>CM052543.1:145925615-146123115 GCA_028533065.1 Trachops cirrhosus
CCTCCCTCTCCCCCTCTCTTCCTCCCTCTCCCTCTCTCTCTCTGATTCCTTCGAGGACTACGTGCATCCAAAAGGCTTGGCTTTTTGGATCCAATATTTTGTCACTCTGTAACTTTATTTTTCCTTGGCAAGTATTTAAACAAACATCCAGATCTAAAATTACTCAAATCTCAATTATCACGCGACTGTTAAAAGAAAAAAGAAAAGAAAAATCCATTATGGCCATTAAAAACTAGTTCCTTTAAAAGTGTTTCAGAAAAAGCTTTGCGCAGTGGCAGAATCGTGGCCAATGAGGTTTCTCGGAGGCGTGGGTATTGCTAATTGAGAACGAGAGTGTCTAAGGGTTCGTGCGTGGTCTGTGAAACACCTGTCAGGATGCAGCTTCTGGCTTCTTTTAGTCATTAGTCCAGAACAGGGGGCGTGCCTGTCATCCCCAAGCTCGCAGACAATGCTGGGAACGCCAGTGAGTGGAACGGCGTCCGGCCGACAGGGCGGGCAGCTGCAGAGAGGCGGCCCGAGGCCGGCTGACGGGCGTGCCACGGTGGCCGAGCCCCAGTGGGGACAGAAGGGGGACAGGAGAGGGACGGCGTCGTGGGGGCTCAGCGAGCACACAGTTCCTGCCTCGCAGTCAGGCCTGACGCAGAGAGTCACTTTCCAACCCTGGGGAACTATTCCCTGAATGTGTCACTATTAGCCCCCGTGTAAGAACGCTTCACAAAGAAAGATGTATGTGTGCGTTGGCTAACACGCGTGTGTGTGTGCATACACAGACACGCAGCCATCCCACAGGATCTTACATGCACTTTATATGTGAGTCAGTTCGGTTAACAGCTCGCTGCCACCTGGGGCTGTTTGAGGATGAAACCATCAGAGATGCGTCTTGGCCTCGGCCGCTCCCAGCCGCGAAGGGAGCCCCGCCAGTGCCCCAGGCAGACCCGCGCTGCCTGGCACGGACACGCCGCCGACTGCCGCCCGGCATCAGAGGCCGCTCAGACGGGAGCGGAGAGGAGGGGTGTTATACGGCCTCGACTCTCAACTTCGCCTCCCCTAAGGGTGCCGTTGAAAACACCGAAGGTGCCACAATGCTGAACGTGCGAGGTTGGCGTCAGAGGCAGAGCTGCTTCTCTCACGCACAGAAAGGGACGCTCTGCTCTGTTCACTTCCATGAATCGGCACGTTTCCCAGCCGCTCTGTTTGCGGTCTCGGCGCTCACTTCCAGGGAGAGAAGTCGGTCGTGTGCCCGCGGGCAGCGAGTCCAGGGCGCCGGGCGGAGCCGAGGGACGGTGATGGACATCGGGCGCTAGTTAGCTTAGCCTCCTTGGAAGCAAACGCACACCACAGGGCTGACGGCCAGGTGATAAGCCTCGGGCCCTTCACGTCTGTGACGGTGGCCGCTCGGAGTCCTCCACACTCGGGCACAGATGCCTCACGAGAACCCCTCCGGCTCTTGAACTTTCTCTTCTCAGTCCCACTCCGGTCCAGCCTCTGGGTGTGACTCGGACTGGATGGCCAAGCCTTTGTCTGCAGCGGTGGACGGCCCAGCCCCGCACCTGGAGGTCCCCGCTCTCAGCTGGCAGGCCTGCCGGGGGACCGACAACCCACCGAGTTCCTCGGGGTGTCCCCACGCTCGGAATCACGGGCCACGACCTGTGTTTCATCGGAGGCCAGCTTCATTTCTTTTTCTTTTTTTTTTTAAGAGAAAATCCTTCTTTTTTTTTTAAGATTTTATTTATTTATCTTCAGAGGGGAAGGGAAGGAGAGAGGGAGAGAAACATCAATGTATGGTTGCTTCCTGTGCATTCCCTGCTGGGAACTGGCCTGCAACCCAGGCATGTGCCCTGACTGGGAATCGAACCGTGATCTCTTGGTTCACAGGCCCGTGCTTAATCCACTGAGCTACACCAGCCAGGGCCAGTTTCATTTCTTCAATAGCGATTTGGCACAGTTTATGATACCATTAACAATAAAAAACAAACATTTGTTCCTGGGATGTGGAGCCAAACAATTCCGGAGCCAATATTCATTTCCACCCTAGGCACAGACGAGCTAGTGGTTACAATACTTCCAGGTCTCCACAGAGACCTTGAACCTGAGGGGTGTTTGCTGCAGAGAATGTGCCGCTCCAGCGCTCCAGCTCAAAGGCCTCTCCAGAAAATGACAGACTCAAGGTCACAGCGTCAGCAAACTCTTCTATGGTTTTCTCTCTACCTGGCTACCTGTCACTAATATTTTCCCCACCCAACACCAGACATTCAAAACCACTTCTCAGATGAACTTAGAATGTATTTATTTATTCTTGACATTTTCTTGGTGGACTACGACGCGTTCTTTACCAACCCAATGCCCGACACACTGAATCCGCACACGTTGAATGTTTGTTGAGGAAATACGCTCGAGTGAAATCGCCTTGGATGGCTTCCTTGAGCACCTCCGGTTTCTGGAGGTGGTCATCCTATCGTGGACCCCGGTTGAGTAAAAACGATGAGGGGGTGTCTGGGGTCTACAGAGTTTGCAGTGGAGGCTCTGCAGCCAGATGGCCAGCATCGAAATATGCCCCTGCTTGGGCAACGGCATTCGAAGGCAAGAAGAGCCCTTGGGATCTACCCAATCAAACCGGTTAGAGTTCAGGGAGCGGAGCGACGCGCTCTAAGTCACACGGCTAGTGCCTGGCGGACGGGGACCTCGGGACCAGACACCCTGCCCTGCGCGCCCGCGGCTCCTGGCGCGGACACTGCTCCTGAGAGTCGGCCGCCCCTCCCTTCCCCAGACGGGACGTTCAGATCCGGCTCGGGTGTGAGCTCCTGCGGTCGATTTCCGCGCCGCTTCGGGGCGCGCCTGCGCAGGGAGTCACAGCTCGCTGAACCCGTCCGCTTTGTCTCTGGCAGGTCACTGCACAGCATGTGGCGCTTCCTGTCCGCTCCCCACAGCACACGCACTGGGAGGACAGGTGTGACGCCACTCTTCCCATCCGTCCCCCTGTGTCTGTGCTGCTGTGACCAGCTGTGACGTAGACAGGGAGGCATAGAAACCACAGACATTCATTTCTCGCAGGTCCAGAGGCTGGAAGTCTGAGACTGGGGCGTCCGCAGAGCTGGCCTGGGGTGAGCGCCTTCTCCCTGGGGTGAGGCCTGCCGGCCCTTCCTGGTGTCCCCTCATGGCCAAGGGTGAAGGCACCCCCTGCGTCTCTATGCAGGGGCTGCTAATCCCATGACAGGGGCCCCACCCTCACACTCTCGTCTAACCCTAAGCACCTTCCAAAGACCCCAGCTGCCAGCACCATCACACCGAGGGTTGGGTTTAAACAGATGAAGTGGGGGGACAGCAAACTTTCAGTCCTCAGCACCCGACCTTCAGGCAAGGTGCCTTCTCCTCTCTCCTCAGGGTCATTGCCTGTCCTCTGGGCTGAAAATGCAACCTGCCTTTCCCCGTGAGCCCGCGCGTCCACCTGGGGTCAGAGTTCACGGCGGCGGCCCCTCCACCGAGGGCGGGACCCCGGCACATCCGCCCTGCGTGCCGCGCAGCCGCCTGCCTCTCGGGGGGGGGCCCAGGGACCCACACACGGCAGGGCAGTGACGGCGATTCCTGTGAGTGCCCCCCGGAGGTGGCACCCCAAGGTCTGTGAGCGCCTCAAGGGAATCGCTGCCCGGGCAGTATGTCACTCCCCGTCGGTTCCATGACACCCCAGCTTTGCACTGCGTCCCCCGAGCTCCCAGTGCTGCCGCGTGCACAGTCTGTGCTCTTCGGCTATTTTCACTTTGAGACGCCCGGGGGTGACAGAGCGGAGGAAACACATTTACAACGAGAAGGAGAAGAGCGTTCCCCGCGGGCTCCTGGCCGGTCCGCCCAAGCGCCCGCCTCCGGAGCCGTGTCCTCAGGCGTGCTGCGTCGTGTGCGGCGTGGACGGGACAGCGGGCCTTTGTCAGGACGCGGGAACGAGGTTCTGCCGCTCTGGAGATGTTCTAGCAGCAGCGAGCGGCAGGAGCTGGAGCAGGCACGGCGTCGACGGGACGCATTTTCTGCCTGTTTTGCTCACACGCACCATGTTTTACAACGTAGCTAATTAAAGGTAGGTTTTTTTCTTTTGCTACTAAGCCATCTTTCAATACATTACCTTGAAAATAACACATTAATTTCTGCAGGATCTGTCTCACAGAGTTATCCGATGAACGGAAGCATGTGAACGAGATTTATACACTTGGAAAGTCCTGGTCGCTGCTAAGTGACTTGCCAGTGGTTTTGGAGACACCGGACAGAGAAATGGCGGACTGTCAGTAAAACGCAGCCCGGCGTGGGACCCGAGAGCTCCCCAGTCGCGGCGGGCGAATTCAGAGTGCGGGAGCATCAATGACGAATTTTATGGGGAAACAGAATCAGAACTTGTGGCCTCGAAAAATCAAGGAGAGTATAGGAAGTATTGACTTCAGACCGAGCATGTGGAATTCTAAGGTGGTCCCCAAGACCCTAGCCCTCTGATGTCTTCTGCATACTGTGGGACCTCCGGTCCCCAGGAGGGAGGGCTTTGATTCCGAGGGGACTTCACTTCCGAATTGGGTTCTGTCACTCGGCAAAAGCAGAAGGCTGAAGGGAAGGGGGACCTGGGCCTGGAAGGAGGGGCAAGGAGGGGAGAGGAATGGGGGCATCTGCAATAGCATCAACAATAAAAATCAAGAATAACAAGGGAGGGGATTTTGCCAGTGCAACTAAGGCCCAAGTCTGCTGGGACCTTAATCAAATTTGAGATGATACTGGGTGGGCACAACGGAACTAATCAGGTGGAAACCCCTTTCTGAACGAAGATGTGCACCCCTAACTTGAAGAAGCAACCGTGAGCCGTGCCGCCCCCAGGAAATGACTCAGAGGGAGCCCAGCGCCAGATCCGTCCCCAGGCACACCTCCCTCGGGACAGCCGCCGGCTGGCGTTTGAGAAGCCGCCCTGTGAGGTCTGGAGCCGAGCTCCCAGCGGAGCCACACCCGGGCTTCCGACACGCCGAGGCCGTGAGCCAGCGCGCGCCACTCACAAAGCTGGCGGTACTCGTTACGCGGCACTAGCAGACGGGGGCAACCCCCACTGCTCGGCATTCCCCCCTTACACCTGGAGGCTGTCTCCAGCTGCTGCTGTTCGGGGCTTCGGAAGCCCGTGCTCTCTAAGGCAGGACTTCGTCCCCAACTATCCAGACACGAGCAGGAAGCAGTTGCTGTCACTCAAATCCTGCGAGGAGATGGGAAGGCTGCCTGCGCAGGGGAGAGTCCACGGGGCACGAATCAGGAGCACACAGGTGCACTCACGCACACAGGTGCGCTCACACACCTAAGAACCACCCCCTCTGTCTCCGGGGGGGACTTTTAAGTCCACATTTCCGCTCTCTTGGTTTGCCCCTGAGACTCACAGCCACATCGATGGCCCCTGGAAGAGTCGGGTGGACACCAGGTCTCCGACAACCAGGCCAGGGCCCTTGGAACTACCTGAGACCCCGCCCAACAGACCGTAAGCGTTAGCGCCGCACTCCCAGGCACGCCGTTAAAGTCCAAAGAACACGATGAGAAATGGCGCGCTTTCCCTCGCGTCCATCACCCTGGTGGCTGTCTTTTCATGTAAATCAGGAGTAACGCTCAGGCACATTTGGCAAGCAGAAGAGAAATGGATTTTTTTTTTTACAATGCATTGAATAGACATCCTCTGCTCGATCGTCTCTCATGCTTCGCCGGCTTCGATGACACGGTAGAGGTTTGTCGACCAGGCACCGCAAGCTCCGAGTGGGTGATCGCTTCACGCGTCATGCTCCGCCACGCGAGGCCGTGTTCCCGTCCGCTCCCGCAGCCCGGAGGCTCACTGGGATCAGTTGTCGCAGACTCATAAGGAACGCACGACTTGGGGGAGAAAACGAGCGCACCGGGACTCCCACCCGTCCTTCGCAGCGGCATCCCCGGGCATTTGCCGCAGCCCACTCCGTGTTCCTGCCGTCACCGCGGTGCCTGCTCAGTCCCGCTGCAGAGCATGAGCGCACGGTTCGCTCCGTGAGGCCGGAGGCAGTGAGCTGCGGGAAACACGTTTTCACGGTCAGAGTTTGTTGACTTCCCTCTTTGCAAAGACACGAGCACCCGTACGGCAGGAAGTTTGTTTGAAACCGTGAGTTCTAAAATGAGCCTTTTCCGAGGCAATCGCATCGAAGGTTCAACCGCACTGTCCAGTGGGTGTGGATGGGCCATCTGCACTCCACGTCGTGGACACCGTCAGCAGGGAGCCCTGTGAGTGTGGGGGAGCGGTGGGGCGGGGGGGACGCTCCGGCTCAGAGGCCCGGCCGGGCCCTGGGACGTCCTCCACCGCCACACCCCCCCGGGCCCCCAGCCCTGTGTGTGCACCCGGGATGGGAGGGGCCAGGGTTGGGGTAGACAGCGAGGTGGGGACTCGGCTCCCTTCCTGCAGGTTGCTGCAGGTGACAACTTTCTCTGGGTCTGGCCACAGCTCTTCTCAGCGTCCCTCTCCACATGACATGTTTGGTTTCTAGGTGTTAGGGTCCCCTCCAGGGTGGCGGTTGCTTCTCATCCCAGGGTCCTGCTTCACCCTTGTTGCCCCGGAACGCCTCCAGGCATGTCGTCGCCAGCAGTCCCGAATGAACCCTCCTTGGCATCAGCTGGGCGTGTGCTGACCATTTCTGCAGGGACCGGCTCCCTCGGGTGCCCCTTGGGGGTGTGGTCTACTGCTCTCTAAAGCTGAGCGGAAATACCAGTGCTCAACTCACCTTGGGGCCTGTCGGGAGGGGAAATTTGGAAGTACGTGGTGAAATCTTTTAAAGGCTCCGCATCCCGTTCAGTCCATGCGGGCTGAAGGCTCGGTTTGTGCCAGAGACCCGAGAGTCCCTGGGAAGAATACCAACCGGATGAGGCCACTCTCAGTCCCAGGTCCCCACAAAGGAAGGCTGGTGGGGGCAGCGCTCAGACGCACAGGAGACGTAGGGAGTGCCTGGGCCTTTAACCACAGCCCTGGTTTGATCCTTTCCCCATCTCTGCACCCCTGGGGGCCCTGCCGCACTTCGACTCACGCTCTGGCCTCACGGCGCCTGCCCCACCACCTGCCCCCGCGGCGGGCTCACCGTTTCCCTCACCCTCAGCCCCGAGGCCTCCTGGCTTCGGATCTTTCTGTCTTATCCTTGGCTGATACAGAACATTCGCGCATTCTCTCTCTCTCCACCCGCACAGCATCTATGAGAACACTCTGCATTTAGGAGCCCTCCGTTTCTGTCATGCTAATGAAAAAAACAAAACAAAACAAGAAACAGGGTTCTCCCCCTGCCCAGACGGAGACAGAGAGTCTGCTGGGAAGGTCCCAGCAGCAGCCACCGCCCTCCAGGCTGGCCGCCCTCTTCCCTAAGCCATCCTTACAGTGTCTGCCTTCCACCCCTCCCCCACACTTCTTAGGTAGCTGTGGCTTTGCTCTGGGTCTAAAGTGCTGCTTGTTCCTCCTAAGAAAAGCATTTGAAGTAAATGCAGAGAGAGGGAAACGAGACATTGTGAGATGATGACACCAACCTCAAAGCTGGAGCGGTTTCGAGCACCCCCAGGGCCCGCAGCCCAGCCCCCACCCCCTGGCGTTCACTGAAGCCCTGGAATGAAGGGCTCACACTGTTCGTCAGTTTGACCAGGGACTGTCGGACCGGCAAATGGAAGATGGGTAACAACAGATCATTGGGGGCGTCCTGGTTTCACTGGCTTCAAACTAACAAATGGGAACCTTGGACGGAGTGCGGTCAGGGACAAAATTCCTGCTTGGAACACCGCCCCAGGCGGGGACGGGGGGAGCAGCCACGTTGCTGCTCTGGCTGCTGTATACGGTCACCCCCTGCACACCTGTTTTCTCCCGAGACGAAGCCGGTGCTGGAGGGGGCCAGGTGGGCCTCACCTTCTACGTCCCCCGCTTCCCCACTCATGAGCAGAATCTGGGAGGGCTTCAAATGCAAAGCGTCCCTTGTCCCCTCCTCACGGAGTCAGGACCTGTCAGCCTCCAGCGCGGTGTGTGGCTGGAGGCAGGAGAGCTGTCAGCCAGGGCGCCTGCCTGAGCCCCGCCGTTCACAGTTATTGCTGGAGCGTCTCGAGTAGGACCCACTCCCTCAGACCACGTGACCCAAAGCCCAGCCCTGATCGCGTGGCCGCCATTCCGTGTGGCTGTCCCCAGTCTACCTGCTGTAGCTGACGCACCCTCTGGGCTGCCCCTGCCCTACACCAGGGCTGTCCTATCAAATGTGATACAGCCAAGAAATGGGAGACGCGGCCAGTCTCCACCCCACAGAGGACCCCGAGGAGGCCACGGCTGCGGGTCCGTGAGAACCTGCCACAGCCTGGGGTCGGGGGGAATAAGCAGCGGCCACAGCGTCACATTTCATGGTCGGAGCTGCCGGTCAGCCGGCACGGACTGCAGAAGCCACTTCCTTTCTCCGAACCTCAGTTTCCCCACCTGCGAAGTGGAGAAAACGGTGGTAGGTCCAGCTGGAGGAATAACTGAGACCTGACTTTCCAGCCTCTCCCACAGCCCCTGGCACCAGACAGGTGGCCAGTGAATGCCTTCTTTCTCCTTTTCTTTCTTCCTCCTCCTCTTACGGCTCACGAACAAGAAGAGGCCGCTGAAACGGCAGACGCCCCTTCTCGCTGGAATGGCCGCTCCTGCCCCCAGCAGGGTGGTTGTAACAGGAGAGACCCCTTCTTAAAAACCCACTCTCCGAAGCTCTGTCAGTGATTCCAACAGCTGCGAGTCAAAAGGAACTATGGGAAGGGTGTGGTTTCCATGGCGACTGCCATGGTTACGGAGGAGAAAGAAAGGGACCGGGGGAGACCGCCTTCTTGTCCCCGCCAGGCATCCACCAAGGGTCATTCCACACCCCTTCTAGAAGGATGACCTGCTGGCGTCGCCCACATGATCCTTGAGGGATGGCACTGCGCCGCTTGGAGAAGACTGTGGAAGGCTCTGGCTCCTGCCACCTGCTCTCTGCTTCAGCAGGCCGGCAGTGAAGGGGGACGCGCTGAGTGATGGTGGTATCGCTGAGTCCCAGCGGCTGGGTGACCGGCTGCGGTGAAGGCTGAAGGCGGGGGAGGGGAGCGGTTGGGTGGGAGATACGGGTCAGGGGCATGAGGTGGAGGCAGTGAGGTGGCGGTCTGATTCACTTGGCCTTGGGGGCGCATCTCAGCCGGAGGCACAAGCCGTCACTTCTGGGCAGTGTCTCAGCCAGTAGTTGGGTGGACCCGACAGGCTAGAGGAGAAGCAACGGTCCCTTCATAGGGGTCACCCACTCGTGACGTGAGCGCAAAATAAAAGTGTTTAACTGAGTGCTGGGGACGCACAGCGAAAAACAGGCGTGGCCGAATTTCAAGTCTGGAAGGATGTCAGGCCTCCATGCGGCCGACTCGGAGAAATGTCCAACGTGACGATCCCGTGTCAGAGATGGCTCGCCGGCAGCCCGAGGCCCACACGCCACCCCCTGCGTTGGGAGACGCCCGGTGCCGCTTCCTCTCCCGCAGGGCGGCAGCGTCCTCTCCCCGCCTGGCCTCTGCACGTGACTTTCATTCTGTCCGAAATGAGGGGCCAACCCGCAACACCGCGACCATCTTCCCCGACAAACGCCACGTCCCCTCCAGTGCTAGCTCATGCATCTCCTCATATGTCTAGACTCCAGGTAGGCTTGGGCCACCTGTCCCCGCACGGGTGTTCCCAGCCCACGGTCCCCAACCTCGAGGGAGCCAACCACCCCACGAGTAGCTCCGATGTCCCCTGACGCCTTGTGGGTTTCCCAGCAGGTGCTCGGTCCCCTCTTGGAGAGTCTAACACCATCTACCACGTAGGCCAGCTCATACAGAGGCCCTAACACCACCGCCTGCCTGTGATTCTTGAGACTGAACATGGACGCTGGGGTGGCTGCCCTGGGCCAGCGCTGACCGGCGCCTAAGAAGAAAACAGTCTTTTGATGACAGACAGAGCCATTCCCAAACAGTGCGTGTTAGTACGTGTTTGCGGGATGAACACTGCAACTGCACCAAGAGGGCACGTTTCTCAGCTACTTCTGGGGGGGTGTCAGTTTGCCTGTGCTCGCACGGTGTTCGTTTCCCAGGGCTGCTGTCACACTGTCCACAGCCCGGGCAGCTCAGAGCCGCAGGGAGTGCTTCTCTGCCCAGCGCTGGGGGCCACAGGCCTGCAATCAAGCGGTAGGCAGGGTCATGCTCCCTCGGGGTCCGTCCCTCCCAACTGCCGGCAGCCCCGGGCTGTCCTCGCCCCGATGCCGCCCCCATTGGCCCATTTCCACCTCCCCCCCGGGTCTTCAGGTCTCCCCACCCCCCGGCGTGTCCTTGTCCAACTTTCCAAGGACACTTGCTGCATTGGGCCGGGGACTCGCCCTGCTCCAGTAGGACCTCATTTGAACTTAGTCATTAAATCCACGGCAACCACAGCTCCGTTTCCAAACAGAATTGCATCCTGAGGCCCTGGGCCCTTCAACATGCATTTCCAGAGAACACAGTCTGACCCTCAACACTCATCTGTCCCCTCCCAAGGACTCAGTGACACGGACCTACCTGGGGTGCCCATGTGACCTGCAGCCTTAATCCTTCAGGATTGGGGGCATTTTTACTTTGTTGGTTTTTTATTGCCATCCACCGGTTTTTCTTTCGTTACTTTAAAATGCATGGTAAAGTTGTTTTAGTGTACTGGAAGCTGTTGCTTTATGAAAAGAGTTCTCACATTTGGCAGTCCCTGGTTCTGGCGGCCTCCCGGCCCTTCACCGGGCAGGCTCTCGGCGGTGAGGCCGAGGAAAGCCGGCGACCGCACGCACGCCCGTGCCCACACAGCTTCGCCTGGGAGCGGCAGGGGCAGAAATATCCTCAGGGCGTACGGAGAGCGGGAGACGCAGAGGGGCCCCGGGATGCGGGGGGAGCGTCGAGGGATGGGAAGAGCCGGCACACCCCTCTCCGTGGAGAGCCTCCGGTGGAAAGGGCCCTGTCGACAAGTGACAGGTGGGAGCAGGACACGGATCGGGGCTGGCACACAGGACAGGCTGTGGCTCCAGATGGCAGAGAGAGGAGAGGAGACATGAGCAATAGCCGTCTCATCCAGTCTGAAACCCACCAAGTTTTATTTTAATGATCGCTCCCTTCCGGGACTGCAGCAGGGAGGCCGGCCGCGCCGGGAGCTGGCAGCGAGCTCCCCTGGGCCTGGCCAGCCCGGGCTGCAAGCAGGGAAGACGGGCTTGATCTAGTCTCCCAACGGGCTCAGCTGACAGGCTGTCAGGAGCCTAGCTTGGGTTTCTCCCCCTCTAGGTAAGAGTGCCTCGAGCTAGGGCCAGCAGCCGGGCTGGGACAGGCGTGGTTCCTTCCGTGGTCAGTCACTGCCTTCCGAGCATCCGCCAGGAGGGCAGCCTGTCAGCGCTGTCCATGGTGCTGGCCGAGAGCCAGTGAGCACACCGTGCAGACGGTGGGTGTTTTCAAAACATCCTTCTGCAGAGTCACGGCATCTCAGAGGGACGCCGGTGCCTCCCCTGGGCTGTGGCTTGTGTGTTGGGGGCAGTGTGGGGGGCCGTAAAGAAGAAGGGTAGGGGAACAGGACCGAAACTGTGGCCTGGCCTCTGAACCTCTCCGAACCTCGGCGTCTCACACACCCAACACGTCCTTGTCCTTCTCTGTAGAGGGGAGTCTCGGTTGGACCCGTGCAAAGTCGTGTCTGGTACAGGCACACTCCGGAAAGCCACGTCTTGTCACCCACACAGTGTGTCCCCTGACCAGCCTGGCCTTCCCTGCTGGTTTAGAGAAAGGCAAGTCGCATCCACAGGCGTGGATGCAGCAGACCCCAAAGCAACCAGAGCACCCTGCTGCTCTGCTCAGCCCTCCACGGAAACGCAGTCCCCCTGTAGGACTTCCGATGGGACGACACCGGCCGCTGCTGTCCCCGGAGGACAGGTGTGCAGGGGCACCTGTCCCCGCACACTCGGAGCTCTGCCTGGAAATTCAGCCACATACACTTTCTCCCAGGTGTTTGCAAGGAGTTTACAGAGTTCCTTTTTAAAAATCCAATGCATAGGGCAACACGTTTCCTGGTTTAGCTGAAATAAAGAATAATATAACCCCACGCCCACCGAGCGTGCGGCGAGCAGAGAGCAGCAGGGCAGGGTGGGCCCACAGAGCGATACCAGAGCCATAGATACCCTGCTGATATCAGGAGACCAGGCATACGTCTTGGTTCCCCCGAGGGGGGCTGGCTGACCTTGTCCAGCCGTTTGCCATCTCTGTGCCTCCGTCTTCCCAATTTGACCGTGAGGTCTCAAGTGCTCAGCTGTTTTGAGGGTCAGATGCATCCAGGCAGGAAACAGGCTGTGTCTCGCTTCTGCAGCTGCGCCCGTGCAGGGTGGGGGGGCTGTGGGCACCGGCGCACCTGCAGGTGCCCATCTTCTCCGCACAGGACAGCGTCCCGCTGGGCCTGAGACTGCGGATCTGCTCTCCCAGGGAACATCTCCCGGGTCAGACGAGTTCTGCAGAGCTTTCTCGTGTACTCCACACACGCAGGGCGGTCAGTGGGCTGCGAGTGCGTAAAGACGTGGCCGGGCCTCAGCCCATCCGGTCTCCTCCTCGCCCACCCACAGCAGGGCCTGGTGCACAGTCAGCACCACGTGGCTATGCGTGGAAAGGTTGCAGCCAACACACCGAGACCCCGGCAAGTCCTTGGGGCGCAGGCTGAATCGGCCTTGGAAGTGAGGTCGATGCCGCGGGTCATCAGCTCACCTGAGGGACTTGCAGGTAGAACAAGGTGAGCGCAGCATCCTCTGAGGGCAGGGCCTCTGGAAGCTCACCAAGGTGGTGTTGCCCTTGGCCGTGGCCCTGGGGAAATGCTGCCTGAGCAGAGAGCGAGAGGCAGGAGGGGCGCAGGGTGTCCTGCCTGCCAGTCCTCACTTCACACTGAAGAAAAGAAGGCCTTGTGGGGAGGGACCCACCTGCAGGCAGCACAGCGCCTGGCACCGGTTTGCTGGCTCAGTGCAGGGCTCCTGCTCCAGGCTGTGAGCACGGGGTGAGCGGGCGTGCTCACTGCGAAGGCACAGCGCCCTGGGCAAGTCTCCCAGGCACACCAGCGATCTAAGGTTCACAGGAGCTTGGGGGTTTGGCGCTGAGCTGCTAACACCTTGGATATTTGTCCAGATTAAGAATAACCCAGATTCCGGGCAGCAGACCATGCGGGCACTCCCAGCTCTCAGGGCTGGCCCCGGCTCTTCTCGTCCTCCTGTGAGACCGAGTGTTTTCGCCCCACGTGACACTTGGCGGACAAGGCACTTGGAGTGGGTTGGAAGTGAGAGGCAGCTTCTCTTCTGGATTCTTTCCCTCCCTTCCTGTCTCCCTTCCTCGCTTTGCTCCCTCCTTCCTTTCCTGCAGGACGTTACGAGCAGAGGCAGTGAGGCTGTCCTGAATCTCAAGTGTCCCCCGTGGAACCACAGGCAGGGACACAAGGCTCGTCCCTTCGTTCTTCGGGAATTCAGCCAGCCACGTCCTCCTGCATTCATTATTAAACAGCTGCTTCCTGGGCACTGGCTGAGCCTGTGTCCTCGGTGCCCACGCCCTGCGCTGCGGCCACTCACCCGAGTCCAGGGCCCTGCAGGTGGCAGGACGCAGAGGACAGGCGAGGCCCAGAGAGCCGGAGGGGTCTGCGTGTGCAAGCGGAGAAGCCCAGTGCCGGGGCTCAAGGCGTCCGCGGCCCCGTGCAGGGCGCGGAGAAAGAACACCGGCGATGATCATGTCTGCCTGAGGCAGGCGGATAAACACTCTCCACGGAGTACCTGGCTTACTTCTTACCAAACATAGCAGGTCGTTCCCGGACTTCCCTATTTTACAGGTGAGGGAATGAACACGCAGTGCCGATGGCATACCTGGAGTCCCCGCGCTGGCGAGCGGCGAGGGGACGGTCACACGCAGGCCAGCTCTCCCCAGGGCTTCCTGCTGGTGACTGTCTCAGACCCACAGACACTTTCCTGAGCCCCTGGGGCCTTCAGGGGTTCATCCTGCAGCCGCTGGGGTAGGGGGCGTGGGGCACCCCCTCCTGAGCAGTGGGTGCCCCGGCCGGGTCAGGGTCCCCACACCCGGGTCCCACTCAAGCTGTCTCGCTCCGACCAGGGGCAGGGCGACCTGAGGCAGTACCGGGGGCGTTTGCTCCAGAACGTTAGGTCAGACAGTGCTTGCTGCACTCTGCACGGGTGCTCGAGGCGGAGCCGGAGCCGCACAGGGCAGGGCGCAGGGTTCAGGCAGAGCGGAGACCCAGAGGGACGTCCCGGGGGGCGGGTGGGGGGCGGACGCGGTGCTCACCGGGATTTCTTTTGCATTTGCTTAACTACATCCTGAGTTCAGAAAGTCTCCTCATGGCTTTCTTGCTATTCCTCTTTTGTCTCCTGTAAATCTCTTTTCATAGTTCTTGCCCATTTTTTTGTCTTTTAATATTGATTTTAAAACGTCCTTTGTACATGTAGTTAAGCGTGTTGCAAATATCTTCTCCTGGTTTGGGATTTGCGTTTCTTTTTATCGGTAGTTCCTTTTCAGGAACCGATTTTTAAAAAATTTTTCTATCATAATCTAGTCAAATTTATATTATTTATCTTGTTTGTTTGCTTTGGGGGGCATGTTGCTTGGAAAAAGGTAACCTACCCCAAAGTATTATTCTGTGTAGTATTTTTAAATTTTAAGTTTTGCTTTCATATATAAGCCTTCAGTCATATGAGGTTTATTTTGTGTATGGTATGAGGTGGGAATCTGCTTTTATTTTTTCATGCAGTTAAACACTTTGAAAAGCCCGTTTTTGGAAAGAAAATTTCCCGCTGATCTGTTTCTGACCTTTTTGTTTTCTTCCATCATATATATTTCCATATTCCCGCACAAACGCCATCCTCACAATGGAGTGTTTCCATACTTCAGAAAGAGATCTCTCCTGTAGATTTAACTCTTCAACATTTCACCATATGTTAGCAATGTATCCGATGACCAAATGTATTCATGTATTATAGTCATTCCTGATATCCCCCCTTTGTCACAGCTCATTACTGAGATACAGAAGTGCAATTGTCATACACCTAATGATTTTTAAATCCATCAGTATTGCTCAGCTCTCGTAATTATACAAATGATTTCTGTACAAATAATTCTGTGTTTATAGAACAATGATACCTCGGTAAATAATGACGACTTTGCTTTGGACTGTCCAGCCCTGAATATTTTCCCTGTCCTGCATCTCCGGCTAGAATATTTGCCGCAGTGTTGACGAGACTTGAGGGTGAGCTGCCCTACGCGGTACAGACTCTTAACAGACCGAGGGAGTTCTTTCCCTCCCAGCTTTGCTGGTCTTTGTTATCAAGTGGTTGGAAAAGGTTAAGAGCATTTTCCGCCTATGTTTAGATTGTTTTTATTCTTTTTTACTTATTTTTCTTTTTATTGTTATGCTATTGCAGTTGTCCCAACTTTCCCCCCTTTGCTCCCCCTGCCCCTCCTTCCCCCTGCTCCCACAGTCAGTCCTCACCCTGTCATCCATGTCCGTGGGTCATTCATACACGCTCTTTGACTAGTCCCTTCCCCTTCTTTCCACCGTTATCCCCCTCTATTTTCTCCATTAATGTGTTAATACTGTGATGTGTATTAATAGTTTGAGCATTGGAGTAAACCAAGCACTCCTGGAAAAAACCTAAACTTAGTCATCATGCATTATCTTTTCTACACATCACCAGATTTGATTTTGCTAATGCTCTCTTTAGATTTTTTACATATTTTAGATTTTCCTACTGAATTTTAATATTTTTTTCTCATATTGACTTTGTCTGGTTTTGGTGTCAAAATTCTCCTTGGTTAATAGCCATTCCTGACAAAATAAGTAGGAAAATATTCCCTAATCTTCCGTTCTCTTTGAAAGCTCATCTATGATGAGCATTATTGATTCCTAGGCATGATGTTAAGCTTCTTGTGGCCGAATCAACAGTAACGAGACTTGAGAATTGCCCCCCTGTTTAGAAATTCTGGTCTAATGCTCCTCCTTCACAATCAGATGGAATTAAGATGGATTCAGTTCCATGCTTCACAAACTTGTTGCAACAACTTTATTGAAAAGTCTGGGGGTGGGAAATGAAAACTCCGCGTGTTCCAAATAGATATGTATATATATGCATGTATTTTTAAATTATATGTAAGGGTGACAGCGCTCTTCCTTATAATCATTTCCATAACTCCACTCCTTGCACTGTGGATTCTGCTCCTTATAGATGGGCAATCTGAAATCCAATTATCACTCGTATACATCCAAATAACACTTTGGATATTTATATTTATCACAGATCTGGCATTTAACACCTCCATGCTATGCTCTGCTCCCCTCCCATGGTCACACTCCAGAATACACTCCGGGTCCAAGTCTTGCTTTCTCGTGGCGGATGTGACACTCGCCTCGGGGAGGAGGTGTGTTCAGGAGAGTGTCAGGTATCGCTACCTCGCAGCTTCGTCTCCCACAGCCTGGGACGCCGCCGAGGCGCCCGGCCCACATCCTCCCTGCGATTCTCATTACTCTCATATCAGCATGTACAAAACTCCCCACCGAATAGTTGCAGAGTCGGTCCTGATAGACCAGTCGACGTTGCTTAACTGTTCTTTATTCATTGGAGCCGAAGAAAGTCTAAACAAAGCAAGGTGGAAAGGAGGAGCAGTCCTTCTCCAGAGCCATCCCCGCTGGCTGACGAGGTTCTTGTCGGACGACTCGGTAAGGAGCTCCTGCTCTGGAGACCGCAGCGCGCAGTGGGCGGTGCGCCCCCCCTTCCTAAGAGCTCACAGCCTCGGACTTCATCCTGCCTTTCGAACGTGTTGGGGTGGCTCCAGGACACCAGTCCTGGCCGGAAGTGCGGGGCCCTCATAGCCAAAGCAGGACTGCGATGATGTTCTTTGTGTGTGTGTGATGGTTCAAGGCCGTCCCAGCACCCCTGGGTGTAGCGAAGCCTCGGATGCCACCTAGGTCCTTGGCTAGCCCGGGACTCAGCTGTGAAGCTCGGATGCGCCTTCGTGTCCTTATTGAGGGTTCCCGAAACCATGAGACTCGACCAGAAGGCAGGTGTGGTTTGGACTCGTTATCGGCACTACCGTGGAAAGGTCCACACTTGACTAGTAACGACAAAAGCGGCCTGCCACAGCTCTTAAATCTCCCGTGGACTCCCCCACTGTTCTCCTCCGTGGCTTTTCCTAAAGGTGAAGATGCGTTCCCTGATCAGATTCCAACCGAGAGGCGTGGCTTTGAGAGCCCAGTGATGTTGACCTTTAACCTGTCCCTTGGCAACGCCAGAAAGAGCTGAATGATGTCAAAGAGGAGACTTCCAAAGGGACCTACGTCAAAACCACTGTGAATACCTACGTGACATACCCCTAAGGAGCGACCATGTAAAACCTTGTCTAAGAGGAGAAATTATACAGTGAACTGACAATACCTTTGTACCAACGAGTGCCCCAGCCCACGTTAATTTTCCTCCCACATGGCTCTTTGACTCTCGGGCCTCCTTGGAGAAGCCACTGTCTGTCTCCAAACAGGAGATTATCTTTTTAACGCCCTTCCTTCCCAGAGAGCCGACTGAGAAAGGATGGGCCTGGGCCCGTGCCTGATGAGGGCCGGCCCCTGTCCCCGCCCCTCTCAGGTGGAGGCGCCGGACTCGACCTGCATCGGGAGGCAGAGGCCGGGGGGCTACCCTCGGCCCCTTGGCCGTGGGTGTCAGCGCTCTCCCGCCGGAAGTCAGTGGTGGCGGCTCCCCTGGGACAGCTGGCTGTCCCCCTCAGAGACCCTTTGTCCGTGCTGCGGTGGGCCCCAAAAGAGGAGGTCGCTCAGAGCCCAGCAGGTGTAAGAGGCAAGTATGCGCTCGAGACACCGTGTTTCCTTGTGCATCCTAGATACATGTGTATGCTCAGACGCAAGCACGGTCCTCACAATTACTTTTCAATGGTCTATGCAACTCGCTTCCTTTCTGCTCTTTGGTCTGTTGTGCCGGGAGCTCGGTCCCATCACAATCGGTGAAGCACTCGCATCAAATCCGTCTCCCACCTCCCCCGCTCAGACCCTTCCCTCAGCCACAAGAAGCTCTGAACGCGCCTCTACACATGGCGTCCCAAATTACAACCTCCCGAGGCGAGTCCCGGGATTGTTTTCAGAGGGCTAAAAATTGCCGTGCTCGGAAAAACAAAACAAAACAAAAATGGCAACCCTGTTTGCCTTGCCAGTCTGTCAGAGCTGGAAAAACAAACTTCATCCCGGAGAGACAAACACACACACGCACGCACAGCAAACACTCGGCGGGGCTGCTGACGGAGCCCGGAGACG
The DNA here is from genome assembly GCA_028533065.1 of Trachops cirrhosus. Taxonomy (NCBI): domain Eukaryota; kingdom Metazoa; phylum Chordata; class Mammalia; order Chiroptera; family Phyllostomidae; genus Trachops; species Trachops cirrhosus. The sequence continues at coordinate 145,943,953 of CM052543.1, forward strand.
CGCGGCAGGCGGGAGGCGGCCAGACGGACGGCGTGCGGGAGGGGGCGGCTGCAAACGTGGGGAGCGGGGGCGCTAGAGCACGACCCCCGCTCTGGGAATGCGCAGGACCGGAAGGAGAACTCCCGCCCCGCACACGCCCTCCCCCAGTGGCCGGGACAGCCCGGCCGAGCACGTGCAGGGGAAGCTGTCTGCAGGCGCTCGGCTGGCCCCTCCTCTCGCACTGTCGCAACCGCACGGCCCCGAGTCCTGGCCAGGGACGCACACTTACCCGGCCTCACGCCCTCTGCTGCACAATGTCAGGTGCATGAGTGTACGCATCCAGTGGACGCCAAAACCCCAGTTTGGACATTGCGGCGGGAGCGAGTCAAAGCCACTCAGCTGCACCGTTTCCGAAAGGACTCCTTTACAACCCCCGACGAGAAGGCGACGTCGGCTTCTGCGATCACAGTTTATGTTAATATTCCGCAGGGACCCTTCTTCCAAGGAACCGGAAGTTGCTGTGAGGAGGCTGGATTCTGCCCCGGCGCTGGTTCCAGCAGGAGTGCATGGCAGCGCTTGGCAGCGGCGGTGCCAGCCTTGGCGACGTCTCCGGGGACGTGAGCACTGAGCGGCACACGCTACACGGGGCCGCGTTCACGCACGGTACGCGCTGTCTGGCCTACCCAAGCTTGGCACACGCCAGCTGCCCTAGCTGCGAGGCTGAGTTCTCTGTTGGCTGATGAACTCGGGGTGCCACAAGACACCCTTGGGTGAAGCTTTGCCATTTGTCCTGTGCCACACTCGACCCTCTCCCTGTGTCACGTAGTGCTCAGTGTCATCCCCTGCTGTTGGTGGTGATTATGACGCCATTGCTCCCACGGGGAATAAGGACTCAGGGGACGACAGAGCCAGTAGGTGGAAGAGTCAGCTGTGCGCCCAGGTCTTTCCGGCTCCAAAGCCTACGCTCCGTCACCGCACGGCTGGATGAAGATGACCCCAGTGCGGGGGTGAGGGGGCGCTGCCACGGTCTGCTCCCAGGTGTGGCACTCTCCTCGCGTCCCCGGGCCACGGGAATGGGGTTCAGAATCCTTGGCGTTCCTCCTTCCCAAGCTGCTCCCAGACACTCCAGGTCCCCTGCCCCATCACGGCTAGTCCGTGGGTCCCATCAGCACTCAGACGCCTTTCCCACTGGGCCTCTGTGTCTCTGGACCCTAAGTAGCGGCTTGGAGACGACGAAAGGACCCAGTCTCTCTTAATGACCCCAGCAGGGCAGAGGGGGGCACCGCTCCAGCTCTTCAGAGAGCCGTCTGACTACGCGGGCATCCGGGGAGCGCCCACCGCACTCCAGGTGAGGTCACCAAGTGCCTTACTTCCCCAGGTGCAAGATTCAAAGGGGTGCCGAAAACCGCTGATCACGATTAATAATATTGCAATGTACTGTTTACAAAATCAAAAGTAATGCAAAAATCGTGATGGAAAAAACATCGACATGTTAAATAGACAGAACCAGCGTTAGCAACTGTTCTTTTCGCCTCAGCCCACGGTGGACTCGGAGCAGCTGTGAGGGACTCAGTCGGGACTCGCCCCCATTCGCATGCTGAAGTCCTAACTCCCCAGGACCTCCGGATGTTTACGTAAAGAATCTAATTAAGCTAAAGTGAGGCCGCTGGGGTGGGCCCCATTCCAATAGGACTGGTGTCCGTAAAACATGAGGAGGTCAGGACACAGACATGCACAGACAGACGACCATGTGGGGACACTGTGGGGAGACAGCCATCTGCGAGCCGAGGGGGGCCTCCGGGGGAGCCAGCCCTGCCCCCACGTGATGTCGAATCCCCAGCCTCCTGCACGGCCAGACCACCACTCCCCGCAGCCTGTGGCACTTTGCTGTGGCAGCTCTGGCGGATGGCACACGAGCCCGCTGCCTTGACCACGAACGTCAGTTAAATCATGGGGTTGTAGGGAAGCAAGAGGTGTTTGTGTGTCTTCATTCCATAAACGCCCACCATTTGCGGGCCCTTCTGCTGGGCTCCGGGCAGAGACGGAAGGAGTCCTGCCTTGGAGGAGGACCTTGTCCCGGGCAGAGCCTGTGACAGGTGATTGGTACACATCGGGGTGGCAGGGGGCAGGGGACCGAGGCCACGGCGTGCTCCCCTGAAGCCTGGGTGTGTCGGGAAGACTCACAAGGAGGGGCCTGTGTAGTTTTCTGACCCCTGGGAAGGAATTGTGAATGATGTGAGAACTGAAGGGAAGTCTGGGCTGAAATCCTGTAAAAACTCCGCCTGCCTACCAAAAATTAAATCTAAATTTCTTAGCATGGCTTAAAAGACTCCCAGTACTTTAGCCCCTGCCTCCAGCCCGCTCAGTCTTCCCCTCGTGGGCACACCTGGAGCCCCACCCGCAGCCCGGCCCTGGGTGCGGTTTGCCAGGCACCCCGGGCTGTCCCAGGTGTGCGCTCTGCTGGGGACACTTCTTCTCCAGGCGCGGCCTCTCACCTGAGCTCCCTGACCAGTAGCTCTCAGTCCCTTCAGTCTCACTGAAGACTCACCTCGTCTACAGCATCTCTCCGTGCTCCCCCGGAAGAGGCCGGGGCCTCCCTCTCCGGCCACCATTACAGTCTCGGCAGCCTGACACGGCGTTTTCCGGATGGATCTGCGGGTCCGTGTCCCCGCGCTCTATGCAGGCGGCCCTGGCTCACCGCTGTCGGCACTGCAGCACCCTCCGTGAACGCTCAGCACGCGCCGGCCGGCCGGGTGTGCCTGCAGAGCCACCGGGGCTGCGGGGAGCCCTGGGCACCAGGGCAGAGGGCAGCCACTCGCTCCGTGGGTGAGGCGCATGGAGACCCTCGGGTCAAGAGTCAAGAACCGGTGCCTGAAGGGGGGCCGGCCTCTCAGGTCAGGCTGCCGGTTCAGCACGTACAACTGTGCACCGTCCTGCTGGACGTGAGCTCCAGAGCGGTCACTAGCCACAGACACGTGTTACGTATAGGATGCCCCATATAATATTGGGACATATCTACATTGAAAACCCATTCATTTTTGTCTGAAATTCAAATCTGACTCGGCATCCTGTGGTTTATCTGACAATCCTAATCGTGCACCCTGTTAAGAGGCCCCCGTGGGCGTGAGCAGGGGACCGTGGAGGACCGAGGTCCAGGCCGTGCCTCCTTCCCACGGGCCGGGCCGGGCAAAGTCCCGGCCGCTCCTCGCCCACGCTCTCGATTCCGTCTCCGAGCTGCAGTCGGGTGAAGTGGAAGGAACCTCGGAGACTGATTCTGCACAATGGAATTATAAAATCATAAATGCCATAGAACATGGAGGGAAGAGAGATGAGGGTGGGGGAGCCTTTTTTTTTTTTAAGCAGCCAATCTGGTCTTGGCCTCCATCGGAGATTCACACAGCTTCGGGGTAGGTTTCCAAAGCTGAAGCCGGGAGGGAAGTCACATGGGTGTCACGCCACCCGCCCCAGAAGCTTCAGCAGAGGCCAAGTGCGTGTCTCCAGAACCCCCGTCAACGGCGGCTCCTGACGCTCCCGCCGGTCGCACGGCACCTGCTCCCACCACATGCCAGCGCTGAGCACGCCTCAGTGTTTCTAAACTCGAATTCGCTCGCTGCTACAGCTAGGAACAGATGCACGCAGAGAACTATTTGAAAGTGGGTGGCTTATTATGAACAACTCAGGGTCTATAAAAAAAATCCCAACAAGAGCTGAAAGAAAAAAAAATAAAAACCGCCAGTAACTCTAAAAAGTCTCTTCGTAAGAGAACAGAACAGTTCTCTGGCAAGTGTGCCAACGTGGAAAAGGAACGCAGTTTTCGCACCGGTTTGCACTTCAGTGCCACTTCCTGCACGTGACTGGGCCTCCCACGGAACCGAGTCTCTGCCCGCCTGAAGGACGTGGAGGGCCGGGCAGGAGACCACCGGCAAGGACGCAAGGGGAGGGCCCCGCTTGGGTGAGCCGTCCTGCTGGACGAAGACGTCCACCACTCGCTCGGTTCTAACTATCCACGGCCTGTGAGAGTGCCGTTCCTCTTGCCGCAACTGCTTGTGCAAAATCGTGTGCCACGTGCACCCGACACGAGGGAGCTTCCAGTGGTGTTGTCCGACGTGGCGGCCGACAGACACGGGGCGGGCGAGGGCTGGGGCAGGGCGGTCCATCCCCATGCAAAACGGACTCTGAAGACACACTCAGAAAGCAGTGCATGAGACCGCCGATGGTTTTTATGTTGGCGCCATGTTGAAGTGGCCAAATCTGGGATAAATTCGGTCAATAAAGTAAATCATTAAAATGAATATTACCTGTTTCTTTTAAGACATTTTAATTTTAAGTACAGCATTTTAAATTTTAACTAAAAAAATAAAGATGACATTTTCTGGCTCCTCTGTGTGGCTCCCATTTAATGCGAGGCATATTTTAATCAAAGTCTGATGATTAAGTCCCTGAGAAAACTGTGTGATGCTCAGTCCCTGGGGACTCACTGGCTCAGAGTCCGGGATGGGCACGCCCCTCCCATCTCGGCCCCGCCCATCCCCCCCCCACCCCCTCCTGCCCCCACCAAGGTGGCCCCGGGCCAGCACACACATCTTCTACCTGAGAGAGAAGACAAGAGCGATCAGGAACTGTCTCGCAGATTTGATTGCCAAAACTGTGATTGCCAAAACTTGTGATCAGAACCTACTGGTATGCACTCCAATTCCACTTTTCTTCCTCCAATAAGCGAGGCTTTCCAACTCCTTGAAATGCTGGTCCCTAAGCCAATGACCTGGATTTTATTTTCGCCTGCCTAACTTGATGTCTATGCTATCGGTTTTTCTTTTATGTTACACCTATTCCTTATCTGTATCTGCCTAGCTACCCCGGGTCTATGGATGCGCTGGAATATTATTGGGGGGGAGGGGGAGGGAGGGAGGGGGAGGGGAGATGCCTGGGACCCTGTAAAGTGCTGCCAGCGTTCCACCGTGGGTCTCCTCCTCCTCTTTGAACTTTGTTGTCCTCGTGTGCTTGTTCTGTTTTCATTCTTTATGCTTAATAATCACCTTTGTCTCTCTGCTTGTTTGCTTGTTTCTCTTCCCTTTTACTCCCTCTCCCACGAGGCTGTGAGCCTTCACAGGTGGAGCCCCGTGGGACCCCGAGGCGCCGCCCTGCCCCCCCTCCCCCCCAGCCCCGACCTGCTCTGGTCACTCTGGACAGAACTCGCGGGGGCCGTCCTCAGCCCGCTGAGCCTGCGGCCAGCAGGTAGGCGAGCTCCCCTTGCAGAACGACTCCTTTGGCAAAGGGAAGGCAGAGTGTGCTCTTGTGCCTGCCGCTGCTCCTTCCCTGTGGCAGTGCCTGCCCAGGACGGGCACTCCGGGAGAGCGTGCTGCAGAGGTGAGCGGTGACGTGGCGTTGCTCAGTGCCCCGGGGGACCGCACGCCCTGACTCGTTCCAGCCGGTCACGGCCTGTGAGGCGGGCGCACTGGCCCTGCCCTTCCTGCAGGTGGGGACGCGGAGGCACGGAGGGCTGGCCGTCAGGAGTCTGACTGCAGAGCACAGGTCCTAACCCCCACGGGGCCTCCTCATCAGATCCGTTCCTTTTAAACACAGCTTTAAAACATCAGATTCAGAACCACTGCCATTTCCTAGGACATTTTCCAGATCTTATGGAATTCCAGAAAATCAGTGGTGACGTCACTAGATGTGGAGGCCGTGGCACGCTTCTCTGTGCTTTAGCGTCACCGAGTGAAAACGGTTCCGTTGCTGCCGCCCCTCTCGTCCCGGGCCCTGGGCCCTCAGCAGGGGAAGGCTCCCTCCGGGACCCGGGAGGAGTAGGGTCAGACCTCAGCGTCACCCGCCAGTCGCAGGACGACGAGAAGCCGCGTTCTCCCCCGAGTGTGTCGGAGGGAGGCCCTCGATCTTCGGGTGCGCATGCACGGTGTCAGCGCACAGAGCGCTGCGGCCTGGGGATGATTTATGGCAGGCGACACGGGTTTCGTGGAGGCCACATCTGCAGGCTCCGAGGAGCCAGCTTGCACCGGGACACTGAGCCGAGATGAACACATGAATAATTGTTTGGATAATATTAAGCAGGCATGTGCGATGTCGCTCTGCAACATCTGCTACCCACAACACAAACAAAAAGGGCCCTTGCGCGCATGCGCTGTGCTGCTCCGCCCTCAGGAGCGAGGGGAGGGAGGTGTCCGCTCTGGGGAGCCCCTGCAGGTGTCGGTGAGAACAGTGGGCGAGTTTATTTCAAACACCCGCCACCCCTCTCTCCCCCTAAGATTGTAATTCAGTGCACCTCAGAGCAGGGGAAGAAAACCGGAGGCTGTTCACGGACACCAAAGGTTATTTGTCATCCTGTGCGGCCAGGCTGAGAATCGTTGGCCTGGTCCCTCCTCCCAGGGAACCGGTCTCTGATGTCATGCTGGGAATCCCAACCACCTACCGAGTCCATAAACCACTGATGAATTTTGATCACTTCTAACAATGAGTGACTCACTACCTTGCAGAGAAGCCCGTCCAACTTTGCAGCTCTGGCGAGGGCAGTTCTGATCCCTGAAGCAGAACATTCTGAATTATTAAACAGGTTCTATGTAGAGCAGTCAACTGCCCTGTTCCGGAAGCTTCCAGGGATTCCCAGGCTTCGTCCCCAAGGAGAAGCGTCAACTCAGCAGAATTCAGAGGTGGGCGGGGCATCAGTTCCCGGCTTTATCCTTCGGGAATCTGGGGTGTGGAGGCAGAGGGACGGAGGACGGGCGGCTGGCAGAGATAGATTCCTGCTGCACCTCGCTCCCTGGCGGAGGGGGCAGATCAGAAAGCTGAGACCGGAGACCAGCCCCACGCCCGTGAGCCGGCAGGCCTGGGAAGACTGGCCACTGAAAGAGGAGGGGACGCAGAGCAGTGTCCTCGAGGGCTGGTGGCCACAGAGCAGAGGCCCATGGAGTCACTAAGACGTGTCGGTGTGGATGGAATGACCCGAGGCCCAGGTAACCCCATCCCTGCCCCACATGCCCCACACCTTGCGACCAGGTGAAGCCGGCACCCCGCCCCCCGCACCACCTTGTGGATGGGGGGTCCAAGTTGACTAAAAATAAGTTTCTGCCCCCCTGGGCACGCGTGGGTGGGGCACAGAAACAAACCTGAGGTTCGTTGTGGAAACAAAGGAAAAACACATTTTTGTGTATCTGAGAATGCGGAAGGTCTTTATTTATCCCAGCCACTCTTTCAGGGAGCAAAGCCCACCTCGTTCTACGTGCCAGGGCCACTCAGAGTCCACCTCCCTCGTGCGAGTTCCCTCCGGCCCCGGAGCCGGTCCGATTTTCCTCCCGGACTGAGCATGTTCGGCGGTGCCACCCCGCTTCCCTGGGCGGGCCGCGGGCCACCGTTCTAGGCACACCGTCATCTGTCACGCCCACCGCCACGTGGGCGACTGAATCATCATCCTCAGTCACCCAGACGTGGGCCAAGGTATTACTTTTCTCCAAACAGGGTTTGGTAAGCGCCACTTGGAGCATCCGCTGCTCTGACAGCGGTTTTGGAGATGAGAACGGCGCTAAACCAGGCATCGGGCGCCATGCACACGCTCAGTGTGCGCGGCCCATCCCGGGCATCGCCGGGGAGGCCGCTGGGAGCAGGGACGGTCTGGCCCCGACGCTGCTGCGCATTTCACTCATTGCCCAGGCTGGGCACGGAGCCTTCCTGCGCAGCGCTCCCCTTCATTCTCGCTTCACCTTTTTGGTGTTCAGTGTGTGCCATGCATTAGGGGGATGACAACCTTCTGTGACAGAGACCCCCAGAAACCTACAGCTCATTCTCCTAGGATGCCAGGTAACATTGGTGCCTCGCAAACCGTCCTCATTATATTGACAATGGCTGGACTCTTTCTGGACAGACCTTGTGTGGGTAACCTCCCAGGAGCCTTTTGGGGTGGACATGAAGGGACCCACCCGAGGTCTTACAGAGTTAAACCCTGGGTCACTGACTGCGTCCTGGGTCCTTCCAAACGGTCTGTCGCTGCCATGCAACACGTCTAGACAAACAGTGAGGTCAGCCACCTCCACAAGGTGGAGAAACTTCTCTGGAGTGAGATGACGTTTCTAGAAGTTCTGAGCACAAAGGGAGTGGTCAGAAACAGCCAGAATCATCGAATGCAGCCCATGGCCATGTGCCTGGGACCTGTGGAGCAGCCAGGCTCACCTGCTTTAGCTTCCGGGAGCACGATGTGACCTCTCCCGGGCCATACGGCCCATCCAGGATTTTGGTGAAGCATCAGTGTTCGCACAGGGCCCGCTGAGCGACATTAGAAAGACACTGTCAGACAGTCTGAACGAGCCAGTGGGCTGAGAAGTCACGTGTGCGGGGCAGGCAGTATGAAAGGGGATTTATCACTCGCTCTGATAAATTGACAGTGAAATTAAAAAGCTTAATTATTTCAGCATGAATTTTCAGAGGCATTTTTTCCCCACTGAACATATGAAAAAATTTCAAGGCATTTTACAGCCATAAAACATCTGTGACCCAATTTCCAAAAAAAAAAAAAAAAGAATAAAACCCAGAGTTGTTAAGGTAGCGAGCCCTCGTACCATCCTCCACCAATAAAGGGACCCGGTGTGTGCAGCACGCCTTCCGAGTGTGTCCTTATGGATCCCGAGTGCGTGGGGAGGGAGGAGGGGTGTTCTCTAGGACCCGAAATACCACTGAGCAGAATGGATGAAGGTTCGCAACAGATCAAAGACCCAAGGGCAAGGAGCAGCGAGAGCTCCTAATGGAAGGTAACGGCTTGTGGGAGCTGGTGAAGAAGACAAAACAGAATGAATGGATTTCCAGAACAAAACACCCTTGAAAAATATGGCACAACTACATTATCCAAAAGCATTGAATTATCATAATTCCAAGACGTTTCTCTCGTTCCATTTTGTGTGCTGCTAATGGAGAAAGATGCGAGGCAGAGACCGAAGGGCTTCGTGGTTCAGCTTTAAAAGGTTTCAGCTCTGCCTGGAGCTTAATGACAGTGGAACAGGCAGGGCTTAAAGGAAAAAAGAGTGTCTTCAAGAAAACCGAGATAGATCCAATGGAATCGATAAACAGTCACGGTTCTTGAATGACTGAAGTAGATTATTTTAAATTGATATAAAACCTGACGAAAATCTGTTCTAAAGAATGTATAGAATATTGACATATGTAATTTACTAATTAGAGAAAAAATAGGCAACACTTGCTTCCGTAAGATGTGAACCTTAATTGTGCAAAAAATTAACTGGATTGAATCAATGGTGAAAATTCTTATACTCCGCCGTCTTTATCATTATTTCAACCTGATTCTCCAGTACCCAGCCAATTTTTTGCAAACCAAGTAGCCACTTTTATAAGCATATTCACTTTTAGCAAGGTTCCATTTATTAAAAAAAAAAACCCTAACGTTTCCAAAATAAATATACACCTGGAAGTGTTTTCTGAGGGAATTACCTGGCTAACCCATGATATGAATAAACAGAAGATGGATTTTAGAAACAGAACTGCTTGCAGATACTTCCCAGTGAACATTTTATATAGAAGTTAATTTATTCTGCACCAGCAGCGAGTCTCAAAGGGCATCGCTTCTTGGCTGAGGCAGCGGGAACATCATATCTTAGGAACATTTCAAAACGCAGCACTCCCCCAGCCCCCACCCCCGGAAGAGCGAGCTAACGCACGTCTCTAAAGTGACATCAGCTGCAGGCAGCACGCACCCCCCCCTCCCTCCCCCGCCAGCCCCGTTCTTATGAGAAACCGGTGCACTGTGGATGCAAACGCGTCATTTCTCGCAAGTGCGTTGGAGCAAGAAGACATCCAATGGCTAACCGACTCTTCAACACAGTCCTGGCCAAACGCTAGGTCCTACCATCAGCTCCGCTGAATCAAAGCACAGAGTTTAATTATGTGGCTGATAACACGCGTAAGGGCTGCCACAGAAATGACCTTCCGCTCGGTGCCATTCAAAGCCTTCCCCCAGCCGGGCAGAAAGATGCGGCCGGAGTGGGGTCGCCTGCAGAATCAGTGTTGCCCCTGCAGGATGGCTGGCAGCGGGCAGGTCTATGTGGGCGGAGTTGACGGGGTGAGTGGGCGGGGTTCACGGGGTGAGTGAAGCCGGTCCCCTCTGCACCAGGCTACGCAGTGGTGGGCGCGGGCCACCTGGGGAGCACACACCAGCCTCATGCAGCAGGGGGCACTCTCCAGCCAGGAGTTACTCCCTGTCCCCTTTCGCAATTGCTAAAAATCTGGCCTTTTGTGTGAACCGGCCTAATCTACATGTTCGAGTATAATTTTTAAACTAGGCACTCTGGTCATTAACTCTGAGGCACAAACACACCACACTCATGGAACTGAGGGAGCCGGGGAGTTGCCAGTTGGCAACCTCTGCGCCGGCCCCGAGATCCGCTGACTTGCAGAACCAGACTCGTGGTGGGGGGCACTTCCCAGCACCACCCTACGTTGCCTCCTTCCAGGTGCCCTACAAATGGCTTTTTCTGGGCTCTTGGGGTGCTTCCTTTCATTTCTCATGCAATGAGAGCCACTGAGGGTTCTATTAAAAGCAGCCCGTGAGAGCCACCCCAGTGCTCAGGGCACGATGTCACCACAGAGGTTGCTGACGGTGTGATGCCGTGTACCCTGTAAGAACGACCTGGAACTGTCTGCTTAAGGTATATCATCGGAGAAAAGAACCAGAAAACCACATGCTTTTAAAGGGCAAAGGGTTCTCTCCGCACCTCCTCGGCTCCGAGACTCACCGCAGCTCACGTCTGCATCTCAGCGTTGGGTGCTGGACAGCCTGCCCCTGAGTCCGCGCGCGAACACTCCACGCCGGTCCTTCTTTCCTTCGCTCGCCTTCCTTGTGTTCCCGCAGCCCGCGTCATGCTCCCTTCTGCTCAGCGCATGGTGTTATGGAGACTGGCTACAATTCTACGTGTTGCCGTCTGACCTCTAAGGAGAACGTTGTTTATCGCATTAAATGGGGCAAAGAGGGGAGGGATTCTTGGATGACCTAGTTCCGGACAGAGCCCTGTGATTGGATAGATTCGAACTCAAAATTACCATATAAAAAGAGGAGGGGCAGGAAGGGGGCGGGCGGGGAGCAGGAGAGATCCCACTAAAGGCTCAAGATTTATCCGTCACCCACTGGCGGACATCTGGCTTCCAAGTTTGGGCGATCAGGAATAAAGCTGCTATAAACATGTGTGGACATGAGTTTTCAGCTCCTTTGGGTAAATACCAAGGAGAGAGATTGCCGATCATATGGTACAAGTATATTTAGGTTTTTAAGAAACTGCCAAACTGTCTTTTAAAGCGACTGCACCACGTTGCATTCGCAGGATGTTAGTTTTTTATTAGAATCTTCCAAATATGAACTAAACACCCTTGGGTTGTGTATTCATAATTAAGATTCTTCTAATATTAACAACCTGCAGATAGAGTATGGGTTAAAATATACCTACAAATTCATATTTATATATCATACATAATGGTTCACATTGAAATATTCTAGAGAAAATGATATAACCAAATTTCTAAGATAAATGAGAAAAATCTTAGTTGTAGAAAAATATTTGAAATAACACTCTCTCAAGGAATCTCGAGCTGGGAAAATGAATATTAAAAATGAAAACAGTTGACCAGCATAATTAATATTAGGCATATGGTTTGCCCTGGAGCTAGAGAATATGTTTTCTTCTTAAGTCCACATGAAATATTTTTTAAGTTGCACACATAGAAAGTCTCAACCAACTTCAAAAACATGAATAATAAAAGCCTCTGTCTAACCACAGGACTTTCCCACTGGAAGAAGTTTTTAAAAATCCTACATTTATAAATTTTAAGAAACAACCCTGAATAACCCAAGCGTTAACAAAAAAGAAATAGAATAATTAAATATTTAGATCTATTGGGCTCTGCGTAAAGCAGCGATTGTCATCGGTGCCAAATAACAGGAATCCAAGCACAGAATGAGGCTGAGGGGAGAGAGGGGTCGGCTGGTTTGAGTGACTCAGTGTGTCTCTTGCCTCCAATGTCATCTGGATTAAGGGGGTGAGCTGGGAGATACTAGTAGGAGCTCGTAGAACACTAACATACACAGGCACACACATACGTATAACCCACGAATAAATGTTGTCCGATGTATACTTGCATCTACTAGCTATAAGGCACACCAGTGCGGGAGGCCACCCGCCTGCTCCCCAGGGACCCTCCCGATGGCAGGAGAGCTCAGAAACGCGTGCAAATCCGTGCAACGCAGTGGAGACCGGAGGATGACCACAACCCAAGTGCAGGGAGAGAGGGCTTCGAGGCTGCAGGGGAAAAGCCACTTTTGTTTGGCCAGGAAAAATTGCGGACAGTATGGAGACTTGGAAATCCGTGTTCCTTTTAAATTTCTTATTTGCATGTAAGCGAGTTATAAATTCAGCACAAATTTTACATGATGGAGAGGCGGAGGTTTGGGAGACCGGTGCGTTTTGAGCCACCCCAGGTAAAGTGAGCGTGAGAAGCACCACTCCCCGGGTGTGGACCCGCGCGCTGCAGGACGCGTGTGCTCACTGTGAGCTCACAGTGAGCCGCCGCCCTGGCGCCCGCGACGTGGCACGTTCGCGGAGCTAATGGCGAATTTCCTTCCCAGGCTGAAATTTAGAAATAAGCAGGCGGGCCTTGAAATCGAAAGCACCAGTTGGCGCCACGTCCCTCAACAATTTTTTTCCAGAAGTAAATAATTGTTACTGGCTGAAATGACATTCAGCCGAGGCAAAACTGTCCTTCGGAGACCCAGCGCGGTGCACACGGTCAGATGGTGCGTCCCGGGCCGGTGCGCATGCGGAGCAGGGCGCAGCGTCCTGCACCCCGCTCTGCCTGACGCCCTCAGTGGCTCACCAGGGAGTGCTCGGGTCCGGAACGGTTCTGGCAGCAGGACGCAAACAAAGAGGAGGAAGTGGAAGCGCAATTGTGCGCGTCGCTCTCAGGAGCTGAGGGTTGCTTCCTCGACATGGTTACATTTGGGAGGAATTTGTTTTTGAAAATTTCTCTAGTAAAGTACCCCACTCAGCCATGGACAATGGTGTGTTTAGCGACTATAAATCTACAACGGTATAATGGATGGGTTTCGAAACAGAGAAGGCATCAAGAAGGCAGGAAAGAGGACAAGAAGGGAGATACAGCTTTTACTGAGAGAAAGAAATGGGTCAAAATGCACGCGTCCGTCTTTCAAGCCGTGCACATTGGTGCATTAAGCCGCTGTTACCAGCATTCCAGAAAGGAGGCGGTTGTGCAGGAAGCGAGATGCATTTCTCAAGAGCAGGCGTCCAGAGCAAACACGTGATCTATGAGGACATAATTTGTGTGAAAAAGGCATTCTTTGCTCTATATTTCTCATCTAAAAATTAAATAAAACTGAAATCATCCACTTAGCCAACACGGCTCTTCCATGTGTCTTGTGCGCCGATGTCCTGGAGAGAAGAAGCGGGGAAAGGAAACATCTCAAATAAGGTCGGGGAATGTGCTTTGGGGCACCGTCCGAGGCCCGGTGTGCGCACACGGCCGCGGTCCCACTGTCCTGCAGAGGAGCTGTTTGCACAAAACCAAGACGTCAGGGCCTCGCCTGAAGCATCCGCGTTGCTGCCGTGAGTTTGCAGAGTGGCACCAGCGGAACACCTGTGCGCAACCAGAACCCTCTGCCCTGCCTTGGCTGTTCGCCTTCCAACCTTGATCCTTGACTTTGAACCAGCCACGGAGCGCATCGTACGGGGACACGGGGCTGCAGGGGCCGGTCCCCAAGTCTAGCTCGCCCGAAATGGGTGTATTCACACACCCAGTCTGAACAGCGTGGACCCAGGAGCCTGGGCAGAATGCTACAATAAGCCAAGCAAAGTCCCTTGAGGACCCAAAGGCCTGAGCAGTTAGAAAGCAAAGTAAAATAGCTAGGTTAGTCAAGATGACGTCAGAAGGCCACAAGAGAGGCCCTCCGGCCTCCCTGCAGAGAGTCCTCAGCCAAGATGCCTGTGGGAGCGGGAGCTGGGAAGGCCCAGGACTCTCGGGGACCCCCACGGGCTGCACGTGCCGCGTTCCGCTCCATTCAATCACTGCGCGCTTCCCGGATGACGGTTCTGCCCCTGAGACCGTGTGTGTCCCACTGGAAGGCAGAAAGACGGGCAGACACGAAACAGGCCTGTGCCTGCAGAGCAGAGTATTTGAGGACCCATCGTGCACAGGACAGCAGACGAGCGAACTGTCAGGTTCTCTTGAAGGCAGGAACACATCCACAGATAACTCACGTTTTTTATTTTAGTTAATTTATTCATCAGCAGTTCATTTAATACTATTATGATTTTATCACTGCTTGGCCACAATTTCTCAAGCTAAGTATGCTTAGGGATGGTTTGGGATCTTTGTGAAAAATGCATAGTCGGAGGCCTTGAGGGCATGTTTTGACTCTGGGGTCTGTGTGTTTAGAAAGGCCCCGGGCGATTAGATTTGAGGCTCCGCCCCCTCTGCCTCGTGCATTGGAACACCACACGGTCAAGACCGAACCCCAAGAGCTCCCTGAGCTTGGGCTACAGGGTTCTGACAAGCTTACGTTTGGGTCCCGTTGGAGTCTCACGGCTGGCGGCGTCAGCGGCAGCCGCGCGGCTGGCTGGTCTGGCTCACGAGGGTTCACCGAGGTCCCCAGGGCTGCGCCACCTGCCCCGTGTGGGGTGTTCATGCAGAAGCTCTGCCCAGTGTCCCTAGGAGTCTCTTACATTTTTCTGTTGCATAACCAAAAAACATGCTTCTTCTCTTTCTTTTGTGAACACATCCCGAAATGTTCTACTCTCTGAGAAGAAACACTGTCCTTTCTCCAGAGGCTGTTGAAACAGAGGATGACTCCCCAGAGCAGACAGTTAAAAAGTTACTGCTGAACCGTGGAAAGAGCTTAGGAACGAGCGGAAAGACCATGAGCAACTACTTAGCGTCACTGGGGGCGGGGGAGGGGCCCACGGCCCCGCGATGCCCCGTGCAACTCTCTATGACCCTGTGCCATGCAGAACATCCGGGTCCCTCTTCCTACCCTGTAGTTGCTCGTGCTGGGACTTCACCCCAGTCCAGTCACATCTGAGTCAGCGGCGCCGAGACTCCCGAAGCAGCGTGTGTGATCAAGACATTACCTGATCCTCTTAAGGGAGAAAAGGAGGCAAGGACCTTAAACTGAGCCGCAGAGTCTCCAAGAGGAAGCAGCTGGGTTTTAAACCGGGGGTTGGGACTGAGAGGGAAATGCCCTCTCGCAGCAGAAGCGAGCTCCCACCGGAGTCGAGTGCAATGGCATTGCTTGCGCCGATGGTCCCACCCACCCCTCGCCGTGGTCCGTCAGAGCGCCTCCAGCTGGTGGTTCCATGAGTCTGCAAGGCAAAACCAAGCAGGCTGCTGTCAACCTTTTCTGTCCTCGGGGCTGTTCTAAAAGCAGACTGTAGAGTTTTCGGAGCAGGCCTGAGCAAGCTACGGCAAAATCCGGGTAAAATCCTACGTTACCAAGGAGTGCTCCTCCCTGCCAGGCTCCAGAGAGTCCTTCTGGGACCTTGGAGTCACCCAGATCGTCACTCAGAGGGGCCATAAGGGGCCACTGTCCCTCAGTGACCCATACAGTCACTCCTTGGGGGAGAAAAACCCTGACATGTTTCTTGAAAACTTGCGAAAGAAACGCTGCATCGTTAACCGCCCCGCTGCACTCTGAGGAGGTTTTCTCTTCACTGTACCTTTCGTAAGCACGCACGGCCCCTCGCTTTCCTGTGTGCGCCCCGCCCCCGCAGGCGGCTGTGCTGGGGGTCCAGGCCCTTTCCTTCTCCGACAGGGCCGGGGTCTGGCCGCCATCCCTCAGACAGCTGGCTCCCGTCCCCCCAGCAGGCCAGAATCTCAGCTCTGCCGGGTTGCTTCACGCTTCAGTAACTCAGCCAGAGTCAGCACCACTGTTAAAAACACCAGTTGTTCAAGGTAACGCGGAGACTGGAGCAGGTGGGCCGCGTGGGCCGAGATGTTACACCTACAAAATCTGCAGAGAAAAAGAACTTTCTGGAGCAGCTCAGTGAGCTCAGAAACACACACACACACACACACACACACACACACACACACACCCGGGCGTGGACTCGGAGCCAGAACCAGAGGATGCGCGCGCCAGAGAGGGGGCGCGTGGATAGCACCAGGCGCGGCAGCATTGCCCCCACCCCCTCCCCGTTCTGCCTCGAGAAATGCCAGTATGCAAAAACGCGAGCTCTGCACTTCTGGTCTCTCTGTTCTGTCTGCGTGAGCTTCTGGGGGTGGAGACCTTGGCTTCTCAGTTCTGCGCCCTGAGCTCAGCACACTGCTTTGGGTGTGCAATTCAGCTACGTTGAATCGAGAAAGAAAAGAGAGTCGGGGATAAAGAAGAAAAAGAAAGGAGGGAAGGAGGGAGATTTCTTTCTTCCTTCCACAAAAGGACTCACTGAGAGGCCTCTTTAAATAGTGTGCTCCGGGGACACCTGGGTGGCTGTTTGGAGACCGGTAATTACCTGACACATGGGCAGAACCCAGGAATGATAAAAATAGTTTCTCTTTCAATGGGCCTTTCATATGCGCGTTCTCATTTGGTTCTCGCGTCTGCCCGGCTTCCAGCTCAAGTATAAAGGGTTTTGTTTGATTTATTTGGTGTTCTTAGCTGACGTCCGAATTAGTGTATGATACAATAGGGTGTAATTTACTCCGATGAAGAGTGGGAGAGTATGACTCAATTTACTAAAAAGCACCCCTTCTTGTGTTTTTCACTCATTTGGCAGATATATTTTAAGTGCCACCGTGGGCTAGACTTAGAGCTAGGGGTCCCTGTTGCCTTATAATTTGCAGCCCGAGCTTTTAAGTGATGCGTGCTGGACCGGAGAGACGGCTTCACTCTCTGCCTTTGTAATCGGAGGCCGGTCCAGTTATCGCCCTGGTGGTCCGCGCTTCTTCACAGGTGAGGCAGGTACGGCATGTCACACTTGCAGCATTAACAGGAGGGAAGGACGAGGCCCTAGGCAGAGAAGGTTTTCTCTTCTGTCCCTGTCCTGATCCATAAAGTAGGACCAGGGGAACGAGTTCACAGTCAGAGTTACTCCCTGTGTCACAGGCTCCCTGGGCTGTTCGTGGGCCGAGTGTTCCCCTGAGGCCTTTCATATGGCGTGAACCGAGAGCACCCCACTTTCCACCGGTCATTCTCCTCCATGTCAGTCTCACGAACAACCTACGTTGCTACCTGTTTTCACAACAGAACTCCAAAGAGGGTTTTCTGAGAGCGGGTCCCTGACCCTCCCACGTCCCTGGCCTCTCTCTGCCGAACAAGCTCCTGAGACAAAACAGGAAGGAATCAGGACTGGGAATTACAAACCCCAGTCTTCTTTGTTGCTATTCCACTGACTTTGTAAGTATTGGGTTTTTTTTTTCAAGGTCTAAAATAGAAACAACAGGTGCAGGTAACCCTTCCTTGCAGACGTGCAGGGTCCCCAAAAGCCCCCCAAAACCCGAGACAATCCTCACCACGATGGCACTGCAGCAGCAGCCCGTAGATACAGGTATGCTTGACCTGTGACTACGACCTCTCGCGAGAGGCAGGAGGCGGCGGCGCGGGCGGGGCCAGCCAGCGGCGGGGGACTTGGAGCGTCAGTGAACAGTTCCACACTCCACGCAGAGGGGCTAAGGCAGGGAGGTGGGGCGCAGAGGCGAGAACCGGGGCGTGGGGCGCAAGCCCCAAGTTGAAGGAGGACAGACGGAGGTGCCCTGGCTGTGGCCTCAGACACGCCACCACCACTACGCCAGTGACACCTGTTTATTGGTCACAGTTTACCGGGGGATTCAGCAGGTGTAGAGCCAGGAGCGCCGGGCTCAGCCAGGCCGCCTTGTCTCCCACCTGCCCCCTGCCCCGCCCCCGTCAGGTCTACCCTCCCGCGCAGGTGCCTGTGGTTTGAGATGCAACTTGATCGGCCGCCAGACGTCATCCCCTGGTCTGATCTCGCGGCCCCCCTCCCTCCCTGTGACAATATATGAAGGATTTTACTCCTTCTGCCCCCTTGTTCTGATCCTGGACGCTTATTAAATATCGGTGGAAGGGAGCCAGCTTTCCCTTCTGGAAATGTCACCAGCGAGCGGGCGCTGTAATCACGTGTCACCTCGGTCTTCCAGGCACAGCCAGGACAGTGCCACCTCAGGTGTGCATGCTTGTTTGTGTGATTTCTGGTTTATTCAGGGTCCTGGGCAGGAAAGAAACAAAAAGGACTTCCCCACCGCATCACGACATTATATTGCATTTTCTACTTATCGTACTATTTGTAAAGAACGCTAAAAATAGGGTATATATTACAATGTAATGGTTACAATGGTCCTGAGTAGAATCATTCATAGGCAAACAATACTTTTAAGAGCTCCCCTCCCGTTTGGCACTGGGCGTAGCACAGTGTCAAGCCTTCACTTTGATCTCGCTATCCAAATAACCCAGATGCAGTCATGTATCACAAACAACAACCCCCTCATACCTGATCGCCCATTGCCAAGTCCACCATCGCCGCGGTCCCGAAGAAGACATGGACTCCTGGCTCGTGTCCTCGCAGCAAACCTTCACGGCGCTCCCCGCCCTCTTCCCACCCCACTTTCCTGCAGGACGCTGCAGGAGGCGCCCCTGTATTTAAAAGTTCAGGCTGAACGTTCCGCTCCGTTGGAAGAATGAACAGCCTGAGCGATCAGATGCTTCCGGCATCTGTTCAGGTAACAGCGGTATGGCCGACCCTCCCTGTGCGCCCCGCTGGCGAAGACAATCCCGACACTTCCCACCCCCTCAACACAATGAGCCCTGTTCCATCTCTGAATGGCAATTTCTCTCCATTGTATCACCTCTTCATAGGATCCCAGGCCGCCCACACAAACACACACACACCTATTTGTTGTGTTTCTGCAAAGGGAGGTCTCCTGCCCCTCCAAACAACAGACCTTTCCAGGTGGATCACGCCTGAGTGCGCACGACGTCGATGCCACCGCTGGAGAAGCAGAACAGCACGGGGGGACCTGCTGGTTATTTTGTCTTCTTTCCAAGCCATTGGCTCAACTGCTGTTGTTTTTTACCACTGAATTGCCAGGATTAAGTGGTGTTTTTCTTCGTGTCGTCCCAAAGTCCAAGTGTAAGTTCAAGAACGCTTCAGCTCCAAGCGGCCATAACATAACATCCCTGGAATGTGCTCGCCCTTCCCCCCACTGATGAAATGCTCTGGTCTTGTCTGGGCTGCTTCCCTGCTGCTTCCTCCACGAGGCCTTCCGACCCCAACGTTACACTTACTGGTTTCCCAAGGTCCTTTGGGGCACCTCTGATGTTGCCTTTATTTATTTCATTCTGGCTGCATGATAAAAACTGCGTGTTTGTCTTCCCCTCCGTATTAACCACGGAGTTTTTACTGCGTGATAGATGCCAATTAACTATCGACGGCCCGGGATCGTCATGAATTCAGCCCAACACAAAATCATACATTTACTTAAAACCTTTTTTTCTCATCAGTTTCTGTTAGTGTTTGTGTATTTAACGTGTGGCCCAAGACAGCTCCTCTTCTTCCAGGGTGGCCCAGAGATGCCCAAGGCTGGACGCCCCCGAATTACACTGAATTACGCAACGCTAAACAATAACATGCCAAGAGGGCGATTTTGCGTCTCTGCGAGAAGGGAGTCGCCCTGGACTGTGCCCTGCAGTCTGTAGACCCTCCTCTGCTGGGTTCACCCGTCCGGCGCAGCTCACGTCCAGGTGCGGGCTGGCCCCCGCCCGGCACTGAGGATCGGGGAGAGGGAAGGCCGGCAGGCTGGATTCGCAGCAGCCACGATGGAGGGCTGCCGGAGGGCCGCGCCATCTAACTTCCTATTTGGGAGCAGGCGGTGCCGGGCGACGCGCAGGCAGAGCAGGGTTTCCAGACGGATCTCCGAACATCCGGTGACCGTGACCTGGAAAAGGAGAAAGTGCGCAGGGTGGCTGGGAGCCGCTGGAGCACGGACCACTGGCTGAAAGTCACCTCCAGCTAAAGTGCAGAGGGGGCGAGGGTGTACGTCGAAACGCCTCCTGGTGCGTTTTCCCTCCTTAAACCAATTTCTTTCTTTCCAGCCCTTCCACCGTCATTGGCCGCGAGAAGGGGAAGGCTAGCCGTGTTTCTACTGCGTTAGGTCCGTCCTGTGCTACTTAAGTGGTTGGGTCGTCACGCCTTTTACGAAAGGGATGATCCCAGTGTCTTCTGAGCAAATATTCAGATTTGCTGGTCTGCAGGGTAATTTTCTCTAACTGCATGATCATTTGTGTTTAAGAGACAAACCATATGCACCCCCTAAAATAAAATACAAATAATGCTTCTTGCTCCAGAGAGTCGAACTTTATGAAGACATCATCAAAGCCGTTAATTAGATTGTACTCATCTGTAGGTCTTCGGAGTTTGGCTTTGGATGTTTCTCAATCCTCTCTGTTCAACGTTGTCCACTGGTCTGGCCTCCACAAACTGCCATAGACTGAACAACTTAAACAAAAGACTTGTCTCTCACAGTTCTGCAAGCTGGAAGCCCAAGAGGAAGGTGATCTTGGGGTTGGTGTCTGGTGAGGGCCCTCCTCCTGGGGCGCGGACGGCCACCTCCCTCCGCGTCCTCACCCGGCGGAGAGGAAGAGAGAGGCGAAGGACACCCTCCGGTCCCTTCTGGTAAAGATCCGGCTGCGGGGATGCCAACCTCTCGCTCTCAACTAAGCCTGGCTCCCTGAAATGTCATCACACTAAAATCATCATCCTACAGCTTGCATTTTTCACTTAACATCACTATTTTGAGGATCCCTGATGTCGATATAAAAAGACGTACTTCATTCCCAGGCGTGTGCCGAGCAGACTCATGCTGGGTGGTGGAGGCCTCGGTTGTGCATCTCCATTCAATCCCGTGTTCGGGGAAGTCACCTTGGGGAGTTGAAATCAGCCACGAAGAGAATATTTCAGTCATTGAAATAAAAAAAAAAGGCTACAAGCCAGAACTTCCCCCACCCCAGCTCCAGAGAGCTCACTGTAAAACACTCACCGGCCCACTGTGGCCCTTTCATTGCGTACACCATTTCATTGTTAGTACGCCACCGTGCATTTATGTATTTATTAAAATGTTAAAATCCTCACCTGGGGATGTGCTTATTGGTTTTAGAGAAAGAAGGAGAGAGAGAGAGAGAGAGACATCAGTGTGAGAGAGAAGCATTGATCAGTTCCTCCCACACACGCCCCGACTGGAGAGGGAACCCACAAATTCTGGTGTACAGGGCGATGCTCCAGCCAACTGAGCCACCCAGCCGGGCCCAAATTTTACTTTTCACTTACTCATTCTTCTGTTCATGTACAATAAAGTTATTTCTACTTTTCTATTCTATTACCACACTTCAATAAAATCTGCTTGCATTTCTCCTGCACATGTGAGTATATTTCTTAATAGGTAGGATACTAAAGGTAGGTTTCCTGGGTAAAGTTAAGCACATTTTTAACTTTAGCGGGTGAGGTGGCTACTTCTCAATCAACAAAACTCTCATTGTGTTAATTACCTGTTGCTTACTCAGCACTTCCGGTTGGAGAATTCCACGAGGAATTCCACTCAATCCCTACCGTTTGAAACTGCCCATCATTCCTCTGTTTGCTCTCCCTCTCCTCTCCCTGCCCGAGTGCTGTCTTTATCTCTGTCCCATCATTCAGGTGGGGAAGCTGGATGTCGGCCTCCCTCTTCCGTGTTCCCTTCACTCCACCTGGGACTCCACCATAAGGGGGACCCCGTCCCGCTTCACCCGCCCTCTGCACGCACCTGCACTCCCGTAGCTCAGCTTCCGGGAGTGGCTCAGCTGGCCTCGTGAATCCTCTCCCCTCTCCACCCCTCTCTCTGCTCCCTCAGGGAATCATCTCTCCGTGACAGAGACACACTCCTGTGATTCCTGTCGTCCCAGCAAACCTCTGATGGCTGTCCTCAGCCCACTGCGATGCCTCGCAGGACAGATATGAGAGCAGCCACGCACTGCCTGTGCCCCAAGACTCTGTCATCTTCTCAGTGCATCCCAGCCTTCCCATGCCCACCCTCCGTGCCCCCAGGCCCCCTCTGCATTCCTCTGCTTGTTTTACAGAAAGTCAGCGTCTTGGGGGAGATGCGGAGAGAGAGCTGGAGGTCTGGCCTTGGAGGTGGAGAGAGGGGGTACAGTCAGGCCACACTGCAGACCCGGACGTGCTCAGAACTGGATGCACGAGTTACCACGGGGGATGGAAGGAGGCTGAGGATCTGGGGTAGCGACAGGCTTTCTACCTGGGAGGACAGCGTGAGGACAGCGTGAGGACAGCGCTGCGGAAGGGAGCAGAGCCCCCCCGGAGAGGTCTAATGACCCAGTCGTCACTGTCCTCCCTGCGGCGTTCTTTGTCACGGTGTAACCTCCTCAGCCTGCACGCTCGCTCAGGGGGGAGGCCTCAGGGGGGCGACAGGAAGACATGCGCTCTCTCTGCCTGGGCTCCGATCCCCTTCGGTGAGCCGCAGAGAGAGCCCTGTCTTCTGGCTTCTGGAACCGGGTGCGACTCCCATCTGTTCTGTCAATCAGGGAGCAGATGGCAGTGGGCGGATGAGGAAGTGTATGACCACAGTCTCGGATAATAATAAATATTTAAATATGTATTTGCTCTCTGTAATGGATTCAGGAGCTGAGTAGTGAACACACTTAAAAAATCAATAACAAGGAGAAGCCTGCAGCCTCACGGGCCCCCTCCCCGTTGGGGTTCATTCTCAACGAGAACACGAGGCGGGGATTAAGTCTGATGATCTCGTGGGGCCCTTTCCCTGAAAAATGCAGCCACCTCCCTAAGCCGGGAGAAGGCACAGGGGGCCTGGTCCCCGTGTCTCCCCCCGAAGCAGAACGCAGATGTCCACTCTGCGGGCCAGGAGGGGTGTTGGGGACACCCTGCCCAGACAGACCCAGCGGAGTGACAAGCCACCCTCCCTCCTGCGAAGCGCCCGCCCCTGACCCCGCCTCCCAGTTCCCCTCGCTCCTTCCTCAAGTGGGAGCTGGAAAGAAATGGAAACGCTGGCGAGAAGGATTCCGAGGAAATGAAGTCGAGGGGACAGGTGACACCTGGGGCATCTGAAGTGTGCCGTGCGTGGGAGGCGTCAGTCCTGCTCTCAGGGGCTGCGGGGCTGAGGGGCCAGTGTCATGTGGCACTCACGTCAAGTCACGCCGTGGAATGCAGCAGTGCTGTTTTCTTTCACTAACCGGGGACTCTCCTCAAACAAACACGAAGAATCAGGGATCTTGGGAGCCGAGGAGCGCGGGCAGCCGGAGAGGGTGGAAGGAGGCAGCCCGAGGCCGGGTCAGGGAGGTAACGGCCACCCTGGCTGTGCCTGCTGGGAAACGGGGACCGCTGTGACGTAGAGACAAATGAGACCGAGGGGGCGGGGGTGGAGCTTCAGGGTCGGGGGAGGCGGGGATGCAGGTGCAGGTGGCCATAGCATAGCCCTAATAGCTATCAATACATTGATACAGATACATAGAAAAAGATTCATTATAGGAATTGGGTGACACAGTTAGAGGCTAAAAAGTCCCAGGATCTGTGCCCTGTGGCTGGTGACCCGGGGAGCCGGTGTGATTCACTCCACACTGCGGCCTGAGAACCAGGGACGCCGCTGGTGTGAGTCCTGGGCTGAGTCCCGGGCTCCCGAGGGGTCTCGGGTGTCTCGGCTGGGTCAGAGGAGCCGCCCTCCCTTCCCTTTCTCATTCTGTCCCGGTCCTCGACAGAGGGCGTGGAGCTGGCCGGCAGGGACAGGGCCGCCTCCCTGACTCGGCTACTGCTTCTCCTGCTGCTGGAGTGGTCCCCCCACCCCCAACCCGCACAGACACGCCCGGAAATGACGTCAGGGTCCTGCCCAGTCGGCCTGCTCCCCACCAGGCCGAGCCTCAGGCTACCAGCCGGGCTCAGGCCGTTCTGGAAACCGAGACAGCCTGCCGTCCGGAAGAGGGACCCTTGCCACGTGCCACTGCTTCTGTCCGGCCCGCCGCCCTGGAAACCGAGGCTCCCACACCCCCAGGTCTCCTGCACCTGCGGAGCAGGCTGGGGGGAGAAGGCTGGTGGGGGAAGGCTGGGGAGGACCCCGGCCGGCCGTTCCGCTGCCCATGCTGTCAGGGGTCTGAAAAAATCGGAACTACGTCATGTGGTGTGAAGAAGCCGAGGACAGGGTACGGATTTTTTCCGGACATGTCTCTCAAACATACTACACATAAATTTAACTTTTGTGTGTTATTTTTGTGTAGTGTTTCCTCGCCTGAACTTCTGGAATGTCTCCAGGCTAGGGAAAGGTAAGATTTCTAAACTGCGCCCCAATCCCCCATCGCCACGCAGGGCTCAGCCAGCATAAGCTGCCCGGGGAGCCTCACCTCTGCCTTCCCCACCGCCTCTCCCCTGCAAACACACACAGACATGGCACACACACAGTTGCGTGCACACACGCACACACGCAGCCGTGGGGCAACGGCTGTCCCTGTGCAGTGTGGGAAAGTGGCTGAGGGTTGCCGAGTTACTCCGGGCCCCTCTGAGGCCTCACAGCGCCCAGGACGGCGGAACCTCCCTGCTCTCCGGCCCCGCCCAGGCCGAGTGCGAATCTGCGGACCCCGCCCCTGGAGGAGGGGGTGTGTCTCCCAGCATCCCCTGGACGGGGCGTGTCCCCTCCTTCCCGGCCAGGTCCCGAGGTCCTGGCAGGAGCAACGGGCTGTCCAGGACATTTTCCTAGGGCCCTTCACAGCTCAGCCCCCTTAAAATCTTCTCTCTCTTTCCTTCTCTCACCCCCAACCTTTTTCTTTTCTTGACATGAATTCCATTCAACTGCCACTGAAAATAGGCCTGCTTGTCACAGTCTCTTTGCCAGTTGGCGTGAGTGTCACTGAGTGTCACACAGCCCTTGGTGACAGCTCGTGGGCTGCCTGCAGCGAGAGGGCGGGTCCCAAGGGCAGCGGCCCCTCCGACGACCTCACCCGGTTTACGCCCCCAGAGAAAGCGCTGGTCTTTCCTGCCATTGTCTTCTTTCCCATTAATTTCCTCCCATAACTATTTCAAATCACCATCTGTTCTCTCCTTGGAAATTTAAGTAACTTACGCACACTTTTTTGATTTTTTACCCCCAACTGTGGATAAGCCATATGTGGGGAGATTGGGTGAAATGCCAGGTATTTAAAATGAGCTGAGAGGAATTTGACAGTCTCTCTGGGGCCATTCCTGGGCCGATGCCTATCCCCGCGAGCATTTGCTGAGCGCCAGCTGTTTGCCAGGCCCTGCTCTGAGTTCCGGGGTGAAGGGAATGGCTGGAGGCCGAGGTCCCTGAGCTCCAGGCGCTGAGGTTATCCTGGAGCAGAAGCAACCCATTAGCCCTCCGGGTACAGTGGGGCGGGCTCTGTGTTCCGTGCCCACCATCGGACGACATCGGCCCAGTCTACCCGAAAATGTTCGATCGTAGCTGTTGGAATGTCAGGAAGGAGCTTCGTCCGCACAGACCCCGGTCTCTGAGCAGGCTTAGCTACCTCTCCCTCGGGCCCCTCCTGCTACTTACCTCTCCCACGCGCTGAATGTGCAAACAGGACACGCCCCTCCTTCCCTGGAAGGCAACCGTCTCACTCGATGTGCAAACACCGGCACAGTGCTCTCCCCGGGAAACTGCTCCGTAACCTTTGTGAGACCAGTGGGTGGTGCCCTCCCTTTAGAACCTTACCGAGCAGCTGTTTGGGGCCAGGCACCCTGCCAGGAGAGGGCATGTGCGTGCGTGCCCACGAGGGTGCCCCAGGGTGTGGCGGGGACACGTGGACCATGGGCGTCCTGGGGTCCTGGGCTCACCACCCAGCAAAAGACACAAGTGCCGGCTGCTGTCCCCGCACCTGTGTGTGTCCCCGCAGGAAATCGCGAGGAAGAGCTCGAGGGAGTTATAAAGGCACACAGTGAAACACCTTACCTCATTCCAGGATTCATCTTTGGTGTTCTCCTCTGGAGGAGAAGCCTTGAACTGGATTGTTAATTTTGCCTCGACTATGAAAACGGTATGTGACACATGAACACACCTTCTTTTGCATGCCCCGCTGCACCTGTGGCTCGCCCTTGCTGGGAGAAGCTTGGGGTTGCCTTTACCGTTCCAGTCGGGGCTCCTGTAAAGTGCCCTTTGCATTCTGGGATTTCCAGCGAAGTTGAAGTTCACATCGCGCAGGGCTCCATCCCCATCCCCTTGGGTCCCGTCCTGTTCCCGGCCTCTCCTTCGCGTGGGCAGCCTGAACCACAACGTCTCCGAGAGCCAGCTCTCCGTTCAGAGCCTCCGTGTTGAAGTCCACTCCGCCCTCCCCAGCACCACGTGGTGCACAGCTGCGCCCCCCTGGGCCGGATTCCCGGGCGAACGAAGGGGGACCCACACCAGGCGTGGGAAGCTGTGTGCTCCGGGAGACAGCACGGCCCACCCAGAGAAAGGCCTGGCCTTGGATGGTGCATGGGCGGCTTCTCTCCTCCATCCGGGAACCGGAGCCTTGACGCAAAGGTCAGGAAGGGCACAAGCAAACCACGACC
Source organism: Trachops cirrhosus (assembly GCA_028533065.1). NCBI lineage: Eukaryota > Metazoa > Chordata > Mammalia > Chiroptera > Phyllostomidae > Trachops > Trachops cirrhosus. Next base: position 145,970,505 of record CM052543.1, read on the forward strand.
TGACCCGCAGCGCCACGCCTCCGGCCACGCAGGTCCCTGGGCGCCTGCCCCGGGAGAAGGAAATTCCTCCTCCCGAGCCTGGAGGCTGTTTCCGAAAGAACGGAGGCCCTGTGTGTTCCTCCCTTCAGGTCCCGCTTTACCTGCAAGCTCCTCCTCTCTTTCTCCCTTTTGTTCCCAGTCCAGAATTGTCCCTTCACACCCAGTCACCACTCTGCTGCCCTCCGACACATACCAGAGGAGACACCACTCTCTGTCCTCAGTGAGGACCCCACCGAAGCCACCGTTCCCCGGGACCAGGAGCCCAGGCCCCAGGCTGCAGCCTCTTCCTGCGCGCCCCCCTGCGTAGGATCGCCCTCCCTCCCTGTCTGCAAAGCTCCGCTAACACTGCTGGGGCCAGGCCCTGTGCTTGAAGGGATGGAGCGGCCGCACCAGCTCCCCAAACAGCTGGCGTCTCTGCTGTTCACAGCGTGTCAGAGCCGACGGAGCCTTAGCCGTGGCGGGACTGCGTGACGGTGTGGAACGGCAGAGCAGCGGGGTCTCCGGCAGAGTCTCTGAGGGAATGGTGCCCCCACGCCTCCGTATATGAGGACACCCCACGGTACGCGAGCTAGAATGCCCACCGTGTGGACGCCGGCAGCAGAAAGCAGAGGCGAACGCCTTTTCAGATGGGTCTCAGACACACGCGCCTTGGGAAGCAGAGGCTGCATCCGGGGTGATGTAAGGAGTATTACCACTGGGGGCTGCACGCAGCAGGGGCACAAGGGACGTTCATGGGCAACTGCTTGGCTGAAGGGTTTGAAACCGGAGTTCTTCGCTGTCGAATGCAGGGGGGCAGGGAGGAGCGACGCCGTGCAGAATCCTGACCCCCCGACAGCCTGCAGGCTCGGCGGCAGCGACCTCACAGGCCAGCGACCCCCAGACGACAGAGGTTCCCGCCCGGATGTGCTCTGGGTCTGGGACGGTCTGGCGCCGCGCCGCGAGGTGTTCCGGACAGAACGAGAAGTGCAGCCACCTGGCCCGACCGGCAGGGTGACATTTGAAATGAGCTGTCTGACCCGTGGGGAGTAGCTCCTCGAACGCCAGTCCCCAGGCGTCCTCCGCACTCTTTTATCCGCCAGGAAACTCCTTACCCAGGGTCACAGCCTTGTATTTAATCTTTCCTTTCTTTACTCCTAGTTAATGTTAATTCCCATCTCACCTCAGTAATATCAGCAAAACTGTCGGGCCGCTGTCCAGCCCAGTCCCTCCTACCAACAGATGCAAGAGCTGTGACTGTGTAATGGCCCCTGGGTGGGTTTGCTTGCAGACAACACCCTTAGAGCAGTGTTAGGTGCACAGTCAAATGGAGGCGGAGGGACAGAGATGTCCCGTACACTCCCTGTCCCCACAGACACGCAGCCTCTCCCACGGTCGGTCAGCACCCCCGCCGGAAGGTGCGTCCGTTAGAGCCGATGAACCTGTGCTGACCGGGCAGGTCGAGACCAGCTCGGGTCCACCGGTCACACTCACGCTCGCTCTCGACGTCACAGGTGTTTGTCGCTTTGCGCCTGCCCCCTGGTCTGCCTCGTCCTCGGTTCTGCAGGTGTCCTCAGACCTCTGTCGCTGCGTCTTACCAGCCTGCAGGGCCAGCAGAGAGGACAACACTTCTCCCCCCGTGCGGTGTGCAGGCAGGGTCCAGGAGAAGCCCCGGAGGGGACACGAGGCAGCAGCTGTGCCGGAGTCCGAGTCCCCCTTTCCCGGAGCCTCAGAGCAGAGCTGACAGGTGCCCAGAGACTCCAGGAAGTGGAGTGTCAGGAGTGACCAGGCGCCAGTGTTCAGGGGGCGCTGGGGACCCGGAGTCTGCTCACTGGACACGGAAGGTGCGCTCTGACCCGTAAACAAGTCCTGCCCATGAAACGGGCTGTGTCCACCTCTGCGACCAGAGACTCTGGGTGCCGCGTCCCGGACACGCACACCCCACACTGATGCCTGCAGTCCCCCTCCCTGCCTAGTTATGGACAGAGCGACGGAGAGGCACGGCCACATCCAATAGTTTTAATTATATTTGACAGTTGGACACTCATTTTAAAAGCCAGCTTCACAGCCCAAGGGATACATTTTTTTGGTCCTACTCCGGTTTTCTGTAAAGACGTCTCCCTCTGCCGGTGGCTCGCATCCACCAGTGGTGTCAGGAGTCCACCGCTCATCAGGGGCCCCGATGGGCCGCCAGGACCCTTCCTCTCTTCGCAACATGGACAGGCTAGCTCTGTCCGTCTCTGGCAGGGGAGATGGGTCGCGTGCGCGGCGATGGAGACCTCAGGTGTGAGAGACAGGCCTGGCTGCGCGTCCCCGCTGCCTTGCTGGCGGGTCATGCGGACAAGTCAAGTGCCATCTCTGCATCCATTTCCCCATCTCATGATCAAGGGATCGTAATAAAGATTCTACTTTTATGCAGTTCTCTCTCGTATGGTTTGCTTTGTGACTATAACTTCAGAATTCTACACTGCTTGTGACCATAAAGACTACAGCCACCCTCTGATAATGCACATCCCTAGCAAAACGTTCTCACTGAGTCACTTCCGGTCCTTGTTCTCCGAGTCCAGCCCTCCCGTCGTGTCACCACTAAATCCGTGGGTGGTTTAACGCACTTTTCTCTGTCTGCTGAGCAGCGCAGGAAGTGACAGCAGTTCAAATGTTCCTGTAAAGGCCCCAGATACTGGCGCCTGGTCAAGTCTGGACTGGGCTTTCGTAACGCAAACGGGTCTGTCCCCAGGACACGAGGTGAATTTGAGGGTGTTAGGGAATGAAGTGTGCTCTGCAGTGTACTTGTGATACACACGTGAGCAACGAGGGCTCTGCAAAGTTCAATGACGTGTCCCTTTTTCAGGGCTCACAAGTAGGTATGCATGAATACGTTCTTTGCCTTGGAGAATTCCCCTAAATTCTAAAGCATTCTGAAAAAGAATAGCCAATTTCACACTAAAGATACAACGCAATTCCTCGAGCCCCCTTGGAAGCTTCATTATAACGTTATCCTCAGGCCTCATGAATGACTTTTTAAAACTTGAGAAAACTCAGAGATTTCTACGCCACAGCGAAGTCCCCGGTAAGACATCTCACCGACATGAAGCCCACTGTGGCACCTTCGCAGAGCTGAGCCTCGGGAGGGCCCGAGGTTCCTGAGGGCGGGCAGGGAGGGTCCAGCTCGTACAGAAAGTCAGGTGAGATACCTCTTTCTGTACCCTTCGCTGCCGCGGATCCAAAATTTTAACATGCAGATGGAACTCTTTTCTTTCCAGGATTAATGAGCACAACTCATATTGCATGTACATTTTATTGATCCGCCCAGACGAAGATTAAAGAACTCTAATTCCCTACGTGTCCTCTAGGAGTACTGTCCCCTTAGACCTGAAGTGAAGAACGCACACCTCAGACAAAACATCACATCAGAAGACTGAACTCGTGACATCCCCCTCTGAGATGTAGACACATCACTTCTGCTCACCTATGCTTTCTGGCATCCTGGCCAATCCATCCGAACCCTTTGCCCGACTCGCTGGAGCTGAGAGCAGGTAAAGAGAGGAGTAAGTTTTCTGGATGTGTCTTCGGCACTGACATTTGCAATTCAGTATGGCTTCTTGGTCCCCAACCGGTCCTGGAAGGCCACACCATGCCAGAGGCCAGGAACACCTTCTGCCCTCGGATTCTGGCGCAGCGGTGGCCCCCTCACTCTGCTGCATGCCTCCTGGCAGCACTCACACCTCCGGGCCCGCAGGCCGGCAGGCTGCAATCTGCTCTACCTGGGGCTACACCTGAGACCAGATGGGCCGTCAGCTGCCACACCATACAGGGGCCCGCCGGCAGCAAGCCTCGGGCCAGATGGAGCAGACGCTACCTGCGCGGGGCCGTCTGACTCCGCGCTGCCGGGGACGTGGTGTGCGGAAAATGGCAGACTATAAACATTTAAATAATAATACTACAACACAGGCTGATGCCTCTCCACCGGGAAGGAGGAAAAAACCTCTCTGGGAAACACACACCTGAAGAATACCATGGATGAGGAATGAACTCGTGGTTTAAAAGAAAGCGGAAAGTCAGTGAAAAACCAAAGATGGGTGTAAACATCATTCCAGGGCCGGCATGGAGTCGAGACTCGGGGGTGGGGGTGCGGAGTCATCGATTTGAGCAGGAAATCGCTACGTGGCTTAGGGCAGTGGCTACACTCACACTGGGCCTCGGTCAAGTAAGAGTGGCGGACGCGATTCAAAATGCCAGCACGAGGAGCTTGTGCTGGGGAGTAAGGGGGCGAGGGGGGGGATCCAAGAGAAGCCTGGGGCCCCAAACCAGCTGAATCAAGCATGTGGCTGATCGAATTTGGGGGCAAACTCCTCATCTCACTGCGGAGAGGCAGCGCATGCCCAGACCCCACAACAGGCGGGACCTGGTGTTGTGTGGACATGCGAGTGGCCCTGGACGGGCAGGAGGCCTGTCTGCACGTCCAGGCCCTGCATTCCTGGTGTGGCCCAGACTGAGGGGAGCGTCACAACACACTATTTGACTCTCACGTCCTTCCACTTGCTTTCGAATAGAAAACACAAACAAAGTGGTATGTGGTCGAAAGGGTCTTACTTGCTATAGGTTCTGAATTCCCCCAAAGCTGAAAAAAGGGCCGTTATTCAACTTTTCCTCCATGCTACAAATCTTCCCGTCTTAGTCAAAAAATTACACCCATGGTGCAGTGCGTCAAGCACTCGAGCCCCGAGAGCCCCCTAGAAAGTGGGGTTCTTGAGCGGGGACGGAAAGGGTGAGCTGCCTGGGCTGCGCAGAGGCTTGAGCGCAGCGACGAAGGACGGAGGGCGGGCCCACCGCAGGCAAGGCGGGATCCTGTCACCGAGAACAGGCGAGCAGTGGGAATGCACCAGTGGTTCTCTGCTGCTAAAAGGAGCACTGTGGAGTGCTGAGATGCATTTTCTACTCACGGGGCAGATCTGGCTGGGACAGATCCTGCAAGTGGCGAAGGTTCTCTTCACCTTATAGCAAAAGACAAGAGCTTGGGTGTGTGTCGTCTGATGCAGCTTGGAACAGTAATTGATTAGGAGAATAATTTAGGGTCACAGAGTATTGCGTTTAAAACCCAGTAAAATATAACTTTGAAGGAAACCTGTTTGATGAGTGAGCGTGAGAGAGTCGTTGTCAGCACTGTCCTTTAAAGTCGAGTGCAGACTCACAGGACGGGGGCGTCCTTCTCCCATGCGTCGCAGCCCCTGCAGCCCCCCCATGCTTTGTTCCAGGGCAGGGCTTCGCCACCCACATTAACGTTTCACGCGTCGACAGGACTTTTTAGTTTCTCCTGGAGCTAACGAGTTTCTTCCCAAATCCTAACTTGCTTTACCAAACATAAATATGTTGCCACTTGAGACAATTACCCTTAAATGGTTGATTTATACAGCCTCACAAATCATCAACTGCCAGGCAAATAAATCACTTTGCATTTGGTTTCAACAGAGATGAAATAGAAGATTATTTTTAAAGGTGCTGACTAAGAACTTTGTGGAACTTGCTCGAGCACTTCCTACTTCATGCAAACATACATTGATGTGTTTCATTTCCCTGAGAACAGCACCACGGTAATAAGTCCCTAACCGCTCACGGCCACGCCTTTCCGTGGTTCCTTCCGCAAGTCCACCCTGCTCTGTCCTTTGCTTTCTCTCGTCGGTGATCAGTACTTTTTGAGGTTTCTGTGTGCAGCATGTAATTTGATTTTCTTCCCGGGCGTGCTGTTACATAGACCAAACACAGACATTAAAAGTGCATATATTTGGAATCAACGAACGCACGATGCCTGTTTTTGCTGCTCTTCAGTGATGAAGGTAGCAGGGGCCCGGGGGGGCGCTGCGGTCCTTCCGGCCCGGACGGAGCAGCAGTAGTTCCTCCGTCAGCGTCTCAGGGGCAGGCCTGGCGCTGGGGAGGGTCAGGAGCATGGGGTCTTTGGCTCAGTTTTATTTTAAAAGGGTTCCTCTTTGCTTCCCAACCCCAACGCCTCGGATGAAGTTGTGATGGATACTGCAGAATTTACTCTGGGTGGTAATGGCATTTCATCCTTGCCTTCACAGTTCATTGGTTCTCTAGAGGGGTTGCCTCCCCGCCCCGCTTTTATTTTTAACGTACCTGTAGCTTTAAATGCAGAATCTATGATGGAATCATCTTGATAAAAGCTACCTGTTGGGTCGATCCCAGCTCCGTTGGCTGGGCCTTGTTTGCGCACTCTCTGATGTAGTCGTGGGGATGAGCACCTGGGTTACTATGGCATTAGGACACAGGTGACTCCTTCGGAGGTTGCAAACCGTTACCACGTTTCACGGAACGCTAGGATTGTGTACAGTGGAACCGGCTACAGCCCTGAGGTGTCTGTGCCCACTCTCCTGGGTTTACAGAGGCGGAAGTAGAGAGGATGGGTGAGGTTTATCAGCGGCTCGGTTAGCTAAGCAAAAAGAAGAACAACATTCTCCTGATTGCTAAAAACGGGGCATTGCTCATACGACAGACACCCCAATATTTCTTTACTCCTTTGAACACGTTAGGGAGTTTTTTTCCTGACAAGTTTCATTTACTAATTTTGAATTCACTAGGTGAACCAGATTTGTGACTTTCTAACAGAGACACATTTTAAATAGAAATAAAGTGTTTGTTTCAAATAATGATAACAGAGGAGGGTTTTCATGCGTCTTTTCCTGTCTGGTTACTCTCTGCAAAGAAGACACGGAGTGACAGAGCAGTTTCCACAACTCAGGAGGAGGGATTTCAGCGCCTGATCTGGAAAGAGAAATGGTGTCATTCGATGTCGGGGAGCGTCCCGCCTGTGACGGGGTTGGACGGTGCTGGTCCCGCTCGCATGGGGCTCTCTGATCCACGCGGCGGGTTTGCAGTCGACGCTTCCTTCTTCCTCGTGGCGGTGCTGACGATGTTGATGCAGATGGTGATGGTGATGGTGATGGTGTCATGCTGACGGTGATGAAGGAGATGATATGATGATGATTTGCTGGGTAACATACATGCTTCTAAGTTCTTTTTACTGGAATCTTACTCAACTGGACTATTATTACTATTCCTACTTTACAGATTAAACTTTGTTTCAGATTCTATGATCTTGCTGCCACCCCGTTTAATTTTGGGTCTAATTTAAGCAGAAGAACACCAGTAGGTCTGTATCTGAGTTAGCTCTTGTTTGAGAGTGAATAGAGGGAAATCCAGGAGTTTTGGGGAAGAGAGCTTACAAGGGACGTTTACGCTAACAATTCTATTTGCCAACGAAAGTTTCCAGTTAAGGTGGGTGGTGGGCATCACGGGAGGGCGAAGCGTGTCCTCCGTCAGAGGGGCCCAGGTGGCCACTGCCAGCCGGAAGTAGAGGCGCACAAGGCTGGCGGGGTCACCTGCTGCGTGGGCCGTTCATTGACAAAGGGAGGACCCTGGGGTATCATTTATCATTAAAACGTGAGCACTGGGTATTTAGAAGAGAGCAGTGACTCTGGTCCTCCTCAGTTAATGGCAATTCTTTTTTGATTTTAAAAAGAAGAGTTGGCAGTGGGGAGCTAACTGCTCCAGAACAGCCTCCTTCGCTGAAGCTATTTCTGAGCCTGCATTCCTTTCAGAATATTTCTCATGCCAACTGATAACACCAGGAATGGGTCTGTCTTTTTTACTCTGGAGCAGAGGACGGACCAGTGGGTCCCATCGAAGGTTCCCTGAATTATCCACAGTGAAATCATAATTGGAGACATTGTGCCGTTTTACGACAGGGGCGGGCATTTGGGTGACGGAGACGCGCAGCGGAGGCAGGCACCCAGCCTAGTTAAGGTGCAGGCGAGGGTTGCCGGGTGAGCGTGGTGAACGGCCCCTGGTGCACATCCGTGGGAACCTCCGATCCGCACCCGTGGACCAGAGGTCGGCCACTCCTGGCCCCACACATGAGAGTCCGCCCTTCCTAGAGAGAATGTTTGGAGGCTCCGAGTTCTAAATCAATGCTCAAGAACGCAGACTGGGTGGAGGAAAATTTACCCACGGTTTCCAGATGGTGGCCCAGGCAAGGTTCGTCTAATGAGGGACAGAAGCCTGACAAGACCTTGAACTCTGCAGCCTTTGGGACTGGTTTTGTTAACAGATTGGTTGGAATCCTCTTTGTCAACCATTCCCCTTCCAGACAACACTGATGACACTATGGAGCAAGACAGAGTCGGGGCAGATGAATCAAATGTCACCAAGAAGCTCCGAGGAAACCATCGCAATCGGAGCAAAGACCCCCACGGCCTGGTAGTCTGGGCAGCTCCTTCCCATCCGGGGACAGATGGAGGAAGGAGAGAAGGGCTTTCCCTGCATCCTCGGGCGTAGCCCCAAAGTCACACAGACCCATGTTCCTGTCCCACCAGTCGGGACTTTGTCCTGTAGACTGGGAGACAGTCTGGGAAAGAAGGTGTTCCAGCTGGAACGCACTAGACTTGGGACTCCGTCACTAGGGCGGGGGAAGAAGCGTTGAGTGTCCTGCGGTGTGTTCCTCGCACTGTAACAACTTCCCCAGCCGACAACTTGCACCAACAACTTCCCCAGCCAAGTCTGCACCGACGGCAGGATTCTGGAGTCTTAGCACTGACACCGCTCTCAGCTGCTATGTTACACACAGCAAAACAAGGCGAAAAATAAAAACGAACAGAGCACAATAAACAACAGAACGGTGGATGCAAACCTGACAAGCAGAGCCACCCCAAAATAGGAACTGTTTCCCTTCCAAACCCCCCCACACCCACAAACACACCTCCTTCACATTCAGCCACATTCGGCAAACGCTGTCGTGCTTTGCTGAGACTTCGAGTCAACACAGAGCACGCCGGGACTCGAGTCAACGGGAAACCACGTCGAGATCAAGCGCGGATGCGGAGCACGGCGGTGCCGGCCGAGGAGCGCCCCCCGCCCGCCACATCGCGCTGGCAGGGCGGGAGAGAGGGCGGGTTGCCCGGGGGTCCACGCCGCGCTGTTTGCTCCCGCGCCGCCGCTCCGGAGCTGCCCTGGCGCGAGTCCCGTTGTCCCACAGTCACGAGAAGGGATGACAGAGTGCTGGCGGTGAGGGTGTCGTCTGTGTGGCATCGCCGGGCCAGAGGTCTGCGGATAGAGTGTGACGGGCCATCTGTCACCCGAGGCAAAGATGTTCTCCGGCACGAGGCTGCGCGCGGCGTCCAGGCCCCCACCTGATGTGGTTCAGCCTGTCTCCTGACTTAAAAGAAAAATAACTCGGGCTGGGGGCCAGGGCAGAGGCACTGGCCCCCCACGGTCCACGGCAGGAAAGCTCATTAGCTGAGTCTTCAAGCACTGGCACTTGAAAACGGGCAGCTCTGGAGAGAGCAGGCAGGCTGAGGCCCTGGTGCCCCTCTCCCGGCTCCGAGGATTCGGGAGGCTCAGGGCTCTGGACCTGTCCCTCTGTCTGTAGGCAAACGCTGCCCTTGCACTTGTGCCTGCCCTGACCTCTGGGGCTCAGAGACGCCCTCCGTCCTCTGAACTCTGAGCGGCGGTCCCTGCCGCTCCTCTGTGGTCACGGCACCACCCGACGGGGTCCCACAGGGCTCTGTGTGTGGGGCAGCTGCATTATTTGAAGTGAAGCTGCATCGCGGCTCTTTGTAAACCCCGCATGCTGGCGTGTATTGGCCCACCGCAGGGCCTACTTGAGAACGTCGTTTGGAGGCTGAAAGCACCATCGTGTCTCACACCCGCCCTCTTCCACCCAGGCCCACCAACACCTGTGACGCCGCCCCCCAGCGGGCCACCGCAGGCAAGCGGGGGTTCAGGTCCTGCCGCCCGACCCGGCGCCTCCCGGAGGCTGGAGACAGCCCCCGGTGGGGGCTGAGCAGGAATAATGGCTCCCGACACTGACTATAAGTTATATGCCACATTCTCGCCATTTCTCTGTCACTCCAGAGCCTGCTCCTCAACAAATGACCCCGAACTAACCTGTTTCAGAAGCTGTCCCGCTGCCTGGAATTAGAGACGGTCTGAGCCCCGGAGCCCGCGCCCTGCTCCACCGCCCAGCCCCAGCACCGCAGCTCTCCCCGTCTCCCCCAGTCCCCCAGAGCCGCTCCTGTCAGGAGGAAGTGGGGTGGCTCCCTCACACGCCCCGTGCCCCGTCCGGGTGTGCGGCAGGCCTCCCACACTCTCCTCATCTGCAGGAGGAGGAGGCAGCCACAGCAGGGCTTTGGGGCTGGACTGGGGGACACGAGGGGGCGGAGCCGCTGCCACCAGAGTGCCCGGGACGTGGCGCCGTGAGGCACCGAGTGCCTGGCAGAGTTCAGAGGCTGCAGGCTGGGCTCCGCAGGAGGGGACCGAGTGTCCGTCCCTCTGAACGCAGATGACCGGGCCTGGCGGGGACTCGCTGGCGGGAGGCCTTCTCTCTGCTCAGACAACTCTGCCGCTACGTGCACACAAAGGTGTGTGGTTTCCCCTGAGCGGCCGGCACGTTCGCACCTCTGCAAAGTAAGATCCTAGCGGCAGCCAGCGGAGGGGAGTGACGGGCGGGACACGGGGCCTCTGAATGCTCTGGGCCCCGGCCGGCAAGCACCGCCTGGCCTAGGGTCTGCCGGCGTCTCTGGCTTCTAGGGGGCATTCGGGGTCTGCAGGGGTGGGGTCGGGGAGTGGGGTTTCTGATCTGTGACCTCGGCCTCCCCGACTCACTGCAGATGAGATGCCTGGCCCAGGGCAGGAGGGAGGGGACGGCTGAGACCAGGAGGGGCTGGCCTTGCTCGGACCACAAAGCCAAGTTCATCTGCTGTTTGTTTTCCGTGCTTCAGAGTGGGACTGGTTTTCTCTGTAAAGCCGCGTTCGCTGGGGAGCGTGGGTTAGGGGAGAAGAGCGTTCTGTGGGGATGGAGTAATGACGGTAACGTGCGCTAAGTTCCCCGTTTGTTTGGAATAAGAGGAACCTTCCGACATACGTGGTCGGAGGACAATTCTGTTTGTCCACAGCCCTCAGCGTTAGGGCTGATCTGGAGACGTGACACAGACGATCGTTTTATTTTTTTATTTTTAGCTTTATAAAGCCTTTCCAAAAGCAGGGTTTGGCTGGGCCGCAGGGGCCTGGCTGGGCCGCGGTCTGCTCGGACCGCGGACGGGACTCCTGGCGATGAAGCCTGGAACTCACGGGATGTGTTGCGCCAGCTGAGTGTGTCGGGGTTCGGTTAAAACGCAGGTGTTTGCATTTGCTCAGTCACGTAGTCAGTCCGTACAGTGGCTTTTGGGGGATCGGCAAGGTGGGCCAGCGGGACGCTTCCTTCTGCTGAGAGCGACGGAAAACTACGACGCAGGGCCACCTGGGCCGCCTGGGCGACGTGGGCTCCTCCCGGCTCTTGGCCCCTCAAAACCCACGTCCGCCCTCACAGCTCGACCTGTGGCTGGCACCGAGGAGCCTTCCTGCAGACCCCCCATGGCCCCTCGTCTTCGCTACCTGCACCGGGGCCCCAGCTCAGCACCCCCCACTTGGCTGTGACCGGGGACAGGTTCTAGAATTTCCTCGCTCAGTCCCAGCCTGTGAAACAGAGGGACGAATGTTCCCCCGAGAGAGCTCATTTGGAGGAGCAGCATGGCCTGCAGGGTGAGACGGCATGGCCCTTGGGGACCGGGAGATGGTCCCGTAGCTGGACCTGCAAGGGGACGATGGTGGGGGTGGCGCTGGTCCGGTGCAGGGGGAACGTGCCGCCCGTCTCCCCCTTTTCAAGGCAAGGAAAAACTATGTGTAAGAGCTTATTTTGTCCTAAGCCCTCCCCGGCGCCTTCCTGTTGCGTAAGCATCGCATTAGGCAAGGGGACCCGGCACTAAGGAGTCGCGATGCTTTTGCAGCCGCCGGACGGGCCACGGTTGCCTTCCTGTGCAGGCCTGCCCGCTCCCAGCCAGGCGCGCCGGCCGGCCCGCAGGGCCTTCCAGCAGGGCTGCGTCCCGCAAACCCCCAGCGGAGCCCCAGTTCAAAGTCCTCTGCGCCTCAAAGCCATTGCCTCAGCGAGACCTGCGTTCTCAGGTGCAAGGTGAAGTGACACCTTACAGCCATCGCCTCGCCTTTTCGGGAGAATGCACGGCTCTGTAGACCCTGCGTTTCAGAAGTGCTCTGCCACGTCTCGCACTATGGAACAAAGCCACTGAACATTCTCAGCTCCGGCAACGAATGTCCCTACAGAGAACCTGCATTTAAATGGTATTTACTGATGGAAGAGCAGCTCGTGCGAAGAGGGATTCGCTCTTTGCTCTGCATTCGAGGCCGAAATAGCAAAATATCGGCAAATAAAAACTGACTGACAAGCACTTCTAGAGATTATCGGGGCTGCCAAATTGTTTCTCCCCCCAAAGCTGAAACACAGAGCTTCTCTCGTGGGATTCTTGGGACGCGATCTTAATTTGGGGGCGCAGGGGAAATTATTCTGAAAGCTCTGAACGCTCTGCATATCTGTTCTTTTTAAAGGCTCTGTGGTGTGTTCGCATCTGTATTGCCAGAAAACAAAACTTCTTCCGAGTTATTCTTGGGCAGGCCTGGGACGCCACCCGTATGCGGCTCACAGTTGCAGCTGGGGCTTGAATTCCAGTGACGTCCCCGGGTTCAGTGAGGGCGTGGCGCCACCTACGGGCCGGCCGTCAGCAGTTCACGTCCTTTCATCAGAAGACAGCCTTGCCCGTATTTCATGAAAATTGTGTGCTTTTTGAGGACTTTCAAGATTTCACAGCATGTGGGTGAAAACAAGCAAAACATTATTTTCATTACATTATTTTCTCTGCAATGCCTGAAAAGGCATTATGCTTCCACTTAAGACCTGGGGCTTGGGGACTCAGTAGAAAAATACAAAGGAGTGTGTGTGTTTTTCACCCGCCTTCCCCTCCTCCGAACACGTTTCCCTTGGACTCTCCCTCGGAGCCATCATCCCTCGGGAAAATCCAGTCGGCGTCTGGACACCGGCTCGTAGGACATGGAGGACTCCCTGTCACTGGAGAACAAACGATAACCTGCCCCAAACGGGCAGACGCAGGCTTCGCCGTCCTCTGCCACCAGCGCGGAGAGATGCGCCCGACGCAAAGACTAGGCCCTGCTTGTCTGCAGGAGCCGAGGGGCCGTCTCGCAGACGTCGTCCTGACGCGATAAACAGCTTTCTGCCAACAGAGCTCCCGAGAGCGCAGGCGCGTCCGCCTGTCCTCGCCGCACGCAGGCCCCGCTGCGGCCGCGACTCCTCGCTCCCTCCGCGCGGCAACGACACGCACCGCAGCGCAGCGAAGCGTGGAGCCCTGCCGCCTTCGTGAACGTGCAGCAAAACCGACCAGAGCGAAAATGCTACCCCCGTGGGCACTAAATACCCCGACTCAGATCTCCCTTGAGCCTTTACGACGAAAAAGGGGCTGGGATGGGAGAGGGAAGCAGCTCCGAATGTTTCTGTGAATGCGCCTGCCCGGGGGACGCCACGCCGGCCCTTTCCCGGCCTCGGGCTAACAAAGAACGCTGGGCCGCTCTCCGCGGTGCCGCGCCGTCAGCTACCCCGGACATCAGAAGCCGTGGCTGGGAGAACGGGCTTGTGCGTCACCGGGAGCGGAGAGTGTGTCTGCCTTGTAAATTTAATTAAACAGCAGGTGCAGAAATCAGGTCATATGGCTTTGATGTGCCCCGTGCGAGGATGACAAGCAGACAATGATTCTAGTATGAAGAAATTTGCATACATTTGCATCGGAGAGCAGAGAGCGCGGCGGCTCTCACCCACTTTCACAGTTCATTTCCAGGAAGTTGAATCAGAGCGGCCTGAACGTTTCCATGTAGACATCGCAGGAAGCCCCCGGGAGGCAGCTACCCCGGGCGCGGGCGGGGTGGTGCGCAGGCTCGGGTCCCGGTGCAGATGGGGGATGAGCAGCCGCCCTCCCCGGAGGTGGGGGCAGCACAGGAACGGGAGGGAACGGAGCTGGCGGAGAAGAGGGTGCAGGCACACACGTCCCATTTCTTCTATTTCTGCTGTCTCACTCTCACGGTTAGTGTGACTGCGAGGAACTCTCCCTTCCTGGGGACCTGTCCTGGTGTGACAATCGTCCCCTTTGCTCCGTAGTCAGTACCCGAAGTTCTGCAGGGACACACCATGGAAGGAGGACTTTCCACAGAGAGCGAGCAGCATCTTACATCCATTTCACCGTAGTGGCTCTCCCGGCCTCGTCGGGCCGACCGTGTCCTCGATGACAGCAAACCAGAAGGGTTAGTGCACACGCCATCCCTCCACTGTCTCAGGTGGGAGAACACAGTCAGCAGACAGTCACGGTCAGAGCCCGTGCTGTCCCCAAGGTGGGCCCGGAGGCCGGGGAATTCGCCCTGCCCCTCCCGCCCGTTTTTGCAAACCTCCTCGCCCAGCCTTCGGCCACCTCCTGACCCGCATCCACCACACACCGCAGGGTCTGGACCCTGCTTCTGAGACGGTCGCAGGTGGCTTCCCACATCTGCGGTCCCTCGTCCAGGGGTCCCTGTCACTCGGGCACGGCAGGCGTGTCAGCCACCTGTGGAGCCTCCCGATTGCCACGCAGGTTCTGACGTGACGCCCGAAGCGAAGGTGCCGCTTTGGGTTGCAGGCACGTCCGTTTAGACTGTTGTTTACGGAAACCCAGCCCTCCCACGGTGTATTCTGGATGCTCCCAAAATGCCACCTTTTAGCTCGCAATTCTTTCGTCGTGACGTCATACGATGTATTCTTCATTCTAATTAACTTGCTAACAAGAGTGGTAAACTGTCTTCAAACAGTACATGCAGGGAGTTGCTTGCTCTCGGGCCTCTAAGCACCTTCTCTCACCCACTCCCCGCGCTGGATTCTAACTGCTCACTGAGTGAGTGCCCCACCCGGGGTGGGGGACAAACTCCGTGAGGGCAGGAAGTGCCTCGCTTTGTCACCGCTGGGTCCTCAGTGTTTACTCCGGTCCCTGGCATGCCACAGGCGTGGATGAGTAAGGACGAGCAGGTGAAAGAGTGGCAAGTGAATGCCATCAAGCATAAATGACCGGCCTGGAGTGCGTGGCACGTGCCAGGCACCGTGACAAAGGCAGCGAGGGTGCCCCTGGGCCAGGCGCCAACGGGGACACGATCCCAGTGTTCCTCTCCCACACACTGCCAGAGCCCCCATTTCAGCGCCCATCCCATCCGGACGGTCTCCTGAAACCCCCAGCGACAAATTCTTCAGCAGACGCGTCCCTCTCCACGCGATTGTTCAGGAGCAGTTCTGTGGAGCGGAACCTGCATGAAGACCGACACGCTCTGAAGCAAAAGGACACTGGTGTTGGCGCCGCTCTCACCCACGTCGGCTCCGAGGACACGCGGGCTCACTGGACCACAGGGGCCCAAAGCGGACAGCCAATCCCGGCGGCGCGCGGGCGCAGGCGCACACGGAATCGAGCGCTGGGTTTCACGCGGCTCCCGGGGAGGCCCGTTCCGCTTGGCGGTGACCCGACAAAGCCCCCCGGCTCGGCTCCTCGGCACAGCGGGAGCTCCGTCGCTGGGCGGGGCGGGAAAACTGAGGGCTGATCGCCAGCTGTGTCCCGCCCCCATCCCCGGCCCCCACACCTGCCGTTTCCCTCATTTGCACACAGCCCCGCAAGCCAGACCCCTTTACAGGTGAGGAAACGGGACTCGGCGATGCCGAGGGGGCAGAGCAGAAGTTCAGCGCCAGCTGGGCCTCAGCCCCAAGCTCGTGCCCTCTCTCGACGGTCACTGCGTCACCTGCTCTGCTGCCATCTTGCTTCTTATTGGTTTCTCTCGAGGAAAGGAAACCCCCAAACAGGAGGCAGCGTGTGCGGGGTGAAGAGAGCCGCCCGGGCTCGGACCACCTGGATTCTAATTGCGTCCCCTCGATGGCCTCCAGCCACCCGTCTGAAGTCCCCGCTGCAGCTCCCGCTCCGTCCGACAAGGAGGAAAGAATACACCTTCGCTCCCAGCTGCCCCGTCCTGGGGTCTGCGGAGAGCCGTCGTGGGCAGAGATCCCTCTGAGCGAGTGTCCACCCTCCCGAAATGCCGCCGTCAAACTCCTTCCCGCCGCAAAGGAGAGGCCAGGAACGCAGCGGCGCGCCGGGGTTTCTGCCGAACCCCGACAGCGACCCTTTCAGAGGCACTATCCTGACGTCTGGGCAACCCGGCCGAGCTCTTTCTTACACGAAGAAGCTGCTGCCCCTTGGGGTGAGGGGTGGCTCCCACTCGCAGCAGTAAGGCCAGGTGAGCGGGGCCTGGGAAGAAGGGAAAGAAACCCCCAAAGGCGGCTACACCCCCAGAGCAGGAGCGCAGCCCGGAGCGGTGGCCTCCGTGGGGACTTCGGCGCTCGCTCTGTGTAATGATGTCTAAGATCGTCCCACGGGCTCTTCTGCTCCTGGGGCGTCTGTATGTTGGGTGCGTTGGAACCGGGGCCGGGGAAGATTGAAGTGCGGGGAGGAAGTTCCAGGTGAGTCGCGGACGCAGGGAGGAGACAGAGCCCGTACAAGGGCGTGGGCGACCACCCCCACCGCCTGGCGGCGAAACTCAGCACCCGACAGAGAGTTGGCACCACCGCGATGTTGAGGGAAATGGGAGCGGCCGCTCTGCGGGGCTTCTTAACCCCAACCAGAAGGACAGCTGTAGTCCTCCTTCCCCGAGTCAGTGAGCTGGTCTAAAGGCCTAGACACTTTCCGTCGGCTTCTCCAGCCGGTGCCGAGGGCTGGCTGTGGGAGGGAGTCTCCAAGGGGCCCCGGGGGAGGGGAGGCGGGGAACGATGCCCACCGAGGTCCCAGCACACCTCAGCATTTCATCTTCTGTTCTACGGTTTTCTTTCTCTACGGTGCTAGAGAAGAACATTCAGAATTCTCACTGCACGTATAGAAATGCGCACAGCCGACTGGGAAGTGCCCAACCCCTCCAACCCACAGGGGCATTTCCAGTAAATGAGTTCGTTTTACTTTCTAGCCCTAACTTTAGGCAGACTCTCTAGACTATAACAAAAAAAATGGTGCTCCAGTGAGAGGCTGGTTTCCCGGGAATCCCGAACGGCAGGGCACAGACCCCCGCCGCGGCTGTGGAGGGAAGGGGCTGCCGCCCTCCACCTCGGCATCCAGCAGGAAGGAAGGAGAACTTCCCGGCCCTCAGGCAGACGCAGAGCGGCCACGCTGGCCCCCAAGGGGAAACGGGGGGGCGCAGGGAGCCGGGCCGGCCCAACCCTGGCGGTGACTCGAATACATTCACCCCTCTCTGGGCAGGTGTCTTAACTCCAAACAACGGGAAGGGGAGAACCAAAGTCAGGGGCACGGTGAGCATTTGGTGAGCAGCACGAGACCCGTGAGCCATCTGTTGCCGCACACGCAGCATCGCGCGTGGCTGCTACCGACACCCAGCGCTTTCGGGGAGGGCTCCCCTCCCCAGAGGCTTTGGTAAGCAAAGGGACGCGTGAGTCTGGCTACGTCACCCAGCAACGAAGTCCCCGACAAACGGCCCAGGGAGGCCATGCTCCCTTTCCCATCGACATGTCCCCCCGGTGACCACGGCCACACCAAGAACACCAACGCCCCCGCTGACCGGCTCTGCTGGCCGCCTGTTGAACTTCAGAAGGATGGAGAAGAAGCCCAGATTTTGTTTTCGGGTTTTCTTTCGGTAATCTGTCCAGATGCTCCTGCCAGCAAAGCGGGGAGCTCCCCGTGCTCCGAAAGGAACCCGGCCCGGAGTCGAGCTGGGTCAGGAGCCACCTGTTTCTGATTTGGGACACCGTGTTCCTTTCCGAGGGCTGCTGTAACCAGGGGCCACTGAGTGGATGGCTCAGCACTTCGGACAATTATTGTCTCATTTCTGGAGGTTTCGAGGGTGACAACCAGCGGTTGGCGGGGCCGTGCCCCCTCCAGCCTCTGGGGGCGCCCGGAAGTCCTCAGCGGTCCTTAGGTTGCAGCTGAACTGCTGAGGTCCCCGCCTCTCTCCTCACCTGGCCTTCTTCCCGGTGTGCCTGTGTTGCTTCTCCTCTCACAAGGACACAGTGACATTGGAGCAGACCCCACCCTAACCTGACTGCACCTGCAAAACCCTATTTCCAGATAATGCCCTATTCACCGGTACCTGGCTTAAGATTTCCAAATATCTTTTTGGGGAAATTGCTGTGAGGTGTGCAGTTGACTGTCCAAATGTGGAGATGAGAGAATAAACACGAGTGGGCCCTTCCTCGGTGGGTGATAAGGCCGAGAGATTGCACAAAGAGGCCCCGGAAGCAGAGAGCGGAGCCAGGGAAAATAACAGGAGCGGGCTGAGCGTTTGGAGGTCAGAGTGACGGGCGGCCCCCGCGGAGGGGCGCTGTCAGGAGGAGACAGAAAGCCAGGAGGCGCGGTGTCCTGGGAGCAGAGTGAGGACAGCGCTGCCAGGAGGAGGCAGCGGCAGAGCCATGAAGGAGACGTTTTGGAAGGCGGCAGAAATGATGGCCAACCAGGGAACCCCGGTCATACCCTGGGCACGGAGCCAGGGCTCATAACTCCTGGGTAATTAATGAAATCGGGCGTGAACAGAGCAGCCTCGCCTCCGAGGGGTGGTCTCTGGCTCATCTGCACAGCAGACACCAGCCAGGTGTTGTCAAGTCCGGCTCAGAGTTCCCACCTCCGCTTCTGTCCCCACCCCTGGCTCCCCTTGGGCTCCCCGGCCTCCATCTCTCCCTCAAAAAGACCTTCGGGGTCACAGGGGGTCATCTGTGCAAGGATAAATCGGGACGTCCCTTTCAGCCGAGCCAAGAAGGAAGATGCTTACTCAACAGTTGGTGGTCCCAGAAGGCAGAGAAGAACAAAGGAAGAATCCTGTCCTCCCGTCGGTGGGGTGTGGCCTAAATCACACAGCAAACACCCTGAGTGGAGTCGACTCAAAGTCACCAGGAGGCGACGCAGACAGAGCTGGAGGTCGGCAGGGGGCTGCGGTGGTGGAGTGAATCTCGCTCGAGGTTTATTTGCGGTTTGCGGTGATTTCTGCCTTCCGGGGTGCGGGAATGGAAGGGCGGACATTTCAGCCAGCGGCGTTTCCAAGTCGCCACAGAGAGGAGGTCGAGAACGGCATGGGGGCTGCGGTGCTCCCCGCGCTCGCCCTTTCTGGGTGGAGCTGTCGCCCAGAACGTGAAACCGGCGTCACGACGCACCAGCCGCTGACGCACGGCGTTTCCGAGCACTCTCGTGCCACCAAAATAACTTTTGCATTAGTCAGAGTAACGTGGCAGTGTACACTTTTTCAAGGAAAGTAGCATGTTTAAACATTATGGGTGTAAGAATCACCTACTGGTCACAAAGAACGTGAAAATAGGCCGATGTGTATTCCTGATAAGCATGTTCCACTCTAACGCCTGGGATGGCAAAGCTACAGGTAAATGCTCGTCCAGAGTTGGGAGATAAAGTTTATCTTTTAGTGACTAAGGGTGTGTTCTCACAAACTCGTGTTCTCTATGCGTCATTTCAGCGCAAACTGGGCTACAGCTTCTCAAAAGGAACTCAGCAGCGCTTGCCGAGGGGCGGGCTGTGGGGAGCAGGGAGGCGTGCTCCTCGGCGTAAACCCTTCTCGTCAGTCATCCAGGAGTGGCCGGGTGGTGGGGGGGACGAGAGCCCACTAAACTTGGCCTCCACGCAGGAGCCGTCCCCTGAGCAAGGGCTGCGTTCTCCGGTCGCAGCTGTTCCGGAGCTGCCAGGTGTCGGGCTCGGACTTCTCGGGAAACCGCCTGTGGGCGAGAGACCCCGCCCTCTCCATCTCTGCCCTGGGCGTTGCCTCCCGAACCGTCCAGTCCAGCTGGAAGGTGACTGCACCTCCGCCACCTGGGGCGGCCCCTGCCGGCTCAGACTTGACCACAGTGGTGGGTGCGCTGTTAAGGGAGGATGCGCGCAGGTTCCGCGCTGGAGCAAGGGCTGCTGGGAGCCCGGTTCACCCTGCACGGGGTGGGGGCTGGGCGTCCTTCCTTCTCTCAGCTCCTCTTCGGTTCTCTCCCTGTCCCCTCACCGGGGCTGCAGTGACAAATGGCCCGTGGTCAAGGTCTGGAGCATATGGTTAGTACCCTCTGCAAGGTGGGCAAACTGCAAGTTCTATTTTGTCCTGGATCCTCTTAGTCTTCAAAACAAACTCCCTGAGAGCAATCCCACTTTCTCTTGTTGATGAGGAATGGGGGCCTCTCACCCACCCACAAGCCCCAGTTCCGCTGTGCCCACACCGCAGGCGGGGCGGGCTCTGCTCGGCGCTGTCGTGTGACCAGGAGGCAGCAGCCACAGGTACCTTCTCACCTGGAGGGAGCCGGGCGAGGGGCCCGCCACCGCCCCACGCGGGAGTCCGAGTTCCCTGAGGCGGTGTCCATCTCGGGCACAGCCCACATGTGTAAACACTTTATTAAAATAAATTTTAAAAACGCACGACGTGAAAGCTGTTCCCCTCTGATTGGTTCTTCAGACGCTCCCTGGACTGCTACCACTACAGATGTTTGCAAAACGATGGGCCACAGCTCATCACCCGGGCACGACACTTCACATCCAGTCTCAGAGCCAGGGACAGAAGTGGGCTTGCGCAGTAGGACACCACACACGCGGGAGGGGTGATATTCACAGGTGTGGCACCTAGCAGGGAGCCCCGTCGGAAGAGAAACAATATCAGTGAAACAAAACCAAGTACCAAGACGGATGGGCAGAAGAATGAAAGCAATCTAGTTTGAAAAAAATTAGCTTTTGTCTTGGCGTTACTGTCTGGCGTGTGAACTCTGGGGGCTGACCCTGCAGCTACTCCCTTAAATGAAATGAGCTCGCTGCCTAAAGCCCGGGCTCACAGGGCCCGTCCCCGAGGGCTGGCCCTGCAGGGGGCACGCTGACCCTAGATACCCGCCTTTTCCTGGACGTGCCCCTGCGAACTCTTTCCTAGGCGCGGGCGGACTGCTGGGCAGAGGAGTCTCCAGGCGGCCCACCCACGGATTGCAGGTCAAGTGCGGATCCGCACGCTCACACCTCACGGGGAGAGGCAGCTTTCCTTACACCGCGTTTCCTGCCGCTACATCCAAGTCAGCCACGGCCCCGAGCAGAGGACAAGACCATCACTCACCGTGGGCAATGGGGGCGGCACTGGGTCCAGTTGGGACGAGTTACCCCACTTCCGTGTCTGCCACCACGTGGACAGAGCCGGGGGTGCCACAGAGCCTCAGTCACTCGGGGACAAATCGAAGGGGCGGGACTGCACCATCTCTGCGTTGCCTCCCAGCGTCTGTTCCTACAGGTAGTTCAGCAGCGTGGTTGGCATTGGTTAGCTCCTGCCTTCGCTGGTCCTGCAGACTACCCTTGACCTTGACAGAGCTGGCTTCAAAGAACGGGTGTGCACGTGTAAGCAGAGAAAGGGGAGTGCTGGGGGGCATGTCTGAGAGAGCCTTCGCTTGCCCCCAGAATCCTAGAAGCTGGAGAGAGGTGGGAGGGGAGGTCCAGCTCTGAGGCTGGGCATTAGCCACAGCCCGGAGGGCCAGCGATGGCCCCCTCGGTTCTGTCCACCAGGGCGAAGTGGGTGAGGGAGCTAGGTGTGCCCAAGCCCTTTTGAAAGCCTTGTGCTCCGTGTCACATGGGGGACAGCTTCCCCTCAGGCCAAGAACCCTTCTGTTACCTTTCACACGGTTATGCTTTTTAAACTTTGAATATTCATTCAATTTATATTTCAAAAACCATGATTCTTTAAAAATGTACTTAACACAATAGCCTGAGAACATTATGATGGAGACAGATCATTGGACCTGAATGGCGTTACCGATGCTCTGTTATCGGCTCTCATGTACGAGGCAGGAGAGAAAGAAAGAAAATCAGAGCTTTTCCAGACGCAGGCACCAGCTTCTCACACGCTGCTGCCGGCGGGGGAGCAGAGCGGAGACAGCAGCACGGCCCCCCTGGACAGAGGCATGTTGGGGGAGGCTGGGCACCGCCCCTGACCCTGAATGAACGCGGAATTTTCAAAAGGGGAGGAGGAGACGACCCTTCTCAGTTCTAACTCCTGGGGACATCAATTCGTACAACCTTTTTAAGCACGGTTAGAAGAACAGAGCTATAGCGGGGGCTGGGGGAGGGGTACGGAGAGCACAGCAGGAGAGATGGGGGACCGTGTCACAGGACCTCAGGGCGCACATGTTTTTTGTTGCAGCAGTGATTCCCCTCTATCTACAAATGTGTTAAAGCTAATACTCTAAATACATGGGTGTGAATAGTACATATATGAGTTGTATGTAGGGAGGTATATAAATAGTGTCTATAGAAATATGTATTTATGCATGCATACATACACATAATACATACATACTGTATATAGAATAGAAAGCTTTCTTTCAAATATCATTGGAGTGTGTGTGCAAACATATATAAGTGCACAGGTGGACACAGAGCCACTCCATGTGCACACACTGGCTGGTGCACACACGGACGTGACCCAGCCCTGTCCACAGAGCTGAACTTGCTCCCAGATGCCAACATCCAGATTTGGGGTCTTAAAAATTATTCTTGTAGAAAAGGCATCATCGGGGCTCCTTGGAGAAATGTCTGCTCCTAGAACAGGGACAGGGAGTGTGCAAGACGAGCCTGGGGCACCTCGTCACTCCAGAAAGGAAGGCAGTATGGGGACAAGTGAAAGGATGGGGTGGGACACACCAAAGGGACACAAGGGCCAACCCAAAACAGCCACTGACAGTGAGAAGCCCTTGAGCAACAATACAAACGGTGTCGGTTTTGATTTTGACTCACAGGGTGAAATGAATCTGCAGTCCCATAAATAAATGGTTACATATTCAAATTTTCCTTCTAGAAAAATCTCCGACAGCACCTGCAGTTACGTGTTCCCATGAAATCCATCTCTCGCGCCCCAAGAGAAGTCTGGATTCGTGGCATGCCCGAGAACAGAGTATGGAGGGAAACGGTGCCTTCCCACTGGAGGCCCCTGGCCAGCGCTCCTTAGCCACGGGACCAGGTAGATACGCCACCGCGCTGCATGGAGACTAGGCACCCCTAATGTTGACGGTCTGAAGTCTCCTTTCAAAGGTGATTTTAGCTTTGGGAAAACCCAGAACTTGCAGGGCACCAAATCTGGGCTGTAGGGGGGCTGACTCACCTGGGTGATTTGATGTTTCACAAAAATACTCTGCACGAGACGTGATGTATGAGTGGGTACGTTGTCTCAATGAAGCTGCCCATAACTGTGGCCTCCTGAATCATCCAAATAGTTTCCTCGGAGGAATGTTCAAGCTTAATGCAAAAGCTAATGCAAATTCATTGCTCTACTCAGTCATTTTGAATGCGACAGCCACACAGCTCACACGCTCGCTCAATGGCATCTACCACCCCTGCTGACTAGTACAGTGAAGTCGTCATTGTTCACGCATGCACATTCCAGTCACTCTCCTTGGCTGCCAGGTCACGCCAGTATGGCACAAATTGTTCTCCTTATACTAACAACGGCTGGACTGTTTCCGGACAGAGCTTGCCCTTGGGAACGCAGAGGTAAGGTCAAGTCTTCCAAGTTGGAGGGACAGTCATCTTATTCCCCAAGGATATTGCAGGTTCTGATAAGTTCTGCAAGTTTAACATTAAAAAATCGGAACTTCAGTGATCCTATTGCACCAGGACTTCCTGATTTTATTTGGCTACAAACTCACCACTTTTTTCCTTTTTACCCAGTAATCACCATCTCGCTGATGGAGTTAATGTTCTGGGGAACACATCCTGGGAAGTGTCCCTCCATTGCCTCCCCACAGTGACCTTAATCAGCAGGCTATCGGGCGTGCATTTAGTCCGTTTGCTTAGTCAATCCCAGGAAGAGGCAAGGGACCTAGACGGAAATCTCCATGAAGCTCAATGAATAAAAGCCTCCCTATTACTGGTTGCTGACTGGAGCAAACAGACCGGACACAGACAACCAAGGGCGGTGAGCATTTATTGAGGGCCTTCCAAGGACAGGGTCTCAGGACCCGCTACAGAGGTCTGGCCTCTGAAGTTTAATCTACAGCCTTATGCACAGGCTCGGAGCTATAGTTGACGGAGCGCACTCTCCTCCCGGTCCCTCTCTGCCCCTCAGGTGCGTCATTCCAGATCTTTGCAGCTGGCGCCTTCTTGTTAATTACCAGAGGTGCCCCGGTGGGTCCCTGTGGAGCCACGGCAGGGAAATTAAATGTTTTCGTGCTGGGTGCAGTCCTTCAAAGGAAGTTCTTGCCTGAAACGAGTTTCCTCCATAGGTCGTAGCTAATCATTTGTTTGCTGTTAATAATTCTACACACACTGATCTCACAGCAGCTGGCAGTTACTTCACACAAAACCCCCTGGATTTATTTTAAATTTAGAAAAGAATCTGCTCCAGTACCTGCTTCCTGCCTGGCCACTGCCTTGGGAGCCGGAATATTCTGAACAGCTGGCCGAGAGCGACCAGTGCCTTCAAGCACGCAGCGCCCAACTCCTCACCCAGCGGCCCGCAGGGACGCTCCCTCACTCACGGAGGTCCTTCAGAGAGTTTCGAGTGGAAAGCCTTTGTAGCTGCACATCAATTCACTCGGGTGTACGCTGCTACAAAGCTCTTTCTGGTTTTCATTCTACCCCCCACCCCCCAAAAGAGGGGTTATTTGTCACCAGCATGGGTCTTGGGGGCCCGCTTGATGCTAAAATAGAAGCTCCGTTAGGCAACTTTCAGGGTGGCACCTGAGCGGCTAGAACAATGGTGGGTATACAGTAGGTGCTCAAACAATGTTCATTGTGATTGATCAAGAACACCGGACCCCGTTTTTATCATCAATGTTGTCCCTGGTCCAATAGCACAGGCCGGGGGAGACTTCCTGGATGCCACACGGTGTCTGCGTCCCTGTGTACAGCATCGCTACCCCTGCGCCCTGTGCTGGAAGCCGCCACACCGGATGTGTGTGGGCCTTCGGTCTGGCTGTCTCACCTTCGGGAACCTTCGACACTCGGGAAAAGTTGACTCTGGAGCCAGGCTGCACAGTGTCCCTCGGAAGTGGCGGCATGGCTGCCTCACAGGCTGGGAGGCCGTCCCCCGTGCACCGGGGGGGTCCGGATCTCCAGCGCAGAGAAATGAAGTCGCCCTGTCAGTCGGCTACACTGTCTGGATCTCCTATAGCTGGGGACCGGAGAGCAGAGCGACATCCTACCCAAAGTTACGTCCCTCGAGATCCTTCAGTGACCCGTCTGTGCTCTCCGGGGGCTCCCTGCCGATCGGCGGTGGTCTGGGGGAACGGGGCCCAGGAACACGGCAGGGAGTGAAGAGAGAGACTCAGGAACCCCCACCCTCCATCCACATCTGCTTTACTAGTGTTTTCTAAATGCTCACACGACATGAGTACCCTCCTGTCTTTGTGGTCAACACCCCCTCAGGGGGTGTCTGACATGCCTTGCTCTCACGAACAGGCTCCCCCGAGTGTGGGCAGGACCCCCGACTTCTTCTAACGGGTAGAATGGGGCCAGGGTTGGGGCTGGGCCGGTGTCACAGACATCACAGACTTAGGGACGGGAGACCAGCCTAGATGACCCAGGGGGGCGTGAACTAATCTCACGAGGCCTTCAGAGGGGCGCGTCCCTCCCGTTGGGGGCAGAAGACAGAGGCAGCGGAGGAGGGGAGCTCAGCAGGTGCCGGGCGTGCGGAGGGGTCCACGCTGGCTGTGTGATGGACGAAGCGCGCCTACAAAGTGACGGAAAAGAGGCCTCTTGGCGCTGACGGCGGCCCCCAGCAAACAACCCCAACGAGCCTGGAACTGGTTCTTTCCAGAGCCTTCTCACAGGGCCCGGGCCAGCCCACACCCTCATGTTGGACTCCTGAGACCCCGAGCAGAGCACCCCACCCAACCGACACAGCTCCTCCCCCTCCCGAGACCCAGGCCCACACTTCCTTCTGCACCAAACACACTGGCCTTTTTGAAACCCGGACCGCAGACGCCTCCTCTGCATCCCACCCCGCCTTCCAGAGGAGCTCGCCCTGGACATTGCCACTGGATAGAACAAACAAAAGTTTGTCCCCACCTCCAGTCCCCCTCACACCGCTAGGACAGTGTTATTTAGACCCCAGCGGCCCGGTCGGACCCGGTTCCAAACCCCCTCCCTTGTAGCTCAGCCCGCGCCACCGTGTCCCTGTGGCTGAGCTCAGGTGGCTGTGCAGCCTGAAGCCTGGAAGTTTCTAGGAGACTCACTCATCGCTCTGCCCAACGAATACCTCCTCCCGGACTGCTCTGGGCCCTGCGGATTCGCGACGGTGACCGTGAGCCCCGGTGCCCACGCAGCAGTGTCCCGGTGGGGGCGGGGCAAGACAGGAAGTGCTTAAAATCAGGGACACATTAGACGGTATTGTTATGAAGAACAATAAGGCAGCAGGAGGGAGAATGAACGTCCAGACGTGGCAAAGGAGGGACATGACTATTGTTTCAGTGTCCGAGGACGGGCCTCTGTAATACGGCGTTATTTTAGCAGAGACCGGAAGGAGGGAAGAAAGGAAGGGGCGGAGGGAGGGAGGGAGGCGGCGCAGGAAGCCGCCCTGGAGCGGGCACCTGCTACACGCGTGGAAGGACTCGGAAGGACGCCAGCGAGGCTGGAAGTGGGGGAGGGCACCGGCCGATGGAGCAGAGGGGTCGGGCCAGGGAGCTGCAGCTGCTGCTTAGGGGGAAATGGAGACCGCCAGAGGACGAGGTGATGGGGTTTCCACGCGAAACCCTCTCTCTCTCTCTGGCTTCCATTTCGAGAACAGACCATGTGTGAAGGCAAGAGGAGAAGCTTGGGTGGATTTGAAGCGATTGCTATAATTCCAGTGAGAGATGAGGGTCGTCTGCATCAGCGAGTGGAATTGGAAAGGCGGAGGGATTCTGATTCTGGGTTTGTTTTGAAGGGGGGTCCCAGAGGATTGGGCACGTGAACTCTGAAGGGCGAGCCAACCGGCTTCTGGGGGCGTGGACAGGGCAGCTGGGAGAGTTGATTGGATGGGGAGGCGGTTGGGTGTGCCTGCGGAAGGAGGCTGGTCTCCGACACGCGTAGCGGCGAGCCGAAGAAGTATCCTAGGAAATCATCAGGGAGGTGGATAGCTATAGCAGGCGGATGTCAGGGGAGGGAGCCAGGTTCGTATTTGGGAGTACACGAGCTGTTTAAAGCAGTAACACTGGAGAAAGACACCAAAGAGCAAGCCCAGAGCCGAGGGCAGGTCTGGGGGCCGCGCCACCAGTGACGCCGCTGCGAGGGCGCCCCCGGAGCAAGAAGTACGGTCAGGCGTCTGGGGCTCTGGGCTCCCCGGCCTGCGCGTGTTAACGGGTCCACTCTGCTCCTTGTGAAGGGCAGACCGCACAGCGGTCCCACGCGCACGGGGTGCAGTGGCAGCTTCCACCGTGGGCCAGCTTCACAACCTTCAGCACGACAGTTTGTCTCCGCTGCCTCGATGTTTCCATCTATAAAATGGAGACAATAACACCACCTTCCCAAGCTTGCAGATCCTCCATGAGAACTAAATGAGTTAAATATCTCTGGGCAAGGCCAGACACAACATGTGTATTACAAAAGGGTTGGACATTACTATATGTTTTATATCTCGGGAACATAAACAATTTCATTAGAACCAAGACTTTGACGGCAACAAAAGAAACTTTCATAAAAAAAGTGGTAGATCCCTATAAACACAAGTTTATAGGCAAAGACAAATTATTATGTGCACACAATTATGCATTAACCTTGGGAAGACAGAAATTCTTACATTAATTATGACAAAAGAATATGAAATGATGTGGGAAGATAAGTATCTCAGCTGAGGAAGTTTACTGCTTGCTAAAAGTGGGGGAGATGTAAATGGTTTGTAAGTGTCGGCAGCACAAGGCCACCCCACTGGCGAACTCTGAGTGTGATTCTTCCATTGTTAGCTCTTGCAGCGTGCGTGTGAGCCCTGTGAGGGTGTGTTGCAGCTAACTCCTCAAAGCGTGTGTGCAATGGTGTCTGAAGCTACTTATTTCTTTTTTAAATTTTTTATTTTAGTTTATTCAGTAGTTTCTATCCTTTATTCCCATTCCAGCCCACCCACCCATCCCTTCCCTCCTCCCTCCCATTTCCAACCCCCCTAGTTTTGTCCATGTGTCCTCTATATTTGTTCCTGTAAGCCCTTCCCTTCTCCGCTGAAATTCCCTCCCCTCTCCCCTCTGGTCACTGACTACCTGTCCTCTATTTCAGTGTCTTTTGTTATATTTTACTTGTTTCTTTGCTTTGTTGTTTAGGTTCCTTTTAAAGGCGAGATCATAGGGTATTTGTCTTTCAATGGTTGGCTTATTTCGCTTAGCATAATGCTTTCCAGCTCCATCCATGCAAAGGGTATGAGTTCCTTCTTTCCGCTGCATAGAATTCCATTGTGTAAATGTACCATAGTTTTTTGATCCATTCATTTACTGATGGGCGCCTAGGTTGCTTCCAGCACTTAGCTATTATAAATTGTGCTGCTATGAACATTGGGGTGCATAGGTTCTTTTGGATTGGAGTTTCAGGGTTCTTAGGATATAGTCCCAGCAGTGGAATTGCTGGATCAAAGGGCAGGTCCATTTTTAGTTTTCTGAGGAAGTTCCATACTGTTTTCCGCAGTGGTCGTACCAGTCTGCTTATTTCCTTATTGAACCAGAGACTTCCGATGCAAACCTAGACTTGGAAAAAACCTTGTCTCTAAACAGCCAGGGGGCTGAGCAGAGCGGGGCCTGAAACAGACCTGCAGACGGTGAACTGCCCCGAAGAGGAAGCTGTCTGTGTGCATGTCAAGTGGCCAAACACACTGCAGGAAACTTCAGTTCAGAGGAATTGTGGGGGCGCGACTGTCAGGAGACACACACCCCGGGCCATGTGGCAGGGCACACACCATGGTGACCCGAGTGCTCGCTGAGTCACTGTTTGAGAAATGAGCACCTCTGTCTTCAGCAGGTCCCTGTGTGACTGTCAGCTAGTGATTAATAATGAAAGGGAGACCAAGGGAACGAGACATGGAGCTTAGTAAACTGGGGGCAGGAGCCTGTCGCTTCCCCAGGAAGCCGCAGCTTCACGCCCAGGGGACCAGAGCACTGGGCTCCACCAAGGGGATCAACACTCCGCCCCCTCCCCCTCCAGTGCAGGACTGTTGGGGGTGGGGGGGAGGAGCTGGACCACAGAGGCCTGTCAGTCTAACGAGGGGGCAGGCCCATCAAAAGCCCAGGAAAAGCTGGGAACGTGGATTGGTTCTTTTGAAAAAGCCCCTGTCCATCCCAAACCCAAGCTAATATCATTCAAATGGATCAAAGCAACTCTCTCTCCCCCTCTCTCTCTCTCTTTCTCTCTCTCTCTCTCTCACTTGCCCGGGAGCATGAGGCCATGCGGGCCTAGCCACTACCGGGCCCCACGGCAGACCACTTGGGCTCCAAAAGACTCAGCTGTAACACGAAGCAGAAACTCTGCCCACTGGCTTTTGTTTGCTGAGGACACGGAGGGACATTTTCATGGTGAGACAGAGCAAGATGGGGCGTGGGACTCCAGGGCCAGCCTCCCATGTGCATAAACCATGCCACACTGTAACGCCCTTGGGGTGTTTCCTCGTGATCCCGTGGAAGAGCCGGCTTTCCACCGACAGCAGCTGCTGGAAACCTCGGAGAGCTCCGAGTCTCTCTAAGTCTTGTTTACGGGTGAAAAGGTTGCAACCAAGAACAGAATTGGCACCTGAGCCTTTTTTTCTCTTTCCAACAATATTTACTTGGCAAAGGTACATGTATATATAGAATGCATATATTTGCTGTCGCATCAGCTACATATAATATCCAGGATACAGGAAATTGCACGCCAGTGTCGGGGTGCGCTGTGTTCCAGCACATCACTCACGCTCTCTCAGTCAACCCTCTCAGCTAAGAACGGTCCCCATTACCCCACACGTCCCGAGCTCACACCCTCACGTTTGCAGTTAGAAGTCAACACAGGCTCATTTAAATTCACAGTCTCGGCTTTTCAGCGTAGCTTCTGAAAGGGATCGTTGGGTTGAATTTGTTCAGCTCCCCCGTGTTCACCGGGAGGCACCGAATAACCAAGCCGTCTTCCTGACGGTGACGCCTTCTAAGGGTCGATTCGGAAGATGGAGCCCGCGGCGAGATGTACGGGGAGCTGACATAAAAACCGAATACAGGCGAGCATCTGGTCTCAGGCCCCCAGGGAGATTTCGCCATTGAAACGCTCACCTGTAGAAGACTCTGCCAATTACACAGACATCGTTAAAAACGTCAAAGCTAACAAAAGTAGCACATTTTTACAAATGCGCAGAAGCCCGATTTAGTCGGTGCGAATTTCTCCTTCACACGAATCGTTGTCATCCCTCTCGGCTCCGGGGGCCTTTCGTGACAAATTAGCAAGGTGCGACTGTCTTGTAACCAGGGGACATTCTGGCACGTTGACACTCAGCACTGTGACCTGCACTCGCCAGACTGCTAATTAATATTTGCACTGGCTGCAGAATGAGCTTGTTTTCAGGTTATTTCACATTAAAAGTCTTCCTCCGCGTGAAGCAGGTTTTCCTCTACAAGCCAACTCCGTCTGCACTGTGTGCAGCTCATGGTGCTGGCGGGGACTGCTACTGATGACGGATCTGCGCTTGCTGGACCCCACGGGCTCTTCGCGTGCCTCCTATTATCTCAAGTGGGGGTGACAATTGGGCAAATACCGTCACCCCCACTTTGCGGTTTAGCAGATAAGCCTCAAAAGTTAAAACAGTGTTCCCAAGAACGTGGGGTTGATGAGGGCTGCGCCTGAGCTTCCAATCCTCCTCTGCCCAAATCCAAAGCCGCTCTGAACCAGAGCATCATCCATCATCGCACTAAAGCAGGTCCACCGGAAAGAGTGGAAATCAACCCGAATTCCGAGGTCTCGCCGTAGCGGGACCCGCGTTCCTGCAGCCCCTCTGGCTGCAACAAGCGGGCCTTCCACACCAGCGGTTTAACGGGAAGTTACGTGAACGCACCCGAACTCCCGAAATTCAGACGGCGTGCACATGGGGTCGCAGGTTCTGTTTTGTCTGTTCATTCCGATTCGTTCACGCTGCGGGCTGCACCAGATATTAAATATATCGCATTACAATACACAACAGCAGGGAAAGCAGCACCTTCAAGTGTCACATGGAGGGAGGGCGGTTTGTTAACAGCAACAGAATGCGGATGAAGATACACGAAAGTCCCTTGTCTCTGCTCTCTCGGCTGAATCTCTGCTCCAAGTTAAAGCAACAGATCCAGCAGGGAGGGAGACGGGGGCAGGCAACCAAGGAGCTGCCTGGGTCTCCTCTCAAGAGCAGGGTTGGTGTGGGCTGGGGCAGTGTTTGAAGCCCCAGGATTCTCCCCTGAAGCTCTTTCCTACGTATGCATGGTGCTGCTTCCCCGTGGTGGAGGGCGGAACCTCACAGCTGGCGGCAGCTCAGAGAGAACCGGGAGAAAGACCCCAAGGGTGCGAAACCCAGCATCGCTCCTAAAACAGAGACCAGTCCAGTAACCGTTGACTTCTTCGTCCAATACCAAATTGGCATTTTACACATTTTTATTTTAACCTCCAT
This sequence comes from Trachops cirrhosus, assembly GCA_028533065.1. NCBI lineage: Eukaryota > Metazoa > Chordata > Mammalia > Chiroptera > Phyllostomidae > Trachops > Trachops cirrhosus. The sequence goes on from CM052543.1 coordinate 146,002,029, forward strand.
TAATTTTAGTATGCAAATAATGCATGCTTTATTTGGAAAAGTAGAAAACAGAGAGAAGAAAAATAGGAGAGAAAAGGAAAAAAGTGTGTGTGATCTCTTCAGAGATAAGGAGGTGTTAACACCAAATTGCTTTGACTTGTTACCTCATGTGGGGGGTTCCCTTTTTTCCTCTGATGTTTTCGGAGCTTGCCTTTCTGTTTCCTACAGACTCACAGGATACCTATTTACAGCACGCAGTGACTCACACTGTACATGCTCTCCGTGAAGTGTCATCCAGTTTTCACACGAATAATGTCACTATATTCACCATGATATTCGTGTCACGCTCCTTTTTATCTCATTGGCTCTCACGCCCTCCCATGGTTCAATCCTGTTATTTGCCTCCCAGCCTGAACTTATTAAGATCACAGTTGATTAACATTTGTCCCTATTATTACTTTAAAACACGCCCTGATGAACATCTTCTTGCACGCACACCTTGGTGCTCGGCTAGTAATTCCCTTCATGCAAACCCCAGCAGCTCCCAGCGAGGGGCGTTTTTAAAGCGTGGACGTTGTCGGCAGAGAGGTCACAGCCGCGTGTCTCCCCACGAGCCCCGTGCGAGCAGTGCGCACCCCTCCCTCTTCCACACTGTATGTTTATTTCATTTCATCCGTGTCAGTCTCTGCAATACCGGAAAGTAGCAGCTCCTTTCCCCCCAGCTCGTCCTACGGCTGTCGGGCTGTGTTCAACCCACATACGAGATCCAGCACCAAACTTTGGGAGATTTGAACCTTCTGCAGTGCTTTTTTCATCCTGCCACTTTGAATTTCTTCTTTCCCAGTTTCTCCCCATTTTCTGCCTTCCAAATGCCCAGCGTTTACTCCGAAAAGGGCCAGGAGAATATAGCTCGAGAGCTGTGAGCTTCCTGGCCCCTCTCTGCTCAGAAGCACCACCAGCAGAGCCCAGGGCCCGGCTGCATGCCCAGCGTCGGCCTCCTGCTGTGAATTCCCAGGGGCCGCCCGCCCCCCTGGCACCGGAGGCTCTGCACAGCAGCTGCCTGGGGGGCACCTCCTTCGGAGTGATCGCCGTGTTCATTTTCTGTCAGCGATTCTCCACACAGAATGTACGGTCAGCGACTCTGACAGCACACCGTCCTCTTCCGGAAGACGACGCCATGCGGACTGAAGGGAGCCAACGACAGTTCCCTCGCTTGGGGTGGACAAAGACTCCCTCCTCGGTGGGACGTCCCTCCTCCAGAAGGGGGGTGCCCCAGGCCCACCATCAGCCCTTAAAGGCTCGCAGACCGTTTGCTGGGAGGCAGGCTGGCCGCTGGGCCCCGGCAGGGATTTCTGCTGGGACAGCGACACCTGCTGTTCAGGGCACAGCTGGTGACTTCTCCAAGTACAGGCGCTGCCGGCCAGGTTCGCCTCCGATTCCCAGCATCTGGACGGATCTGCGGGCTTCCTTTGCCGGGAATGAGAACGGCTGTGCTGACCCAGCAACATCAAGGGGCGGCCGGGGCCGGGGGGGAACCAAGAGGAAAGGGCTTCTGAGCTGAAAACCAAAGGCATCGGAGGCCCTCCGGCGTGGCCCTGGGCCCGTGGATCGGCTCCTGCAGCCTCTGAGGCTGAAGGAGGGGGGCCGTGGCCCCGGAGTTTTTGAGGTCAGAGGACTGTGCTCCGCTGCTGGGTGGCGGCCAAGGCCAGACCCCTGAGAGCCGACCCTGACCCAGCCAGGCACGGACCGGCTTCCCCGATGAGCTCTCCCCCAGCAAAGGACCCCGGCATTTGCAGTCCCCTCTCCTCAGAGCCGGGGGTGAGGAGGACCCTTCTCCCTTCTGTGCTCCCTGCACTGGGAAGTGAGCTCACGTTACATACAGTCCCCTCCAAGTCAAGTCTCCTGGTTTCTGTAAAACCCCAGAAATTATGACAGGAAACGTTTCTTATCAGTGCCCGTTTCCATCGGATTTTCATCGCGGGCAATAACCGGAGTATTACTGATTTTAATTTGCCTTAACTTTTAAGTAAGGCAGGATTTGAAATTTTATGATATATCAAATTCTTACCTTATATTGAAAAACAATGGGCGCAATTTTAAATGACCTCTCCAAATAGTTATGTAAAAACTTCCAAAACGATTACTTTCGGGTTCCAAAAATACTTCCTCACCCACAGGGCTGCGAAGTTCAGCTTTCATTTTGACACCCACGGGGACCCACGCGTCCCCGGAAAGGGAAGCACTGCCGTTTGGGGGGCGGCGGTGCCGGCCTCGGGGTGGGCACAGGCCTCGGTGAGGAAGGGCGGCCGGTGTCCTCTGGGGACGTCTTCACCTCTGAGTCACAGTTCTCTCTGTGTCGGGTCAGGGGATCAGCTCAGCGAGAGTTAGCATCAAGCTTGTAAAGAAATCTGCTTAGGTCTGTTGGTGTCTACAAAAACCTGCACAGAAGCCTAGTTTTAAAGTTGGACAAGGTGGGGGTCCTGCCTTTCCTCCATCCAAAGCAAGCCTCGGAAAGGCTCCTTGGCTGCTCAGGGACCCCCGCAAGGGGGCGGTTTGCCGAGCACAAGGCCAGCTGCGGTGCCATGACCCTGCTCCGACCCCGGGGCGTTGTGGTCCGAGGGCAACGTCCCCCTCCTGCGAGGAAGGCAAACTCCAGGCCCTCCCTCGGGCCGCCAGAGGGCAACTCAGCCCCCTGAGGCGTTCCATGACCCGCCGGAAAATGCTAAGGTTTTCCTTGGGCTCCCCTTTCCCAACTAGAAAAGGAGAGGTCATTGTCAACAGCGCCCGGCTACCCGACAGTGATGTGCGAGACTTCGCCCCCCTCCCCCGGCTCTGCGGCCCCGTCCGCGGCCCCGAGGCAGCCGGCACACCAGCTCCGGGGCGCTCCGGTGGCCCACCAGCAGCTCGTGCCGGGCGGCTCTGTGTCTCCTGGCGCAGCGCTCACGCGGCGCCCCGCCCCCTCCGTCAGCCACACTCTAGTGTAGAGCGACCCTCTGCTGGTTCTCTGCAACACCGTCCCCGTGTTCCTCCCGTGGAGAGTGGCAGCCCCCCACACGGACGCGAACCCACCAACGTGAGGACCCCGCTGGCGGCGGGTGTCAGCAGCGCCCCGCCCCGGGCCGGCGCACGTAAAATATGAGCGTCCCTAACACGCTGCAGCTGGGCCGGCGCGGCGGCGGCTCCGGGTGGGCTCCTGGAGGTGTTTCTGGCACGTCTCCGGGGCCGTCCGGCCCCCTCTGCCCAGACGCGGGGGCTTCCCCAGGTCCCCCGGAGTCCCTCAGGAAGGTGCTTTCGCCCCCTCACACCTGGGCTGGACGTGACAGAGAGACCTGGCTTTCCCGCTCCCGAGTCCCATGTCGCTCCCCGTTCGTTTTCATCCCGCTGACGGCCCCCCCCCCACATCACTTCTTACGTCTTCCTCCTTCCCGCCATCGGCACCAAAGGCCGCAACGTGCCCGCCGAGAGACCACATCGAGGTCTGAAAAAAATAAAATAAAAAATAAGAGCAAAATATCCCCATTTCAGATGGAGGAGCAGATGGGGGTCTTGGCACTGCCGAGGCTGTGAGCTGACCCTCCGCACCCTCTGGGGAGGCAGCGGAGTCTGGTCTTGTCCGGCCGCGGGGGCCGGGGGGGGGGGCCCTGTGACGTAGTGTGGCTCGCAGGGGTCCCGAAAACGCAGCCGCGGGCCTAAGGCAGCCCCGGGCACGGGCTCCGCTTTCCCTGCTGCACACCTGTGGTCCGCTCTGGACCTTCCGACCTCCGAGCCCTCACTCTGCCGTGTGAAGATGGTAATAAAGCCACCTGCCTGGCACCATCCAGGCCCGAAGGGAGGTCACTGCGGGCAGAAGTGCCCGGCGTGGCGCCTTGCACAGAAGAAGGTGGCCCGCATGGCGGGCTCCCTGCCCCGTTTTTGTCTGTGCGTAGCCAGAGATGTGAATGTTTTTGGAAGCTCCCTCCGCAGTTGGGAGAGAGAAGGGCCGGGCGGGTACCGCCGGCCCTCCTTCCGATGACATTCATAACATAAGCACTGTCTACACATAGGACAAATGCCATTGGCACTTCAGACAGAAGTCCCTAATTTTAAGCAGGATTGGAGCTTGCCTGCAAATCTTTGAAAGACGGGAATCTTGGACAACCTTTAGTCTCAAGCCTCGAAGCGGTCCTCCTGTCATCGAAATCGTTCCAAATCTCTGCTCGGGCTCTGCTATTCTCAGCGCCGACTTCTTTGATTGGTGTGAACTGTTCATTTTAATAATACGACAATCTGCCTCCACCAGATCAAATTCTGCGCTTGCCGCTAAAAAAGAAGTGGCGTGCACCGAGACGGAGCTAAATTAGAGGATCTTGATTCAATGCTTCAAACCCAAAGACAGCAGACCCACTTGGGAGGCTTATAAATGAAGCGTCTATTATCAGAAAGATTTGCGGGAAGACAAGGGACACCACGAGGAAAGAAATGGGAATGAAGAGAGAGAGCGATCTGGTTAAGGGGCCCTCTTCCGGCGCCGCCAGGCACCTTTGTGGCTCCACGCCCCGCACAGGTGCCGCGCCCTTCACAAAATGAACTCGGCCTCCAGGGTGTGGCACACGGCGACCTCCCTCGGAGTCTGCACGGAGTCTGCGCTGATCTCGCCGACCCAGCCCTCTGAGACCCCCTGCTTGGCCCGGAGGCACTGGTTCCCGGCCTCACGGAACCGCCCAGGTGCCGGGTCATGCCCAGGGTGGTAACTGGCACCTGGCACATGTTGTTTGTTCCGTATCCAAACAAAGAAAGAATCTAACCACCATCATGTTCAAAAGTCACTCGTTTCGTAAAGAGACAGAAAATCCCAGATAATGAAGGCGCCCGTGTTGCCAGAAGCAGGAGTAAGTAGGGGCAGAGGTTGGACACAGAACGACTTGGAGACACCCAGACAGACAGCTGGACCCGCTGACCCACCCCCACCCCGGACGGCAGGTCTCCAGACCGGGGCATAAGGAGGAATGAGGAGGAGGCTGACGGCACAGGGACAGAAGGAGGTCACCACAGTCCAGAGCGCGTCCTGCCGTCTGCCCAGGCAAACACCGCACGCTCTCGAGCCTGCAAAGCACCAGCGGCTGCCCGCAGCCCGCAGGGGAACGCACAGCCTGCCACGGTGGCCGTCAGAGAGGGACCCAGCCCTTGCTGACCTCCGAACGCCGGGACTAACTTAAGGCGCTCGGGCCACGGGGCCCAGAGGCCCAGAGCGCCACGGCCAAAGCCAGTCGCACCTGCGTGCCGCCTCTCACGAGCTGCGTAAGCCGGGCAAACGATGCATCGCCAGGGACCCTTTCCTCATCTGCGGGGTTTATGGTCCAACAGTACTTGCACTGAGCCCTGGCCGGGTGGTGCAGTGGGTTAGAGCGTCCTCCCCGTACACCAAGGTTGCGGGTTCGGTCTCTGGTCAGGGCACGTTCAAGAAGCCATAGATGGATACGTCAACAAGTGAAACCGCAAATCCATATTTCTCGCTCTCCCTGCCTCGCTATTCCCTGCGATCACTGTGTCACTACCAGAACACAGCGGGTTCATCCTCTTGTTCCTGTCTTAGGGACAGAGAGCTGGGACCTGTCCTGTCCAGGGCTCGAGTGTGGGCCGGGGCGTCCCTCGGGGGCAGCGAGGATGGGGCGCAGTGCCGCGCTCAGAGCCCCTCGAAGGACTGGAGTGACCAGCTGCGGGGGCGGGGGGCGGCACAGAGGCCGGAGCCCCACTCGGGCAGTGCCCGAGGCAGCCCTTCTCCGTCTACTGCGAGGAGATGACCGCGCGGCCCGGGGCGGGCACTGGCCACGGAGGGCTGTCCTCCCACCAGCAGGCAGGTGCAAGCAGAAGCCACGCTGCCCCAATCGTCACCGGTCCTTTCTGAGACCTAGCACTTGGGAACCTGTTTGCTGCTCTTATTCTGCCTCATCTCAGGGGGAATGTACTGTAAATGAGGTTGGGTGCAGGGTGGGAGGGCAAGAGGCAGACACAAAACTCCAAGCAGTATGGAAAACAAAACACCAACCTAAAAAATGGTAACAAAAACTGCGAAGCCCGAGCCCGGCCAGAAACCGGATACATGCAGTGTTGGAGTGCCACCTGCTGGCCGCCCTCGGGAACTGCATGCTGGCCGGCTTCCACCAGGTCCTGGGTCCACAGCCCCTGGCCCTTCCACGCCCGTTTGCAGTCAGGCTTGTCTGCTGCGACCCTGGGGCCGGAAGTCTTTCTGCAGCAGAGGACTTAACTGCCACTGCCCACTCCAAACAGCTCCTTCTCTCTGGAGTGGGGGGGGGGGCGGGGAGAGAGAGAGAGGGAGAAATTCGTTGCCTCCTGTACGTGCCCCACCCGGGGATCAAACCCGCAACCTAGGCATGTGCCCTGACTGGGAATCAAACCCGTGCGTGCTTGAAATGATGCTCCAGCCACACGACCAAGGCTGATTGCTGGGTTTTAAAATCTAACCTCCTCCTAGCCTGTCGTTCCTGTGAGTGAATGAGGTGTCTAGTTGTCCCAGAGCTAATGGAAATCGAGGTCACCCACTGTAATCGTAGAGTTCCTCTTATTTCTCCCACCCAACAAGAAGCATCCGTGTTTAATACACTGCCTGAGCAGCAGAAAAAGAACGCTCACGGATTTTCATGAAAAGCGAACCCCCGTGGACTGGGAGAGGTATTCAAGCACTTGGGTTTGCATGCGGAGGGGGGCGGGGAGAGGGGATGGGACACAGAGCCGCCGATGCAGAAACGCTGCCTGGGGCTTGAGCAGTGCGGTGAAGACCAGGCAAGCGTGAGGGTGCGGACTTCCGCAGGACCCAGCTCCCGCAGGGAAACACCCATGGGGGAGGAACCCCAGGACGTGGCTGCTGCCTTTCCAGCAGGGGACACCCCACCCCCCCTGCCCCTGCCTGGGGTCTAAGGCCCCGCCCTGGACCCCCACCCCGTCACCTTCCGCCTCCAACCCGGCCCATCACTTCCACGGTCTCCCTGTCCGAACAAAAGACGCACCAGACAGAATTTACAAAAGTAGCCTGTATTCCAGCCAAAATATCTTTAAAAAGAAATCCCTTCCAAAGGGGGGACAGACTACATAAGACACAATACATTTAAAATATGTATTGAAATTACAAATCACACTTTCCCATAAGATTGCAAAGTACAAAACACGACGCGAAAAGGCATTCGGACAGCGCCCCTGTACATCACAGTGTTCGCGGCGCGAACGCACTGCCGCGGCCGCGGCACAGCCTGAGGCTTCCGCGTTCCCGCCGCCCGTCAGACGCATCACGTCTACAAGTGCGTGGCCCACGCATGCAGGTTTTATACAAGGTTACAATGACGAGCAAAGACGGCAGGGGGCGTCAGGGTGCACGGCCCCGAAGGCCCCTGCGGGGGGATGCGATGGCACAGCCGAAGGGCGACCGGGACCGTGGGCTGGACTCCGGATGGCAGCGCTCCTGGTTCCCGGTCGCACCTGCGGCTCTAAGTGGGCGCAGGCCTCGCGCCCCATGTGGCATCCGGGGCCGCACGGCCACTGCTCTTCATTTCGGCTCCCTCGGGGCTTCGGTACGTGCCGAGGAATAAACAAGCTTTGGTATTTTTTTTTTAACCAGACCTTCCTGGGGCTCTACACCTGCACCGCGTTCTCCCTCCGGGAATTCGCTACAATGTGTCTATGCATATATACAGGGTGTTCACTACACGAGAATCTGAGGACCATACAGAAAGCTCGCCTGGTTCTTCCCAATCCCCTCCTGTTTTAAAGACCAGCCAGGGGAAACCGCCCGTTCCAGTTTGTGAAATAACTTTTTAAGTTTTGTCATTTAGGGGAAAAGAGATAAACTCATCTCGAAGTAGTTCTTGCATACGTGATGACCTCTTTCCCTGTGAGCCTGGGCTCGATCAGGAGTCGGCCTGGTCCCTCAGCCGGTTTTCTGGAACAACACGGGGTTAGGAGACGTGTCCCCCCGACGGAGAAGTGACGAGTGTGGGTTCCGGCGGCTGCTCCCCGGGGGCCGAGGGAGAGCGGACACGGGCAGGTCTGTGCAGCGAAGGTCTCGTCTGCGCTCAGCCCCCAACTCGGTCTCCGATGTGTGACACGCACAGTGACCCCTTCTCTGAGGCACTGGCCGCTGGTGACGATGGCAGTGCTCGGCTCTGGGCTGCAGGACACGCGACGGAGCCAGCCGGACAGACGGTCACGCCCATCCAACCTCACAAGGCGGTCGGTTTCCAACCGGACTCAGATAACCCTCGGGCCAGCGGGGCGTCCATCGCAGCCCTGGTCAGTCTGGGGGGCTCTTCCTCACCCCCTGGGCTTCAAGGCCTCTGATGGAATCAACATGCACGTGCTTCCAGAGGGTCCACGTGAAAACTGTCTGTGACGGGGGTGTCATTGTCACATGAGCAGGAAGGAGTCCACCCCCAGAGTGGAGAATGCCCCAAAGTGCCCCAGGGACTGATGGGGAGCTTAAAATCCAAACGCAGGCCAGCTCCCCACACTCTGCCCACGTTTTACGTCCAGCCTGGTCAGTATCACGTGCCCACGGACAAGAGGGGTGGCGTTCCTGAGTGACAGACGTCGGAGGAGGGGAATGCAGGGTTACATGAGGACCTCGGGAGCGACCCGCTGGTGTCTTGCCAGGGCATGGACGGTTTCAGTTTTGTTACCGCTGAAGCTCACGGAGGCTCGCCTGGTGCCAAACCACAGGGCAAACAGGTGCCACTTGGGCTCCCACCGGCCCCTCAGTCTCGGTGATCCCCAAGTGGGTCAGACACATGCTTGTGAAATGTGCCAGCAGTGAAGGCACAGGTGGGCGGGGCCACGGACTTCTCAGGATAGACGGACGGCCTGGCCCACTAGGAACAGAGAAATCGGAGCACTCACCCCAGGAACGTGACCTTTCCGGGGCTCTGGCCCCCACCCCAGTGGACAGAGGAGGGACGGTCACTGTGCAGAGAGCAGTGGGCAGCAGCCAGGACAGGCAGGATGGACCGGGATGGGGCGCAGCCCCCCAGCTGTGGACCCCTGGACACGGGGCCACGCACCTCCTGCTTCCACACACACGTCAAAGCGCGGTGGCTGGAGGGAGGGGGTCACAAATCCCATGATGTGGCCTCAAACGCAGGCCACCAGCTTCAGCTTCGGGCCTCACAGAGCCACTGCCCTCTCAGAAAAGCCGGCCGGCCCCCAGACCCTAGCACCCCTGCTCTGGGCACCGAGACTCGCTGCCCAGGCCTCCTCCCCCCAAGGGCGGGCACAGGCATGTTCTTTAATGTAGACACTGAAGTTTTAAACTACAGCTACAAGGGAAAGTTTTGACACGGGCCGGTCTCCTGAATGGCTTGTTTCATAAAAGAAATAAACACCAGAAGGGAACAAATGAGGTGATCCTGTTTCTTCTCACCCATTAGACCTTAAGAAACGAAGAAGCGATTTCTCCATGGGGAGGTAAACCAGACCTGAGATGATAAATACGCCGCCCCCCTCCCATCTCCACCAGGGCTCCCCACGAGCGAATGGCGGAGAGCGGAGTCCGATTTCATTTCCCGTTAGTCCTCGGCGGAGGCTTATTAGTAGGCTTTCGTAAGTTCCGCTGCAATAAACCTGCAGCGTCTGCCGCCCCCCGTGTCGGGAAGCCCCAAGTTCATTGCAACCGGCGTACTCTGTCCAAGCGCAGGGGACCTGGGCGGCCGCACTGACACCCGCTCTCTGGAGAGAATGCGCGCTCCCCACTTTCCAAGGTTAATCGATGGGGTGACGCGTCTCACTGACCCGTGCACGCCGCTCCCACGGGAGGGAGCAGCCACACGGCCCGGAGAAGACCGAGTGGTAGACCCCGGTCAGAATGAAAGGAAGGGTTTCAGCAGGGGCAAATGGTTAGGGTCGGGGCCTGGAGCTCAAGAAAGTGACTAGGTTATGAGAAATCTGCAGAAACCCAGGAAGCGCCCCCGGCCCCCAGGGCCCCCCTGAGGACCAAGGGCCCCGTTCCCTGCCCACTGTCCACTGGGGGGGACAGAGGCCAGCGCCAAGCCGTAGTGACGCCCAGCAAAACCACGTCCGAGCAGACCTGGGGTTTCTGGAGACATTGAGTGTGTCTGCGGAAAGCCGGGTGAGGAGAAATAAGCCGATGATGAGCGGAGCTGGCTCGGCAAAGAGCGAGGAAAGGAAAGGCAAGCCGATGACGGCGGTGGTCCTCCCAACACAGCGCGTTTCCGAAGACATGCAGAGCGAGGTTCCGGAGGGACGCCGAGGCGGGGAGGCTCTCCCAAGCTCACTCAGCACGGCTTCTGCACACGGACGCCTCACAGCGAGAAAGGCATAGGATGGCGTGGACGCACCTTGTTGATTTTCCACTGCTCCGCTGGGGGAAAAATGCCTTCTAAAAAGGATGTTACTAAATGCCACTAGTCATAAAAACGGTTGTCTCAAACAGTGCTTTTCTCAAGTCAGAATGGCGGGAGTCTGTCTGAAGCCAGTGGCAGTCCTTCCGAGATTTCTCTCGGCGACACGGCGCCACCTGGAGGCCAAGGGCGGGACAACAACACTTGCCGAGAAGGTCTCTTGCGCATGGGCCAGACACTCCTAGTCCGTCCCCAGAGGGAGAACGCCGCCCGTGTGCTTCCGGCAGCGCCTCCTGGGTCGAGTCTGCAGAGCCAGGTTCTGCTGGGACGTGCGCTCCGCCCTCCAGCCCCGGCGACGGCACTGGGGCCTCGGCGAACGTTCTGACATTGGTCCCTGAAACCACGGCGTCCAGAGTGACACTGTGAAGCTCAATGGGGCACATAAGGCAAGAACGATGTTTAGTGGGGGGGGGGGGGGGAAGGGGGGAGGGGCGCCACGCTTCCCGGAGGCGGGGGTCCCGTGCCAGCGTCTCGCCGTCCTCTAGGTGGGCAAGGGGTCGTCGTCGCCTTTGCTGCACTTGCACTTGCAGCAGAGCACAAACGGGGTGGCCAGCAGCAGGAACGGCGAGGCCACCAGGAGCAGGAGGCCGAACCCAGCAAAGATGCCCACGACCTGCAGGCAGGGGACACGGGAGCGGGGGTGAGGCGGCTGGTCTGTCGGTGCCACGGCTGAAGCATGAGCCATGCAGCCATCCCACCCACCCCTCATCCTCCCATCCATCCATCCATCCATCCATGCATCCACCCATTCATGGGACCATCCATCTATCCATCCATCCATCCCTCATCCACCCATCCCTCATCCTCCCATCCATCCATCCATGCATGCGACCATCTATCTATCCATCCATGCATCCATCCACTCATGGGACCATCCACCTATCCAACCATCCACCCATTTACACATCCGTACATCCCTCATCCTCCCACACTGCATCCTCCCATCCATCCATCTATGCATCCATGCATCCATCCATGCATGCGACCATCTATCTACCCATCCATCCATCCACCCATCTGTCCATCCATCCATCCCTCATCCACCCATCCCTCATCCTCCCATCCATCCATCCATCCATGCATCTACCCATTCATGGGACCATCCATCTATCCATCCATCCATCCATCCACCCATCTGTCCATCCATCCATTATTCATGCAACATCCGACCAGACAGTCTTTCATCCACCCTTCCACCCTTTCATTCATCCATCTGTCCATTATCCACCCACCTTTCCATCCATCCACCCATTCATCCTTCCACCCATTCATCCATCCATCTACCCCTCACCCACTCATCCATTATCCATACAACATCCACTCATCCATCCATTTATCATCTCTCCACTCATCAGTCCATCCATTCATCCATCCGTCATCCACCCCTATTTCCTTCCCTTCACTTTCTTCCTCTCGCTCCACCTCCCATTTCTCCTTTTCTTTTATTTTCGCTTCTCCTCCCTCCCTCTTTCCATCTGAGCACCCAAACACCCACCCATTTACACATCCAGTTAACCCAGCAGCTTCTCCTGAGCCAGACACTGTCCTGGGTGTTGCAGATACAGAGGCGCTTACGATCTTGGCCCCCAAGCAGCAGCCAGTCTGGTGGAGAGAGACCACAATCTAACCAACTATAAAAATGCAGGAAAGAAGCCCTTCCATCCGGTTCTGGGTGTGGAGGGAGCTCGAGGAAGAGGGAAGGTTTTCTCAGGGAGGTGACAGTAAAGAGAGGAGGTGGCTGGTGAACAAGAAAGGCTGGGCTGGGGCACTCCGGGTAGGAGAACAGGAAAGGTGTGAGCAAGGAACATCGGGGATGGCTCACACCTTGTTTTAACACACGTTTTATTTTTATATTCTGTTATTCTGTTTTGATGCATATGTTTACCCCTGGGTGTGAGTAAAATGCTGGAAGAAATAAGCCTCAAACGTAGACATGGTGCCATCCAAAGTAGGCAGGGAGGCTGGTCAGCGGAGCAGGGATCTGCTTTGAGCAAGTCTCCTCCCTCCTGGGCAGCTCAGAGCTCAGGACAGAGACCCGGAGATGGTGTTACAGCCCCACCTAGTGCTCAGAGGGATCACTGCACAACCGCCTAGCACCTGGTTCTAACCCTGACTCAGGTGTTTACTTCTCTCTGGGCCTCAATTATAAAACCACTTTCTCAGTTGTAAAATAAACAAACGAGATGAAAGATCTCTGAGGACTGCCAAAAGCTCTGAAACACTGTAGTATGCAAAGCATCCCAGATGTGTGAAGGAAAATACGAGCTCTGTCTGGAAAAAGTCCAGCCACTATTAATATAACGAGAACCATTTGCGCAAATTGATGTGACCTGGCAGCCAGGGAGAGTGGGCTGGAATGCGCATGCGTGAACAATGACGACTTCGCAGCACTAGTCAGCGGGGGCGGTACATTGAGTGAGCATGTTAACTGTGTGGCTGTCACATTCAAAATGACTGAGCAAGCAGAGCAGTGAATCTGCATCCAATTTTGCACGAAGTTTGAACATTCCTCCACAGAAACTATTTGGATGATTCAGAAGGCCACACAGCTAATGGCAACCTGTGACTGGCAGCTTCATCATGACAATGTGCCCGCTCATGTATTGCGTCTCGTGCAGAGTTTTTTGGCAAACATCAAATCCCCCAGGTGACTCAGCCCCCCTATAGCCCAGATTTTGCGCCCTGCTACTTCTGGCTTTTCCCAATATAGGCAGTGACGAATGTAGCTCAGCCCCTGGTTCAGAAAACCAGCAGGCGCAAGGTGGCACACACAAGCCCAGCCCACAGATCAGCTTTCCCGCGGGGAGCCAGGCCTGCATGGTACCTAGGCTGCTTTGAGGCTTGCTTTTGCTAAAACTCCCTCACCCCGAATTGAGGCAGCAAATGTTTACTGCAGATCTTTAAAGTAACTTCCTAAAGTCTGTGCTAACCCTCCCAAGGACGAGTGTAACCAGTTCGACCGCTTTCTCCCTTGCATTTGCAACATTCTTTTCTTAGAATGTTGCATTTGCAACATTCTTTGTTATCTGTACGAAGTAAACAGCAACATCTTTTCCTGTGCATAATAAATGAGGACCATCCTCCATGTAATATGCGGGGGTGGGGGGGCGGGTGGGCAGCAGACGCAGCTCATCACAAACTTCTGGAGGAATCTCCCACCCTCCCTTCAGCGCAGCCTCGGGGGGAGGCAGAGCGCAGCTTCACGAGTGGGTGCGCACACACACACCACCATCTGGCTAACAGCGGGCCCCCTTTACTGTGCGACAAGCCCACGGTTAAGAGCATCTGCTACCTGCTCAGAAGAGCAGGGAGACCAGTGGGTGACTTCCCCCGGTCAGGGGGTAGCTTCCTACAGGAGCGGCAGGACCCCAGCGAGAGAGAAGCGTCCTTTCTGTCCCTTACACAGGACGGCTGATTTCCAGAACAGCCCTGGAAAAGGCGGGCGGCCGCTTCACAGTGACCGTGTTTGCAGGGGGGTGAGCGGAGGGCAGGTGAGGGGCCCGGCAGCAGCGTCCGGGGGCAGGTCCAGGCACAGCCGGGAGTCGTGAGTGAGACCTGTCTCCACAGCTCCCTCGGGGCTGAGCAACCGCCCGCCACTTCTCACGATGGTTTGCTGCAGCTCCATCTCAGCAAGAGGCCTGTTGCCCCGAGGAAACGTCACACCGACCAGCACAAAATACAAAGCACAGGACCTTTGTGTGACAAAGACAGAATTTCTGTTGCCAGCGTGATGTTCTCACCAGAAAAGCCCGTTTGAGAGCGCGCTCGGTACGAGCCATGTGGCAGAGGACACTTTCACTCCCACGTAAGCGCGGACAGCGCCTGCTAAAGCAGTGGGGTGGGGGGCTGTCCTCAGACACCCCTCGGAGCCGCGTTACCTGGCGTCACAGCTGCCGGCAGGCGGAGCTGGGGGCCGGGACCCCGTGAATCGACAAACCGCACACCGGGCCCGAACACTCTGGGAGCCACAGGACTCAGAGGCAGACCCTGAGGGTGGGGAGGTCTGAGCCGGACGGGTCCCGAGGGCAGTGGGGGCTCCCGTCCCCAGGGAGCTTGTGACCAGATGCCGGGCAGACCTGTGAGCCAGGGGCCCCTCTGTGCCGGTACGGGGGCAGCACGTGTGACCGTGTGGGGCAGTGCTGGGGCAGGGACCGAAGGGAAAGGAGCTGCAGCCCGCTCTCCGGGCCAAGGGCCCCTCTGGTCGGGGACCCCGGGTTTGGATTTCCCCGGGCAGCTCACTGAGCTCGAGCTCACACGCCTTCCGAGTCGCCACTTCAGGTGCAGGAGCCGTGGTTCCTAGTGTTTCCAGACGGAGCGACCCTCGCCGGGCAGCCCTCCCCACACCCACCTGCCTCTACAGAGCTTTCGAGAATGTGGCCACCGCTCTTCGCTGGCCCACCCTGGGCAGCTGCCTCTTCCCCGCCGGGAGCAGGGAGGGCTGGGACGAGACCTCCCCGCCTGCAAAGCCACACGACCCTCGGTCGCTGTCCCAAGAAGCATTCCCGGGCCCTGACTGCCTGGACTGGACCATCAGCTTGGCTGCGGGGCCCCACTGGCTGGTCCAGGATGCACGTGCCCACGAGGCAGGGACAGTGCCCTTTCTCACGCACCTGCCTGGGGACCCGGCTCCCTTACCTCCCGGGTGGGGGTGGCCGGCCCGCTCGGTGGCTCTGAGTGCAGGAACCCCGGGGTCTGGCCCCTGAGGCCACCTCCGACCCTTTCCGCCCCACTCCTGCCCCGAATCGGAGTGTGAGCGCCACAAGAGGAGGATGGCGCCGGGCACCCAGCAGGGAACACGGGTGCGTGGAGAGTGCGAGCCCGTGTTAGCGACAGGCCCCCCGGAGCCTGCACAGGCACGAAGGGACCTCTGCTATCGGAGACGAGGCCGCTCGCCTCGGGGCCTCTGCAGGGGCTCCCTCCTCGGGGGCTGGGCAAGCATCAGCTGCAAGACTGTGACCGGGGCGGGACCTCGGGTGAGAGCCAGGAGTCCCCTCCGGCCCGAGGCCCGCGTTCTCCGTGCGCTCTGCTCTGGGCTCGGCCGCCAGAGCCTCACCCGGGACCGGGAACCGCGTGTCCTGGCTCTGTTATGCTACGGAACTGGCAAGTCTTCTGGAAGCCACCCTCACACATGCACACGCGTGCACACACGCTCACACACACGTGCCCACCCCGAGCCCCGAGCCCCAGTGCCTCGGCCCTACCTGTGTCCGATGCCAGATGACAGAAGCCCTGGAGTGGCCCAGCTTGTCCCGGCAGGGCCCCTTGTCGTAGTGGATCAGGAGGAAGTCGTCCTGGGAAGCGAGAGAGCCGGGGGGAGTTAGTGTCGGAGTCTGGGCCAAGTTCCCGAGGTCAGCAGGGACGCGAGAGGCAGCGTGTGACAGCGGAGGGCGAGCAAATGCCACCCCCGGCCGCTGTCCCGGACTTCAACCTCCCCGCAAGCTGGCGGCCCTGGGCTCAGCGGCTTTCTAGATTTTGGAAGAAGGAGAGAATCTCGGGAGGCAGGGTGCCGATCAAGGAGAGGGAGGCTCCTGCTGCCCCCAGGCTGCCCCAGGCCCTGGCTGGGCACTGTCCTCTGGGGTCCCTCTGCCTTTGCGTCTTCCTCTCCTCCGGGCAGGATTATCCCGGGAGGCAAAGGTTTTTTCTCTCTGGCCACCCACCCTCCTGCCTGGTGCAGACGGACCACCCATATTCTCATCTCTGAGAACCAGCTGAGAACCAGCCTCTGCAATCCCTCCAACTGTCCAGTAGTGGGCAGTCACTCCTGCTGACTCTCGGGGAGGTGGGCAACTCCCCTGCCTCCCTCCGGTGCTCACTGCCCAGCTGGACCCCAACTGCCTTCCCGCAGCCTCTCCCAGACTGTCAGGCCCCCCACACGGAGCCTCCAGTCTGTTCACTAGACCCCGGCCCCGTGCTTGGCACCCCAAACCTCAACAAGCCCTGACTGAGAGTGCAGGGAGGTTTCTAGACACGACCCTCTGCTCCGCCATGACCAGAAGCTGCTTGTGTCCCCCCCAGTTATCCCTAAAAGGAACAGCTCCATAAAGAGCGGAAAGGGGGCCGGTGGCCGTGTATTCTCTTACGAGGGTGCAAACAGCCTCTTCTGGAGAACACAGGGACCAGCATGCGCCCGGTGTGTCTGCGGGGACAGCGGCCCTTCTCCGGAGGGCCCAGGAGACCGGGTGCAGTGGCTCTTGTCTGGCCCCCCCGGTCCGCTCTGCTGGGAGCGCCCGGGTGTGTGCGGCCAGGGAGCCCCCTCTGCTCCTGGAGTTGGCTTACTGTACAGTCCCCGCCTGGGGCCTGAATGCACGGTGCTGCATCGTACCCTGGATTTCTGGGGGCCCCTCTCCCTGGCGTTCACCCACTTCCCCATGTCTGGACTTTGCCGGCCTCCCCGGTAGCACAGCAGGGACACGGGACATGCCTCTGAGCAGGATGAACGCGTGTTTAAATGGGACCTTTCTTCTCCCTCCAGACACACTCTCAGAGGCTTTTACGATGTATAAATGATGGCGGAACCAAAAAGTGTGGGAATACGGTCAAATGCAAAATTATACACACTCCTTCTATGTGTAAGACATGGAGAGACTGTGCGCACACGGACTATGTGCGTATAAGCATGTCTATTATACACACATAGGATGTACATGCCTACACGTACATATACACACACAGACTCTGTGTGTGTAAATCCCCGGGAGCCTCCCGGGCTCCCAGGCTAGGGCTGGCCCCACTCCCCCCTGCACCCCCCACCCCGGGCCCCACTCTGCACCCCCCGCCCCAGGCCCGCCCCGCGCCCGCTGCACTCACGTCCAGGGACTCGAGGCAGTACCAGCAGAAGGCGTGCTTGCAGCTCTTGCACATCATCTGGGCGCAGCCCTCGTCCCGCTCTATGTAGACCTTGCACTTGGGGCAGCGTTTGATGGGCGCGTCGTCGTCCTCCTCGGGTCTGAAGGCCGAGCTGCGGGGACACGGTGCATCAGGGCCCCGCCCGCAGCCGTCCCCCGTCCTGGGAGCGGGGGCCCGCCGGACAGGCTGGGGGCGGCCGGGGCTGCTCGTTACTAAACGAGATAAAGCAAAACCAAGGAGACTGGAACTGCGGAAAACCACCACCCGAAGATGTGAGCTGGCCCCTTGGGTTTGGGGGGAAAGGCAACACTGGCACACATTCCGATCTGGAGAGAAGCACAGACGAGCAAACGAACACGGGGCGAACGGAGGGACCCGGGTGACGGAGTCACGGTCAGAGTCTGAGTCCTGATCCCTGTGTTCTCGTACTTTCCGAAGGGCTGATCATTTTTATACTCTCTCTCACGTTCAGAAAAAAGATGCCCAGAAACACGGGGGTCGCTTCGTTGGCTCCCCCTGGCCTGTCCTCACGGCCTGTCTGCCGGCCGGGGAGTCTGGCGGGGCGCGCAGGGGTCCGCACAAACCACAAACCCGCCGTGCCACCGCCCCTCTGGGCCTGCGTCTGCTTGCGAGAGCGGGAGGGAGAGAAGCCGGGGTGACAGCGCCGGGCGGGGCAGTGGGCGGGGCAGCGGGCGGGGGCGGGGCCGCACGGGCAGCAGCGCTCTGTGCCGCTCAGGGAGAGCGCGCAGTATTCAGGTGCGGCGACGGAAGGCTGTCTGTCCCACGCAGCTCGCGTCTAACCGTGGTTGAAAGGTGTGCAGGACCCACGCCACATTCTCGGTGGCCGCCGGAGGTGACCGGGCTCCCACCCCGGGGAGCGAGGGGACGCTCAGCCACGATCACACTGCTTTGGTTGGAAGGTGTGCCCTCAGAGCAAAGGGCTGGTGTCCTCGTGGGACTCACGTTCTGAAGGAAACGCCGGGGACAGAGACCACGTCAGGGACAGCGTCTCCCCGGGAGGCGGTTCAAACAGAAACAGCTAAGCCCTGGAGGCTCCGGGGCCTCCCGGCATGCAGACGTTTAGCGGGTAGGACAATGTTTTCCAGCACTTTCTGGCCCTCAAATTACACTTGAAATACGATGGCGGTCCAGGTTACCAGGGCAGAAAGGACTCCGAGAGCGTCGCCGCCGTCCACACGCTGCCGCCGTCCACACGCTGCCGTGTGTGTAAGACTCGGCGCGTGAAGCCGACCAGGTGATGCTCGGTAACGTGGGCGGAGGGGAGGCTGGGTTTTGCAGAGACAGCCTGTATGACAGGCAAAGAGCTGAGTGCACTGTCAGTCAGAAGTGGCACCGGACAGCGGGCCTCAGGACCAGGGGCACAGCGGAAGTGCTGAGCACTGCAGCAGCCCAGGGTAGCGCCCCTCCCCAGGCCAAGACCTGGGGTGACAAAGGTCGAGCCAAGGCAGGCCACAGCGTCCAGAAGGACCAGCCTCGTAAACAGAGGGACACAATGTGGCTGGCGCTGCAATCAACACAGACGGCTCCTGCGGGAACAGGGAGGGCGGGGTTGGTGGCCCTGCCCTGGGAACCGAGGAGCTGAACAAAGGCGGGACCTGAGCCAGCTTCGGGGTGACAGGGAGTCCCAGGAACAGGATGGGGAAGAGCCGGGCACAAGTGCTGTGTGCTTGGGGCAGAGCAGGGATGTGCCCCGGGGACACCCAGGGATCTCTGTGAGGGCTGGGCCATGGGAAGTGGGGGTGGGGCAGCTGAAAGGGGGGAGGGGAGGGAAATGGGGACCAGCTGGTGACCACACCAGGGGTGGACGATGGTGGGGGTCTGTCTGTTAGAAATGTGGTCTCGGCAAGTGCAAGACCAACTCTTAACGGAACCATAGGCCACTTCAGCCTTTAGGACGAGAAAAGGTGAATGTTATCACTTCCCTGTGGTTCAACCCACCAAATTTCAAGGTGCAGGAGATGCTGTGCAGTGCCCACGGGGGCCCCGGCTGTGGAGCCGGGAGGGGACAGGAGGGCAGGAACGTACTAGTGACTGACCAGGTTCTCCTGACAGGCTCGGCCTTTCAGGGGGTGTGGCCCCGGGGGACCTGCTGTCAGGGATCCTTCCGGTATTTGGGGCCACCTCCCACCCACGGCGTCAGGCTCCTGCACCCCGTTTCGGGTCACCTTCCACAGAGGGGTCTTGGAAAAATCTCGGGACACAGAACCCCTCACGGGAACTGACCGTCCACATGTCTGTCTTTCTGGGCGGACAGAGTGCAGGTCGGCTCCCAGGCCCCTTTGCGTCTCCAGGGCCCTGCACAGCACCCCACCCATAAATTGTTCTCAAAATTAAGCAATAAACGAACCAGCCGACCCAGGCGTGAACAAGACTCGGCAGAGGGGGCTGATCTGGGTGCAGCCACGACTGCCCCGTGGCACCTGGAGAGGAAGCCCCCACCCCCACCCCCTCCCCCTCCGCCCCATGCACAGAGCCTACCTGGTCTCCCCGGGGAGGAAGGTGACCGGCACGGCCTCGGGGCAGCCCTGGCCGGGGTGCCAGCTGGCCTTGCAGGCGGAGCAGAACTCCGTGTCGCAGGCCTCGCACTGCACCAGCTGGGGCGTCTGCAGTCCCCTCTCCTGGAGCTGACACACGGCCTGGCAGGTGGACGCTGGGCACCAGGTCCGACAGGGGTCCAGGAGCACCTCTGGCACGGGGGGCGAGAGGGCCGGGTCAGGTCTGGAGGGGGACGGGTCTCGGAGGAGGGCGTCCGGTCCGGTCAGCACGGTCACCAGCAGGCGCCCGCCTGGCCTTCTCCGCCTCTCCAGGCATCCCTGCCTCCAAGCCTGCTCCAGACACCCCGGGGTCCCCTCGGGATGCTGCCGCTGCACCCCGCATGCCATGGCCCCCGCTGACCCTCTGAGAGCCCACACACCGTGGTCCAGGGACAGCCTGCTCTGTCTGCCTCCCGCAGGACACGGACAGCTGAGGCTGGTCTGTGCATCGGCCGGCTGGCCTCACAGCCCGGCCCAGACTGAGACGCACAGCAGACCCTCGGGCAGGTGTCCGATGGCCCGTCCTCCTGGGACGGCCTCCCCCCCAGGGCGCACCTCAGCCGTGCGCTAACTCTGTGTGGGGGGCGCTGGGGTCTTCCGTCCCGCGGAGGCCAAGCTGCTAAGGAGCCGGATCTGATGAAATGAGCCAGGAAGCCGGTTTGGAAAACAGGATCCCCGGCTGCTGTTGCTTCTCCACATCCTCGCTCAGAGCGGCTCACATCCCTTTACACGGGTCCCCAGCCGCCCTCCCCGAGAGCCTGGTTTGCATTTCATTCAGCCCCTGTGCGGTGTGACTGAATTCTCGGTGAGGGGCAGTGGAGGGGGCGGTGGCAGGAAGCCTCGGAATGCCGGTGCCCCGCCAAAGCGTCTGGGCAGTTTCCAGGGCCTGCAAGTGGGCCACGGGTGTCCCCGCCCTTCAGCAGGGCGGCCCTGGGGAGGGGACCCGAGAGGACTGGACTCTGCTGGGGAGACCTGGAGGCTGATGAAAGGCCGTGCGTCCGGGCCGTGGGGCCGACCGCAGCCGGGGTGGGCTCCGCTCCCCCACAACAAGAAGGGGACCTGTCCTCCCTGGGGACCTGTGAGGGCTGGGGCTGGAGGTGGCCCCACCCAGCAGGCTGCCACAGGGCACGCGTGCTCGCCACGTCCCCCAGTTCAGTGGGGAAGCCAGAGTCAGCCATCTAGGAAAGGCCTGAAACAACCTCGTCTACCGCAGGGGCTGGCACACCTTTCCTGCAAAGGGCAGGCGGTCAGCATCCCAGCCCGGGGGGGCGGCATTTGGACTCGGTCCCACTGGTCAGCTGTGCTGTCCGGCCCCCGTCCCGCCGGGAGGCAGCGTCACTGATGGGAACCCTCGCCTCCGGTCGGGAGGGAAAGGTGTTCAATCTCTGAGCTCCACTGCCCTTCAAACACACAGAACATGCCAAGGCCTGTGTGTTTGACGGCCATGGCGCTGCCTGTGGGGTGAGGCCTCCAGGAAGCCGGGGGCCTGTTTCTGGGCAGCGGGGGCTTCTGGAGAGGTGGGCACGGTATGAAGGACTGCAACCCGGCAGGTCGGTGCTCCCAGGAGAGTGGGACACCCCTGTGGGCACCACAGGGGGCACCCCAGAGAGGGCGACGCACCTCCCCATCGATAGCCCGTCCCCGGCCAGCCTCTGGGGCCCTCCCGTTCGGCACGCAGGGGCGCCGAGAGAAAAGCATCCCTCACACGCTTGCCCGGCTGCCTGCCTGCCGAAGACCTGGCTGGAAGACTGGAGCCTTTTCCACCAGCGCAGGCATTCCGGACCGACCACATGGAGACAGTGTTTGCGACTTGCACTGGCCACAGGGTATGTGGAGAAATAGGTGTTTCCAGAAACCCGGGACCTGTCTGAGTTTTCTCCCGGGCGTTTCAAAGGGGCAGCACAAGCCCACACGCGTTTTCCGACCCGACCTCGGAACCCGCCCGCCCGATGGTGGCCGTCAACTGTCGCTGTATTTGAGCTCCGCCGTGGAACGGGCAGACAAGCCTTTAGTCATATTAAGTCTGAGTCCATTTGCTTTGGCTTTTAATGTGGCAGAACATTTTACAATAATCGGTTTGACAGGTGTGTTTTTAACCTAAGTCAAGTTGACTTCATTTTTATGCAAAAGGAAAAAAAAATCTTTTTGACAACGCCAAGGTACTGAAGAAATCAGAGTTAAAATGGGGCAGGAATATTTACCCAGCTGCATTTTTAAATTACATTCCATGTCACCCAAAGTTCACTTTCTTATAACCCAAAAAACTGCCACTTCCTGTTGAGATTCTCTTGGGAAAATGGTTTCCGAAGGGCCCGAAAGTCTCAGAAATCCAAATTCACCAATTTTGTAGCTGCGCAGACTGACCTGCGCATCACACAGCATCACACTGAAGTTATAAACAGTCAGAACAAAGGATACGTGCCATTTAGACACACGAGCTCTGGAAAAGGAACGGTAATGCCATCAAAACCTTGTTTTCTGTTTCCTTAACTTGGCCACTCATTCCTTTTTTTCTGAGAAGTAATCCTCGAGAGGAAGTATCTTTAGCGTTTCTTTAAAAAACCACACACGCACGCGGAAATTTTCCACGTTTAGCTCAGCAGGAGGCCCTGACCCCCTCCCCGGTCGACTCCCCGCTCACTCCCGCGTGGGTGGGTTTCGTGGAAACCAGGGCAGGGCCGGATCTCAGGAGGGAGCCTCTGACGCCTGCCCTCCTTCCTGCACCCTGAGCTGGAAATCTCGCACCCCGGCCTGTTCACCCTGAGGTTTTACCTACACGCGTGTGTCCTCCAGAGGAGCCCAGGCCCCGGTTACGAATCTGTAAATGAGGCCAAAGGGGACCCAGAGGATCTGGAAACAGCGTGGTGTGGCGTGGCCCTGGTGCCACCAGAGGACAAAGGTGAAGCTGCCCTGCCCTGCAGACTCTGTCAGGGTTGCAGCGTCCCCTCAGAAATGTTCTCATGTCACAGCTGCCCTGCGCACGCTTCACGCACTGCTCCACGCACTGCTCCACGCCACCGGGGTGCTGGGGAGCCCCAGGGCCTGGGCAGGCGGGGCTCCGGCCTGCAGGGCTGTGCAGGGTGGGGTGGGAGGGGATGGAGCCCTCACCCCACCCTGCCCCGCCACCCACTGGAGGTGGGGACCAGGGTGGGTCAGTTAGCCTCAGGGGTGTCAGTGTGCAGATAAGGGCAACCTTGAAGGGCTGATGTAAATTACCCCTTTTAAGTCACCCCGAGATAAGACACCCCACCCCCAGGAGGCCAGGCCTGCAGGAGCGGCCCTTGAGTTCAGGGAAAGGTCCGGCTTTGCATAGCGGGTAGCAGGGTGAGCACCCGCTTCTCCTGGGCTCAGCCCCGGGCCTCCTGCCAGGCCTCGGCGTCTCGAAGACTGAGTGCAGGTCTGAGAGCTTAGCCCTCCAACTGCGGGGCCGGAGACATCTCCGTGCACCTCCCCCGTGAGGAAACACACCTGTGTGTCAGGGACCCTTCCCGCCGCCACCCAGGTCCCCCGCAAAGGCCTCCCGACTCTGAGCCAGCTCTTCGGAGAATTCAGACTGCTGTGGCCCAGCGATGCCCCCTCCTGTCCCCGGAAAACTCTCCTACCAGCAGCCTGGAACCTGTCACGCGATTCGTAACCGGCGAACGTGCTGGGCACCTACCTCTTTCAAACTGTAGCTTTTTATATCTTTGCATAATTTCAGCCGCAACCATGCACTCGATCTAAGGGAGGGAAATAGAAACGAGGAGCGTGACGAGCTGGAACAGACTGGAACTCGGCCGAAACGGAGCCCACGCCCCCCCTCCACCCCCCCGTCACAGGACGCGCTGTCCCGGGCACGTGCCTCGCTCTCCTGCAGGTGACCCTGCTTGGGGCAGGCCGCATCCGGGCAGCTGATGGCAGTTTCCAATCCTTCTTTGATCAGGAGCTCCACGTACTGTTTCAGGCACTGACAACGAAAACAGAGAGGTGTTTGCACACGTGTGCACGCCCCTGAGGCTGAATGTCCAGGGAGGGAGGCATTAACCAAAAAAGAACCACCCCCAGGCACACTGTTCGGGACAGGCTGGCATCTTCACCGGGCAGCCCGGAGCTACCATCCAGTTGGAGGGTCAGTTCACTCACCCATGTCGACGGGATGACCCTCTGAGCCAAGGACCACATTCTGGTGCACAGACTCAGGCCCAGCGGGATCCCCGCTCACAACCCCGGCGGGGACAAGGCCCAAAAGTCTGCCAGCGCCAGCAAGGGGACAGCTGGGGAGGGAGGGTCGGAGGTCGCCCTGCTCACGCACAGGTTAGTGTCCATTGCGACAGGAGCAGAGTGACCCTTCCATGGGTCACAGGTGAAAGGGGAGTCCCCAGCTCGGCCAGAGAGGCAGGGCCCAGGCCGGGTGCAGCGCGGCCCCGTGCCCTGCTGGGAGCCGCCCACACTGGCCTCTCGCCGGCCGGGACTCCTCACTGCAGCTGCACGACTGGACTTAAGCCCCGTGGCCGAGGTCAGTCCCAGAGGACAAGTGGGAGGCTGATCCCCTATCAGAGATAACGAGGCCCTTTACTCAATCCCTCGAGGGTCGCAGCCTGCTAGTTGTAGAGCCCAGGCTCCCTGAGAAGTGTCTGCGCTGGAGGTCACGGTCCGAAGGGAAGACAGGGCCCTCCCCAGGCCAGCTCGCCACCCAAAGGGGCCGAGACACAAACTCTGGGGACCCAGGGGGCGCAGGAAGCTGGGCCACGGCGTGAAAGGTCTCCCTGCCCAGCACCCCCAAATGCGCGTCTGATCAGAGCCCCAGGCGCTCTCGTGGGGTAACACCCCCGCTGTCGTAATCCCACTGCGAAATACCGTCAGAGCGGTTCTCCAGGAAGCGCCTAAAGCTGTTTCCCAAGCTCCCACCCCCAAATTGCATAATCCGCTCATCGCATTGCAGGACTGCCCGAGATGGAGCTGGACCGGCGGACGGGACGTCCTGCCTGCGCTCCGAGGGGCTCGATGGCCAGAACAGGCCGGTCTCTCTCAGCCTCACTTCCCCCGCCTGCAGTTTGGGTGATTTATCCTACTCACAGCGCAGGGGTAAGGATTTTATGCAAGACAAGCAGTCCTGAAAATTACCCCGTATTTTGCCACGGATAATATGTGCTTCCCCCCCAAGTTTTTGAGGGAAAAATAAGGACATACATTATACAGATACAAAGTACCTGAAATACTCTGTATCTGTTCTTATATTTTGTAACTGTTTGTTACATAAAATTTCTTGTACCATAGCATGTTCAAAAACCCCTCAAATATATACCAAAATTCTTATATAATATAAAAAACAGGTATCTAAATATAAATAACTTAAAAATTGAATTAAGTAGGGGGCATGCAAGAGGCAACCACACATTGATGTTTCTCTCCCTCTCTTTTTCCCTCCTTTCCCCCTCCCTAAAAATAAATAAAATCTTTTTTAAAAATTAAAATGAAAGTTTTTTTCCTGCAAGTTTGGGCCAAAAATGTGGGTGCACATTATACATGGCAAAATACAGTAGTACCTGTTCAATACAGAAATAACAATTTGTATATTTTATTTGCACAGGTAATTTGGTAATTCTCACCATTCTATCAAACTAAAAAATGTCACTCATGAAAGACCCAAGATGGCAATTTCTTTACAAATGGAAACCAAAGGACACCTCCGAAGGGGCGTTTTCCAGAGCTCTGCTTGCGCAGGAGTGCTGAAGAGAGCGCTGTGATGTCACACGCCGATGGCGGTGGCGGTGTGTACGGACCGAGGCCCCTGCGTCTTAGCTCATTCCGTTGTCCGGCCGGAGGTCTGGGGACGGCAGGGACCCTGAACTGAGACTGTCCTTGGACCACCTACGTTTCGCCAACCCAAGAACCGTGAAGCGAGCCCCAGAGGAGCCAGGACGAGCGAGGCAGCTGGGAGCCCCATCTGGGGCCCCGTCTGGGGTGGGAGAAGGCAGCGCATGGAAACCAACCCCAGGTCTCAGGGCAGAAGGCGAGCAGGAGGGGGTCCCGCGGAGCCTCCCTCGGGCCTGTGCAGGCACCAGGTGACCTGCGTGGGGACGCAACGCTGAGCCCCTGCACCAGGGGTCCGCTTGCTGCAGGAGAGCTCACGGAAATGTCCTATTTGTGGCCTCACGCAACACGAGGAAAGAAAGAGTGAGGCCACGGTCTCTGGAGCTGGGCAGACACATGGAGCCCACGGTTCTCTCCATGACAAGGTGGGGGGGCTGTCTACCTGGCGCCACGCCCAGGACGGGGTGCCAGCTCACTCAGTGTGACCGATGCGCTCTGCGGACGGTCTGTCTGTGTGACCCGTTTCTTACCATCCCAGGCCAACGATAAAAATAAAGACAGAAACCTTAGCGACAAGATCATTGTTCAGCCTCCTGTAATTAAGTTTGTCTACACTGGGTGTCTGGGGGCCACGGGCGCTGTCCGCCGAGAAAACACCGACGGCTCTCTCCGAGCTGCGCAGAAGGTGCACACCGGTGCGTCCCGAGGGGGCTTTTATTCGCCCCAGAGTAACACACGGCCATCGCGCTGGCCGGAGGCGTGCCCCCAGGGGGCGCTGATGAGCCCACACGTCACCACTCCAGGTCGCAACGCAAGCGTGTGCTCCGGACAGGCAGCGAGTCTGGCTGAAAGCCCCCGAAGGCGAGTGTGCGGCAC
The DNA here is from genome assembly GCA_028533065.1 of Trachops cirrhosus. Taxonomy (NCBI): domain Eukaryota; kingdom Metazoa; phylum Chordata; class Mammalia; order Chiroptera; family Phyllostomidae; genus Trachops; species Trachops cirrhosus. Next base: position 146,028,478 of record CM052543.1, read on the forward strand.
CCCCAGAAGGTGCGGACACCATTTACGAAATGGCTCTGCGCTGGGAGGACCCGTCTGTTCACCGGGCAGCCGGGGAACACGAGCCCAGTCTTCCCCAAGGGAGAAAGTGGGCCAGGACGCCCAAGCTACGCTTCCCGATCTCGCAGTGAGAAGGCGTCTGGAGAGGAGCGGAAAGGAACGGGCTAACAGAAACCTCCGTGAACGCGAGCGCTCGGCACCCCCCAACCCTCCCAGTCATAGGTGTCGGCCATCGACTGTCAAAGCGCCTCTGACCCCCTCGCCCACCGAACAAGCACGAGGCTCGAGGGAGCGGCCATGACACCAGCAAGTGGACAAACCCAGGGGCTGTTGGTTTTACGTCTCAAGAAGCTGAAGGGTCTTGGGAGACTGGTACACGCACCCCTTGGGGTATCTTGCCAGTACGGGGAGGGTGGGGGCGGGGTGTGGGTTCCAGGCCCTCACTGCTACAGGGCAGCCTCGGGGAGGGGGCTGGGAGGGCAGCTGTGGGATGCAGAGGCAAGTGCTCAGAACACAGAGTGTGGGTCCCAAGGGTCCTTCCCTAGGAGGGAGAGGCTGGGGCCTATGATGCAGGAAGCCCTGAGTCCTTGACCTAGGGGGCAGAGTGGAAATGGCCTCACAGCCGCCCTCCGCCCTTCCTGGAGTCTTTGGCAAGTGTTTACTTACAGGCCTTGAATAGGTAATTATGCGATTGTAAGGCAGAGAGCGAGAGCCCTGGGGTGCAGGCCCCTTCCTCCCCAGGCAGTCAGCACTCAGCTGCCGGAAGAGCCAGGAAGGCCTGCAACATTGTAACTTTTCATAAACGGTCTTAGAAACATCACAGCCGCCCTGCTGTTTCCCGGAAGCCCCTCTTTGAGAAAACAGTGCTCTTTTTCTCCTTTCGTGGCCCTGGTTTAAATTAAGCACTTGATCTGAATTACGTTGCTTATTTACTTTTACGACTATTTCCTACAAACAGAAAACCAAAACAACACCAAAAAGTGAAGGCCCCTGTAAGGGTGGACTCGTCAAGGGGAAGAAGACAAAGCCAGGCACCCGAGGCCCGCCCGCCAGGACGGCAGGTGACCTGCAGGCAGCAGACTGCAGCAAGGGCACCAGGACGGGGGACTGGCCTCCACGGGGGGAGGCCGGCGTGTGCACGAAGCTGATTCTTTCATCCACGGACCTGTGCCACCAGCCGGCCTCGCCCTCCGGAAAGGGGAAAGGGGCCCCTTCCGTTCCAATAGCTGCCTCTCATCTCCGCACCTGCCCTGGCGCTCTCTCCTCCCAGCCTTCCTCAGCTCCCAAACCTGCCACGCCTGTCCTGTCCTCCAGGGGGAGTCCCTCCCCCAGGCCCTAAGGAGGGTCTCTTCTTGGCCTGTCCACTGCAACACGGGATCCGACCCAGTGAGCGTCACTGATTGGCTCTCACGAGACCAGGGGCTTGGGGGCCAGGATTCGGCCCCACAGAACGCCGAGTCGGGCACGGGCAGAAGGCGGAGACGTGAATGTTCGCAAATCCCCGTCTCCTTGTTTGTAAAACGGAGATGATGCCACAGAATGTGCTGGCTGGCTTCCCGGGGAGACCACGAGACACGCGGAATGAGCTCTGTGACACGTGGTGCGATGGAGAGCACGTCTCGTGCAGACGGCAGGAAGACAGATGGCCGTCACCCAAACGCTGACATGCCCACACAGGCGGCCAGCCTGGCTGCAACAGTGACATTCGGGAGGGACGGTTTTGGTACTTTTAAGCTTAAAGAAAGTGGTTCGCCCTGGGTGGTGTGGCTCAATGGATTGAACACTGGCCTGCGAAGCAAAAGGTCACCAGTTCAATTCCCAGTCAGGGCATGTGCCTGGGTTGCAGGCCAGGTCCCCAGTAGGGGGCGCACGAGAGGCAACCACACACTGATGTGTCTCTTCCTTTCTTTCTCATTCCCTTCTCCTTTCTCTAAAAATAAATAAAATATTTTTTGAAGTGGTTCTTTTTCAGACTTTTTTTTTGTATTCCTTGAATGGAAAGAAAAATTAAACTGAACTGAAAATAAACCCAACCCCCTCCTTCCCCCTCTCTGAGGAGTCCGCATTGGGGCGGAGTCGGGCCCCATGGAGTAAGTCCCTGCAACCATCACCAGCTGATCGCTGGGCCCCGGATAAGGCTCCCGCGTTAGGAGACCTGACTGAGACGGCAGGGGGCGCGCCTTCTCCGTGGGCCGCAGACCAGGGCGAGCTGACAGCGCGGCTCCGTAGCCCAGCGGGGCGCCCTCACTGGGCGAGCGCTGTTACAACCCAAGCACTCGGCTGTTACAGGAGGCGTGGCAGGGCCTCCCTCTCCCGAGAGCGGGCCGCGGGCCGAGGCAGCTCTGGACATCACCCTGCCAGTTCTGGAGAGTCTGTGCGCCCGCACCCTCTGCACCGGGGGTGCCTGCAGCGGAGTTCTACCAGGGGTGGGGGAGGGGCGCAGGGGTTGTGACCTGGGGGGTCCCTCCAGTTGGCCCGGGAAAGCCTGGGAAGGGAGACCCGCCGCCCGCAAACGTGAGGTCGCAGGCTGGCTTGGTGTCTAACCACAAAAGCAAAGGCTCGTCCCGACATTCTTTTCGAGGGCAGTTCCCCCAGAAACACCCACCAGGGTACAGAAGATGCAGCGGCACTGGGCAAGGGTCGTCATCTGCTCCAGCGGGTACTCGCCGAGACACAGCTTGCAGGACACCAGCGGGTCCAGGGCCAGGTCCCACGTGGGCCGGTACCACGCCGTGGTCATGGCCGGGCAGCCTGCAACGAGAGAAGGCCGGCCGTGGGACAGACGCTCGCTCCTCCGTGGGAACTGGGGCGGTCAGGGCCGCTGCCTGCCGCAGGAATGGGGCGGGTGGGGACCCCATGGCTGCGGAGGGGCCAGGGGTTTCAGGGGACTCGCTGGGGTCCTCTGAGAAGTCTCAGCCAGACCCCCGGGCCTGGATCTGTGGGTGACCCCTTCCCTACATCGATCGTGATCTCCAAATGACGAAAGACGTCACCCTGTCTCCACCCTTCCCCCCCCACCATCCCTCCGACGACCACCGAGGAGGACGTCTCCCACCCGCCAAGCACCCCGCCTAGGACAGCAAAACCTCGGCAGCTGAGGGCCAGACCTTGTGTGGGAACAGTTGCAGAGGGGACCGCGCTGGTCTCCGGCTGAGCCAGCCGGTGAACCACGGTGAGGCGGAGGTCAGCGCTCGGGGCAGGGACTGGGTGGCGGGCGGGACAGCCTGGTCTCCGTCCGGGGAAACCCGGGAGTAAGGAGCCAGGCAAACCCCTCGGCGGGTGGGTGGGGAAACTGAGACAAGACAACCCGACACGGCCCAACGGCGTGAGCAGCTTGCAGCCCGCAGGTGGAATGCAAGACCTCGTCTGCCCTAACCAAGGACGCTGGAGAGCGAGCGGTCTGTGCCTGTCCTCCCCGACCCGAGAGTGCACAGCCCCCCGGCCATAAGGCTCAGGGTCGGCGGGAGAGGAAAGCTAACTCGAGGGCAGAGACGGCACGGGAACAGAGGGAGGGAGGGAGCGAGCCCGGGGAGAGGCTGCCCACTCCCGTCAGTGTCCCCTCCCGAGAGAAACAGCCCCTCCCGAACCCCTGAGTTTTCCCCACACAACCCGGCTTCCGAAAGCTCATGGGAAGGTGGTGTCAGGGTCTGTGCCCGCCCCTCCCAGGCGGCTGGCCTCTGGTGGTCCTAAAAGGGCAACTGTAACCCGGTCCCTGGCTCTCAGCGGTGACAGGGCGGAGCCGTGAGTGTGGCCGCCCTCCAGTTCCACCAGGTGCCCCGCTGCCTGAGCGACTTAGTCCAAGGTGAGTGCGAACAACTCTTCTGTCAGCAAACAGCTCTTTGACGCAACTTCAGGCAAAGTTTGCATTGGTTGGAACCTTCCAGATCATTCACACAAGCCTCATTCATTATTTGGCCTAACAACAAGGAACACTCGGACGACCCGGGGGTCACTCTGTGATCTCGGGGTGCCAGGGCACCGGGGCCAACTCGTCTCACCTGCCCGACTGCAGTTCACGGGCTCCACCCCCCACACCCTGGGCCTGTTCTTGTGGCTGCTGTTCATCGAGGCACCCACCCCGGCTCACGATCTCCTTTCCTTTATGTGTCTCTGCATCTTCTTCTGTTTTAATCCTTAATGATTTGTTTTCAGTAACATCTCTTATGGCTCAGTGTACAGAGTGACAATTATGGCTTTTGTTTTGTTCTGTTTTTGAAATATGGGGGGACGGCGCTGTAAGGTATCTGGGTGACAGTTGGTTTTGGCCAACACTGGGAGCTGGCCCCAAGGAGGATGCAGCCCGCACCCGACGCCCTGCGCCTTCCCGATGGCTTCAGAAACACGCAGGACTGGCAGTGGCCCCCAGGGGGCAGCAGCTGCTCACTGGCTCCCCTCTGAGAGCTGGGGGAGGCGGTGGGGGGTGTCACTTCCGTGGAACAGTCCTGGGGACCCCTGAGGCCCCAGGAGTGGCGTCTCTAGGTAAAGAGACCGCACTCCGGAACCACGCAGAAACCTGGGTTCAACCCTTGCGCGGCCACTTGGTATGCGACCTTGGAGGAATTAGGTATTTTCTACGAACGACCGCCTTTCTCCCCTCCTGTGAGAACTCATCCACCCACCGCCGCCTCCCACGTGCACCTGTGGGGAACGAGAACAAACTTGACATCCCTGGGGACTGTTAGCTGCTCGGAAAGGGCCGGCCATCGTTCCGTGTGGGACTAAGCCTGGGACCGAGCAGAGGAGGGGCGCCCTGATACACTCAGGTTCCCCGGTGGTTAAGCTGAGGGCCTGCTCTCTGGCAGAAGCACACAAAGCCTCCTGAACCTGGTGCTTTACCCGCCGCCGGGCAGCGGGGTCCAGGTCAGGACCTCGGCCCCAGAGGCGTTTCCGAAGGGCAGAAACCCGGGCCTCGCCCCTGCCGCTGGGGGTCCGTGAGATGCCCCCCCCAGGTGAATCCCACCCTCGAGCCCCTGCCTCAGGGGGTCCGTGAGGCGCCCCCCGCACCCCTGCAGTGAGTCCCGCCCTGGAGCCGCTGCCGGTTCTGCCGGTCTCTCTCCACCGCGGCTTCCCTCCCAGGGCAGCTCCCACTCCTCCCAGCGCCTCAGCTCGGCCCCTTTTCCTGTTTACAGCCTCCTCCAAGACGTGACCCTTGGCCCGGACTGCAGACCTGACCTCTCGCTTCCTTTCTTGGTCTCCACTCGCCCTGGAGACTGGGTGGCTCCCCACTGCCCTTGGCACACGTCCCAGCAGCCCCCCACCCCCGGCCGGCAGTGAGTTTCTCTCCGGGGGGGTCAGATCCCAACCTCCCCGTAACCTTCCCCCTGCAGGGCAGATGCCCTCCAAGGGGCGCTCAGAATCGTGACGCAAACGCTGCCAACGATGGCTCGTACTTTACCCCCCCAAAAAGTGCGTATTGTTTAAGCCCATCACGGACCGTCCCACACACAGGACGCGGAGCAGCTGTGAACGGGGGACAGGAATTCGCTAAGAGAATCACAATGCACCATAACAGAAAAGCAGCCTTTGTTTTCCTCATGGGAATGTCAAGTCACATGAAGCAACCAACTATTTTGAGCACATCTGGTCAATTATAAGTATTATTCAATCTGAGCAATGCAAAATGTTTACGAGGCGAGCGGCTTATTCAGCCAGGGCCGGGGGTGTGCAAAGCGCTGTGCGTCGGGACGGGAGCGGTGTGCACACGCGGAGAAAGAGCCGGGCGCGAGAAGAGCCCGTGGAGGGAGGCGGCCCGCTGATTCATACAAGGCAGACGGGGCTCCGGGGCCGGACCCATCCGGTCCCCCGGGTGCAGGGCTGTGGGCTTCGGTGGGTCCCCCTCCTCTCACCTTCACGCCTTCAAAGAAAGTAAAGGACGACAAAGCAGGTGTCAGCCAGTCACCGACCCCTTCCCCCCCGTGACCTCCTCCAAAAGGCCCCTGCTCTCCGAAAGCCAGCTGAGCATCACCCACGTTCGCTGCCCTCCCCAAGCCCCAGCCCCTCCCTCACCACGTGTCCGAACCCCCACACCCGGCAATAGTCCCTGGTGCTCGGAAAATTCTCCCTGCTCCCTCAGAGGGGCCCTCAGCGGTCCCCGCGCCCAAGTCTCTGGGACAGGAGGTCTGTTGGTGGTCTTCAGCATGTGCCCCCCAAAGCAGCAGCCCCGGTGTGGTGTGGGACTTGCTGGCACATCCCTACTAAATCAGAACCTCAGGCGGGAGTGGGGGGACGTGCGGGTCTGCGTTTGCTCCCGCCCTGCGGGGTGCTTCAGCCACAATGACGCCTGGCAACAGCTGGTCCCCACCTTCCCTCCCGGGAGCACGCCCCGCCCAGCTCCCTGCGCTGCCAAAGCCCACGGGGCTCAGCCCCCACAAACACATCGCCCCCGAAACACAGCTACAGAGCCTGCTTCTACCAGGCACTGGGTGGACGCTGCACATTAACTCACTCACTGCTTTTCATGTCGGGGGTAGGTGTGGGTTCCAATCAGCCCCCTGTGCGAGTCAGCTTGTGTCCCCAACTTGATGAGCTAGATTTATAAATACACGGCGTGACTGCTTCCTGTCCACCAGACACGAGGTGACCACTGCCACACATTACGTCACTCATCTGCACGTTCATGGTGAGCTATCGGACCAGTTTTAAGGATGAGGAAACCTAGGCACGGGGAGGGTGAGACCCCCGCTCGGCCGCACACCGCTGGCGACTAGCCAGCAGGCTGCATGACCCCGGGCCCCTCGGCGAGCCACGCTGCAGGCCCCTCCCGTCCCCACCCGGACCCCCGGTGCAGCTCACTGAGAGTGCACACCGGGGACACTGACCCTGCCTGTGCCCCGAGCCTGCTGGGCCCCGCCTCAGTGCCCCCCTGTGGGCCGCGGCTGGAGACGGGGCCACAGCAGCGGAGCAGAGAGCTCACGGCAGCGGAGCTGACTCAGCCACGTGGGGAGGCCCTGGCAGTGAGCTCCCCGAAGGACACGCTGCACCCACAGCCCAGGGGTAGACCTGATGCTTCCTGTCGCCGTGCCGCCCGTACCCACGCACGCCCACACGGACCCTGCCCGAGCCGGGCCCCGCAGCTGTGTTCACAGCCTCCAGAGCTCCGAAGCAGCCAAGACGCCCTTCAGCAGGTGACCTGAACACCCCAGGGGCCTCCAGACAGCCAACCCTACTCAGCGCTTGAAGGAAATGGACCCTCCAGCCCTGAAAAGGTGCCAAGGGCCCCGCAATGCCTGTGCCGCTGGAAATAAGCCGATCGTGGAAGGCTCTAGCCTGTGTGACTCCAGGTCTACGGCCAAACCCTGGAGACAGCGAGGAGGGAGGGACAGATGGGCCGCGCACGGGGGACGCTCAGGGCAGCGAACTCCTCCGTGCGGGACACGGCGGTGGGTGCTCGCCATCACCCGTCCCTCCAAACCCTCAGGACGCACGGCACGAAGAGCAAGCCCCCACGTGAGTCCAGGGGACTGAATCCCTTCCCCTTGGGCAGCCCTCGCCCACAGCGACTTTAGGAGGTGATTAGGGTCCGATGAAGTCACAAGTGCGGGGCTGTAGTCTAACAGGACGGAGGCCTATTAAAGAGGACTCTCCCTCTCTCTCTCTCTCTCTCTCTCACACGCGCACACACAGACAGCGGGGAAGGCCCCGGCCTCTAAGCCACAAAGAGCATTCTCACAAAAGCCAGCCCGGGTTCCACCCTGTCACTGCCCCCCCAGCCCCAGCCTCCAGGACTTCGAGGAAGTGAATTCCTGTAGTTATGCCCCCAGGGTGTGGCGTGTTGTCACGGCAGCCAGAGCGACAAAGACAGCAAACCGTGGACTCAGGGGGACAAGGACGATTCCTCGTGGGTTCGTCCACCGGAACAGGTGTGCCACTCCGGTCGGAGGCGTCCACGGTGCTGGGCGGGGCCGTCCGCGTCTGGGGGCCGGGAGCAGTGGGAACTCGGCACGCCCCCTCAGTGCTGCCGTGGCCCCGAAACCCCTCTCCGTGGGAGCTGCGCCTCAGCTTCCTCGTCTACATCTAACGCTAAGTCTGGAGTGACTAAATCGGAAGAACCCTAAAATACAGAGTTAGTTTTTAAAAATCACTTGCTTCATTCACACCCCAGTAAGCCCACAGGAAGGCCACTGTGTGCCTCAGGACCCTCCGCTCACCTGGCCAGGTGAGGGAGAAGGAGTTCCGCCACTCGGGCGTCCTGACTGGGGAGCACAGCGTCAGCCGTGGGACACAAACCCCTGGGGTGGGCGGGGGGCGCTCGCTTGGGGGGAGCAGGCCCAGCCCCGCGCCCCACCCCCTCGAAGTTCCGAGGCTGCATGCCTCCTGCCAGAAAGGTCTGGGTTGGGGAGAGGTCACGAAGGTGACTCCCGTAGGAAGTCCCGTCTCCTGCTGCTGCCGGGGGTGTCCCTGAAAAGGGCACCCCGCGAGGACCTGACAACAACCCACGGAAACTTCCCGGTGGGCCAGGGCCAGGCCTTGCGATGCTGCCTCCCCAGCTGTGGTTCAGCCGGCCTGTGCGCTTGCTTCTGGAAGCCGCTCCCCGTCCGGCGGCTTGTCCGGGGAAATAAATGGGCATCGTGGGGCTCGGTCCTTCCCCGGAGACCCGACAAAACTGTCCACACACCAGCCTTCACCGGCTCTGCGGCTCCCACAGGACACTCGCTCCCGGGAGGCCGGGGCCAGCCCCGCGCTCGGCTCCCCGGCCGTCCTCCAGGGATGAGACGCAGAGGAAGACACAAAGGCCTATTGTTTCAGCTCCAGTTCGCCCGCCCGGGGAGACAGGCGCTTGGCCGACAGCGAGTGGGGCTTTAACGCTCAAACACACGGCCATTACATTTCAAGGCTGAAGGGGTCGTGGATGAAACTCAGGCTTCGCTCCACGCACGGGAGTCGGCGGTGTGGCAAGATGGCCCATTCGGGTGGAAATCCGCCCCTGGTTCCCAATGTCCCATCTCCGTCTGTCCCACCCAGGAAAACATCCTCCGTGTCCTCAGGGAGGCCAAAACAAAAGCTGGGTCCAGAGTCTCTGCTTCGTGTTAACGCTCGGTCCTCTGGAGCCCACGCCGTCTGCCGCGGGCCCTGGCAGTGGGTAGACCCACATGGTCACGTGCTCCTGGGTGACAGAGTGTGCTGGAACACGTGGGGGTGGGGTGTGCGGATCGTGTGTGTGTGTGTGTATGAGAGAGAGCGAGAGCGAGAGCGTGAGAGTGTGAGAGAGAGAGAGAGAGAGAGAGAGAGAGAGAGAGAGAGAGAGAGCGCGCGCCTCTTTGTTCCCCTGGGATTATATCAGTGTGGGTTTGGGATGGACCAGGGGCTTTTTCAAAAGGACCAATCAGCTTCCCAGCTTTCACGGGCTTTTTGATGGGCCCGCCCCCTCGTTAGACTGACAGGCCTCTGTGGCCCAGCTCCTCCCCCCGCACCCCCAACAGTCCTGCACTGGAGGGGGAGGGACGGAGTGTTGATCCCCTTGGCGGAGCCCAGTGCTGTGGTCCCCTGGGCGTGAGGCTGCGGCTTCCTGGGGAAGCGACAGGCTCCTGCCCCCAGTTTATTAGGCTCAGCAACTAATTCCCTTCACTCTCTTTCCTTTATTAATACCTAGCTAACTGCCTACGGCAACATCGGACTCTTCCGTGCTTTAGAGGCGATTTCCTCGCTCCCCACTGTTCACCGTTTGCTACACAGGCCACACAGCCACGCCCCCTGCACACAGCACCGCCCCTTCCACCTGATTGGGCGTCCCCGCCGAACCACCTCACCAGTGACACCGTTTGCCCTGAGGTCCGCTTTTTCTGACAAGGACAACGTGCAGTGAGCAGCCCCACGCATCTAGCCTGTGATGAAGTGTGGGGAGCAGTCGCACCCCGATTCCCGCTCTGAATGGACCCCCCACTCTCTGCCCCCACAAGGTCCCTCTGTGGGGTGTGGAGGCGTGTTTACGCCGCCGTTGGCACTGTCCCTGCCCCTCCCTGTCACTTCTGGTTGATGGCGAGGCTGGTTTGGGAGCACACCTCTGGCAGCTTGGACGGGGGCAGGATGGGCTTCGGCTGTTTCCTTCAAGGGGCCAGGCAGAAGTCTTGTTGCAGGGGCCACCGTCCAGACACCCCTGGGCCCGGGGCTCGTCCGCCCCTGGGGTGATGGGGAGGGGACTGGGGGAGGGAGCACACAGCAGGGTGGAAAGAGGCCTTTGAAGCTTCCAGAAACCTGGGCTGTCATCTCAGCGCTGCTCGTGAGTGGCCCTGTGACCCTTCACGGCCTGTCACTGTATCTTCCTGGACCGACGCCTGGCCTTCAGCTCTGGCTCCCACACCCCAACACTCCCATCAGGGCCTGGCCCCCGGGAGCTTCCGCTCTGGGTGGGAGATGGATAGATGAGGTCGGCCGGCAAAGTACGTGGCGAGTTAGCCAGCACTGCGCGTTCTGTGGGGAACTGAGCAGCGGGGGCAGTCGGGGCCAAACCCTGTCTGGGGCGCCCCACAGACCAGCAGGCTGTGTGACCCGCTGGGGGGTGTCTGCAACAACGCAGAGATCGAGGGTCTGTTCGCAGGGGGCATGACTAACAGGCCTGAGGACCCCCCTGATAGACCGTGAAAGGAAGGTCGCTAGGACGTGCTGACAGTTTGGGGGTGGGTATGAGACAGAGGCAGGGAGCAGTCGGAGCCCCCCGGGCTTTGACCTTGGCCACAGGACGGAGGGACAGAGGGTGGGCGTGTCCTTGTTAAACCCCGGGGCAGGGCCCCCCCGCCCCCGTTCACTGGCTGGCTGGGGGAGTTCGGTGAAGCCCTGAAGCTCAGGCCCCCCTTTCTGTGAAGCAGACACGGCGTCACGTCATCAGCAGACAAGTCAGGCGCTGGGCCAGACGGAACGCCCTGAGTGTCCGAGGTGACCGTGCTGGGAGCTGACAGGAAGACCTGCAGTCCACCTGGCAGCGTGAGCCACGCCGTCTCTGTCCTCGGATGGGGACGCAGTGACATCCGCCGTCCGCCCACACGGGCGCAGGAGAGGCAGCCCGGCCCCCTGGGAGCACGGGGGTGGGCCCCCGCCGGGACCCTGCAGTGCGTCTGTGACTCGCACGTCTCTGGTGCCACCACCACACCCTCATTTCCGCCTTCGCGTGTGACCCGCGTTCACCTCCGACCACTGCTAAGCCACCGCCCTTTGTGCCGCGGCTCGGGTGCTGGGTTCCAGGGCGCGCAGCCATTCCCCCACGTCACTGGGGCCCGAGGACGATGAAAGGGCCCCCATGTCTCGGAGACGAGCAAGCAGGACGAGCCTGAAGAATCTCTTGTCGATTCAGCAGTGTGACAACCGTGACAACGGGAACGCAAAGCATTGTTCCCAAAGCCCAAAGGCCTGCAGTCCTGGCACCCCCCACCTGTCCATCATCTGACCACCTACACCACACCGCCGGCCCCCACCCCCCTCCCGGGACCCCACAGGCCTCCTGGCGTCCACCACAGAGATCTCCTGATGCATTTATTGTCCCCTTCCCCCTCGAGACTAGAAGCGTTTAGAAAACCTAGTGGAAGAAGAAACCGCTGTTTTGCTCTCCCCTTCGCCACCTGGGTAACTAGTTGAAACAGAAGACCGGCGTCCGAGGGGCGCTGTCCGTCCACGGGGGTGAAGAGGGCAGGGTCTTCCGCCCGCGACAAGGAGTCAAGCAAACGGAGGCCGGGCCCCCCCTGCCCTGGTAGATAGAGGGTCGCGATATGCCCACTTTCCGGCTGAACCGTGCAGAATAGGGTCTGTGACACTGGACCAGCTGCCCGGTTCCGAACGTCCGGTCCCCACGCCCTGTCCCGCAGCTCACCTGGGAACACGGCAGAGACCTGAGGTCAGCTCGGTGCTCCGCAGAGGCATGTTAGGGACTGAGGCTGAAGACTGGAGGTGATTTCCCTCAGTCCCTAGGTCAAGGGTGGCAGATCCCGGATTCTGGCCCCAGGCTCTGGACCGTTGAGCTCACACACAGCCCCACCTCCCTGCTCGGGCAGGTGGGTGACATTCTGCAGGCTCAGAAAGGCTCCCTCCCTCCCACGCCTGCCCCGGGCCACTGCCTCCAAAGCACACTCGTCCAGTCCATCCGGCTGGTCCACCTTTGGGGCACAAAAGAGGCCACCTGGAGAACAAACACCGCTGACGTTTTCACCCTGAGAACAGAACGCACCTCAGAGTATCTGTCCCATCACCAGAGCCCTCTGGCTATGGAAGACCGGCCTTTGGCCTGGTGACGGCGGTGACAGGCGGTCCAGGTGCTGAGGGCTGAAATCCACCCAGGGCTCACCTGCCCCATGAGCAGGCAGTCTCCATCACACAGAGGAGACAGCCCCTCTGCGTTCCCCACGGCCGATGCCGGAGACCGTGGTCAACGGCAGGGAAAAGGCCCGTGCCCCCTCTCGGGGCTGCCCCTCTCCCCAGGAAGGCGGCCGCCCTGGGTAAGGGGCGCGACCGGACCGGGAGGTCAGCAGGGTCCATCCCCGCAGCTGCATCCCGCCCAGGCCAGAGAGATTACTTGTTTCCCACGTTCCACAGCCTCTCACCCGCTGCTTCTGTCCGCCTCTGGCCCCAAGCCTCGCCCGCACCCCACCCTCCAGCCAGACAAATGGGGAGCTCCAGCAGCGACAAAAACCAACCACCGACTTACGCAGGATGAGCTCTGACATGACGGCCTGGAGGCGGAAATGGGCTCTAACTGAACGTTCCCAACCCGAAGGACCCGAAGCAGCAGGGCCCCGCCTGCACACCCAGGTCACGTGGTCCCCGAGCCAGAGGCTTTGTGCGAAGCTCACCCTTGAGGGAATTGCCCTCCGACGCGCTGACGCCACCTGTCCTGAAGGAAAACAGACGCAGACCTCACATTATTCCCAAGAAAACACCCCCGAGGACCTGGGCACCGCGGTCTTGCCATCGGGAGGCGCTCCTGCTGGGAGGTCCCGCGAGGACGCGGCTCCGGAAAGCGTGTTTGTCTCCGGCACTCGGTGGCACCGGGGCGTCTGCTCCCCGGACCTGCGTGCAGTCCTCGGTCCTGCCGGACAGGCGTGCGCCGCCTCAGGAGAGTGTTTCGGGGAAGGTCGGAGTCGCTAAAATAACAATGGGTCCCAGGGGACCGCGTTCTCATAAGGACGCAAGCCTCCCGAGCCGCTTGAGAATCATTAGCGCGGAGCTGCGGCGCCAAAAATAATCAGCTCCGGCCGGCGTTCTCCTCGTTCATGGGTCACCCCAGGCCCCTGACGCGGCCGAGGCCACTCCGGAGCGCCCTGCTGCTCCAGAGGGAAGCAGGTTCGAGTTCTCCGGGGCTGCGGAACCGCGGGCCCCCCGCCCCTGTGCGCCCAAGTCTCCTCTCCCACTCTGCTCACCACCGACTGGCACAGGGGAGAAGAGGCGGGGGGCTGGGGGCTGTGTCTCGGGTTCCCCAGACAACCGCACGCCACCGGCCAACACTGTTTCATCAGGCCTCCCTGCTCCGAACCCCCGAGGGGCGCCCGTCTCCAACAAACTCCTCAGCAGCCCTCACCGACGCTCCCTCCCGCCTTCCACTCGTCCCTTTTCTGCTCACCGCTTCCCGCTGTCTGCCCTGCAACTCAGCACGTTCGTGCTCCATCCCCTTCCCAGAGTGCTCCGAGAGGGCGGTGGTTTTCGCCTGTTTCCCAAAATCTCTCTTGTATCCCAAGAGCGCAGAGTCTCGGCTCACCTGAGCATGCTTCGCCCAGAATTACGGCACCGCACACAATAGAACCCGCTACGTCCAGCCCACGGGCCCTGGCGCAGGGAGGACGTGCGTGAAATCGGGTCAGCACGAGTCACGTGACACGCCAGACTCGCCGGCTGGGCAGAAGCTGGGGTGACCCTGTTCGAGGGATCACCCCCTGGGACACTAGAGGTGTCCGGGTCCCCGGGAGAATTCCATGCCCGTGGGGTATCGGCCACCTGGTGCCGTGCTCTGGGTGATGTGCAGACATGGGGAGCGTTTCCCCAGCAGAAGGCTGGACAGCTAGTGGCCACTGGGTGTGACTTTCTCCACAGTGGAGGGAAAAGGCTGATGTCGTGCCACGTCCAGTTCCAGTGCGGCCGACCATGTTGTCTGACAAGGTCCGGACATGGGGGATATGTCTTCAAGGAAGCATATCCTGGCCTGGAAGACGCGTCATTACTTGGGATCTGTGTTTGATTTTGTTCTTTCTCTTTTTTGGATTCTGTATTTTTACTGCTTTAATCATCTGGGACCTCTTGGAAATGACCACCACTCTTAGAGCTAACCAGCAGCTGACACAAGCAGGATATAATCAAACCCATGCGTCTCTGTTCAACAAGTCCCTGAATGTCTAAAAGTTGTTAGAGTAACAGCCCCTCCTTTACCTTGAATAAATATATATATCAATTAGACAGCCATAGAAATAAGAAAAGCTGGTTAGCTATGAAGCATGTAGAAACAGTCACTGTGAAGTCAAAGTTTATAGGACACAGAGAAACATTTTAGAAACAGTTATTATGAAGTCAAAGTTTATAGGACACAGAGAAACATTTTAGACAGAAAAGATAGATAGCTAAGTTAGATGTCACAAAGGCCTTATTGCCCCTGCTCAGTCTACCGTATACTTTTGCCCTATGAACAATTACTGAAAAATTATAATCATCTAATTTATGACTCTCCCGGTTAGAATAATCTTTGTTCTCTATAACTGAATCTATAGAAACTTTGGTCAAAACAATCTTTGTTTAATATAATTATATCCATGGAAACTTTCGTACTTTTCCTGGCTGCCTTTGTATTGAGTTTTCTGCTTAATGGATCAGGCGATACACCTGCAAATGTTCATCTATGCCAAAAAGGAAAATATAAAATTCCACTTGTACTTGCAATAAACGAATCAGTGCTTCACCTGCCTCTGAGCTGTGTAGTTGCCTGATCTCCACGCGCCGATGCCTTACCCACCTATCAGGACCCCCTGGACCCTGCTGCGGCCGGCCCGCGGCCACGTCGGCCTTTTCACTCCGTAAATGTACCTGACAGTCGTCCAGAGACTCAGCCGCAGTCACCTGGTGTGCGCTGCCGTGGACGCGGGCCGCTCTCTCCCCCTGGGGCTCAGGACGCCGGCCTCAGCCCAGGCCTGCCCTCGGCCAGCTCGCCGACCCGGGCCCGTGTCCTGAGCTCCCCACACCCGGCTTCACTCAGGTGCAGCGTGCCAGGGCTCATCACCTGCCTGAGCGACTGACGGACCGTTTCTGGAACGTGGGTGGTTCCAGTAGTGGGGACACCGAGGGACACGCCTGGCTGGTGGCTGTCCAGGACGGAGCTCTTCTGAGAGGCAGTGGGTGGCGTTTGTCAAGGACCTAAAAAGCTCTGCCTTCTTTGGTCAGGTAACCCCATTCCTGGGAATCTGTGCAGAGCTTAAAAAACGGAGTGGGCCCCTACTGGGGATCTGGCTGGCGTGGCTCAGTGCATTGAGCACAGACCTTCAAACCAAAGGGTCACGGGTTCGATTCCCAGTCAGGGCACATGCCTGGGTTGTGGACCAGGTCCCCAGTAGGGGGTGAATGAGAGCCAACCACACATCCATGTTTCTCTCCTCCTTTTCTTCCTCCCTTCCCCCCTCTCTAAAAATAAACAAATAAAATCTAAAAAAAACAAAACTGGCAGTGGGAAATTGTTCACAACAGCATTTTCTGTAATGCTGAAAAGATCTAAGAGCGTCAATGTAACTTTTGAGAAGGGATTGCAACTCTGTAAGAGCAGAAGAATGGACGAGTGTGCGCTGGGGATGACATTTTTCATTTTTAGCCAGCAGCTGGGCTGTGGTGCTGGTGGGTGGAGAGTGGGAATAAAAGCGGCTGCTCGTCACGTGAGCCTCTCTGGACAGAGACGGGCACACCTCACACTCGCAAAATCGGTTCGATACGTGAGGAGAAACGACGGTTTTCCTGCAATATTCCTCGTTACAAATAAATTTCAAAAACATCTACAGCGCCAGGGAAAGTCAAAATAAATACCAAAATGGGGAAGAAAAGACAAAAAAAAAACTTGTCCCAAAGAGTTGATCTCCTTAAGACACAATTTTGGGAATTGGGAAGTAGAAGTGCACAGCTGGGTGCCTTGTCGGGTGGGGTCGCAGAAACGGCCCACCGAGCCTCCCATCTCCTGGTGAACCGGACCCTGAACCGGAGGCTGGGGCGGAGGCGAGGCAGGAAGGGACGGGGGTGGCCAGGGGAACCCAGGCCCCCAGTCCGCACCAAGAATCAGCAGTTCATCCGCAGGAGACACCAGCTGGGGCTGTTTCCACTCAGCCCAACCCACTCCAAAAATTCTTCGAAAAGGGAAAAAAGTGTGTGGCGAAGGTAGGAAAACATGCGCAGTGTAAGGAGGTGAGCGGGGGTGAGTGGGAAGTTACATAACATCCCTTTGGCAGCTCGGCCGGTGGGGGAGGCTGTCACCCAGGCTTTGACAAGTGAGCCAAGAGGCAGGCGGCTTTGCAGGCTGTCACTCAGCCTTGCTGCAGAGCTGCCCTGGGCCCCACGCCCAGGCCAGTAGGAGGGAGTCCGGTCAAAATTCGGAGACTCTGCACGGCCGCGTGCTAGGGCTCCAGCTCCTGGGGAAGTGGGTGGGATCCGGTCTGCGACTTGTGTAAGGTGGGGGCCCCGCAGGAGGGAGCTGCTGCCCCCCAGGGGCCTGCTGGAAGGGACCCGAGGCTCCTCCCTCAGGGCCCACGGCCCTGGCGAACCGTGAACCAGGCCGAAATCCCATTTGCAAACCGGTAACGAAAGAGCAGAAAGAAAACCGCAGGCAGCATGGAAGTGTCCAAACCGGCAATCGAGAAATAAACACTCGGTGCTTCCCTCACCTGCGGGGGGCACACGGGCAAGGCCTCTTGCAAAATCGAGGACGCAGGTTAAGGAAGCGGGAGCTGAACCCGCGCTGAAAGTACAGTGAAAGTGCCAGGGAGGGCCAGCCTGGGACCCCGAGTCCCAGACATCCCTCGGAGACCAGCGGCTGCCGAGCCACAGGCCCGAGTGGCGGGCCCGAGGGGGAAAACAGGACTCCCGGTTGCCGGGGCAGCGGGCGGCCACCACCACGTGGGCCCCAGGTGACAAGCTGGAATGAGGAGCCTGCCAGAGGGACGGGTCCAGGAAAACCTCACCATCCTGAGGCTGCACCTGGGTCTTCGCCAGCTGGCACCACTGCACGCCATTGGCTCTTCAGCCGGCACCACCACATCCCCAAAGCTGCTCCCTGTGTTAATGGTGCAACGTTACCTCTCGGCCCCTGTGCCGAACAAGGTCGGGGGCAGCACATACACCAGACAGGCCCCTGCCGGGCCCGGCCCCGCCGCCCTCCAGGCCGACTCCAGAACCAGACAACTGAAGGAACACGCCACCCGGCACAGTTCACAGACACTTGGAAATGGGGGGAACTTAAGAGCACGGCACAGCCCCCTCCCTCGCCCCCGCCAGGCACCCGGCATGACCCCTGGGCGGGGCGCCCCTCAGAGCAGCTGCCCTCCCGAAACCAGAGATGAAGAGGAGGGCTGGGGACCCCGGCAGGCGGCCCCCGATTCAGAAAATGAAGCGCTAAGCAGCCTTTGTTTCCCCACACTTGCCGGACGGCCCGCAGCGGGCGCGCTCTGCTCTGCGACGAGCAAAACGAGAAGGACGAACGTGGCCGAGCAACCGCTGTTTGGGGAAGGACGGCTGAGCTGAGCGCGATTTCAGCGCACGGAAGTCCGTGACCCAGTGTGCGTGCGTTTGCGTGTTTAACGATGCTGTCGTGCACTCAAGCGCATGCAGACCACACGTCGGGGCCAAACTTCCCAAGGGCGGGGGTCGCCGCGCGGGGAGGGACCCAGGCCCAGGCAGGTGTGTGCCCTGGAGGCTCCCGACAGCCACTCCTGGCCTGGGGTCGCCCCTCCTGCCACAGACGGGGGAGCTTGAACCTCAGACGTCTGCGGCCTCCCAGAGCTGGGGCTGGACGTGCACGGTCAGCTGTGGGCAGGCCGGTCCCTCCGAGGCCCGCCCCCCGGCGTGCCGACGGCCGTCTTCCCCCCGCATCCCTCACGCCAGTGTTGCTGTTGGCACGTCTCGGTGTCCACGCTTCCCTGTTCGATGGCAGCGCCTGGGGTTTGGGTCAGAGCCCCCCCCCACCTCATCTAGGACCCCCGAAGGCCCTTCCTCCAACACAAGCACATGGGGCGGGACTCCAACCCACCAGTCTGGGGGGACGCAGCTCGGCCCCCGACAGTGCCGCTCTCAGAGGGTTGTAGTGAGGACAGCGTGGTCACAGATGTGCCGCCGTGCTGTGGGTGTCACCGCTCCCCCAGAATGACCACCGTTGTCATCGTCACGCCTAGCGTGCCATCCCCGATGACAGCGGTCACAGACAGGGTGGGGGCCGTCCCAGGCCGAGAGGCAGGAGACCTGAAGCCCAGAGGACGCCACGGCCACCACGTTCCTCCCTGAGCCCGAGACCTCATGTGACCAACTGGCGTCCACCAACCCCACACGCTCACTGCGGGGAAGTGGGGCGGACTCGGGGGCGGCCCCCCGCGGAGGGGGCATGGCGGTCACCCATCCTGATGCGGGAGGAGGACTCGCCCAGGCCGTGGTGACAAACCCACCAAGGTCAAAGTGCCTGCTTTGTCCTGAAGGACAGTCCGTTTGTTTTTCCAGCCATCGCGGCTAAATAAATTCACAGGTAATTCGGGGAGCCTATTTTTTTTTTGGTATGGCTGGAGAAAATGACTGTCCTGCCGAGGGCGTCTGCTCCCCGTGACGAGACCAGGCTGGCCGCGGAGGGGGAGGTGCGTCTCCTCCGCCAGGAGCCTGCAAGCGAGCACGGAGCCCTCGTTACCGCCGCGGCCGCAGGACACCTCTCCTCACCGCAGCGGCTCTCCGCGTTCCCAGAATAAATCCGGGGCGGCCGCCGGGCCTGTCCCGGCACAGGCGGTGCCAAGCGGGAGTTTGTTCTGGCGTGAATTCTGACCTGGCTCCCGTCTGTGCCCTCAATGTTCACCGTCCGCCTGCTTCAGCCAAAATAAAACGGAAAGGACTCTGCCAGCAGCTTTTACCTTGTGAGTCACGATGGAGGATGTTCTTATTCTGCATTTTTCTCATGTAAATAAGGGAAGCCAGAAGGTTCCAGAAGAATGTGTCTTCCAGCCTCCCCAAGAGGGGCGCAGAGAGGGGAAGGCGGCGGACCAAGGCATGCGGGCGGGGCTGGCTGGTGGGCTGGCCGCCGCCCACAAGCCCGGGGCTTTCCGCCCAGGCTGCTGTCCTTGCAGAAAACTGTCTCCACCGGCCACACTCCGTCTTCCCACAAACGTCACTTAGTTCCAGTCACAGTGTCGAGGCTCCGCAGAGCAGTCACGGGGGCACACGGGGGAGCACACGACGGAGCAGCGTCGGAGACCGCAGCGTTGAGCGTCCCCTCGCGAGGGAACCCTTGCCCCGTGCGGCCGTGCCAGCAGCTCTGCGCGGGCAGCGACCCGTCTCTGCAATCGTCGAGTTCCTGGAAGTGCCCGCAGGAGACCAGCCAAATGGCCATTCCAGACCCGGACGCGTTCCCGCTCCGAGTCTGTCTGAAAGGGCCTGCGTGCTGTCGGACGCACATGCTGCTCCCTGCGAGCTCTCGGGCTTCCCCTCGCTCTGCACCTGCCAAGCAGAAGTCCACCTCGCCCCGCCCCAGCAGCACAGCCCGAGACCCGGGTTCCCACCCAGAGGCTGGTTTGGGAAGGGATCCCAGGAAAGGGACAGAGATGCAGCCACTGCAGGATTCGCCATCAAGCAGTTGCCACTGTGGTCAGTGAGACTTAATCTGAACCGCTGGGGAACCTGCTAGCCCACCCTGCTGATCGATTGTCACCTGTCCCAGGGCGAGGCAGGGGCAGCCGCCTCCCACACTGGCAGCCCTCGGGCGGTTCTCGGGCAGAGACAGCCCCCCACCCCCCCACGGACAGGCCCCGCACTTCAGAAATGCCAGGGCAGGAGGCAGCCGTGGCCAAGGAAGCTAGCAACGAGGCTTAACTTCCACCTTAAAATACTTTCTCCTAACAGGCTGTCGGGGTGTTCCTGGTGGCTGGGCGTTTCTCCAGTGGCAATTTACCCTTCTCCCTAAACAAACCTCAAGGAGGAGCCTTGCAGGTCCCGGGGAGACCGGAGCCAGGTCCACCAACCGGACGGCGCTTGGTGTCTGTGCCGTGGCTGGTGGCGCTGTTTCTGCTCCGCAGCCAGAGGGGAAAGAAATCACCCAACGCCTGGAGGGGATCCTCAGTTTGAAACTATTCCAGAGCCCTTCCTGCCGACCTGCCGGGACCAGACTCGCACGGGCAGCGTGAGTCCCCTGCATTTCCGACCCGACACGTCCGTTAAGAAACTAGGCAAACTCCCTGCCACACACGATCGGGCACACGTCAAGCGTGGCTGAGCAGACGGCGTCTCTGAGGCCGGATGGGTGACATTGGCGTTGGGGGGCCAGGGGTCCTGTGTGGGGCCTCTGCTGGGCCCTGGGGGAGGCGGCAGCTCCCTGTCCCGGGAAGCTGGCAGCACGGTGATGAAATACGGCGACACCATATGGGAGGGATGCAGGACGGGGTGCCCAGTCCACAGGAGAAGCTTCGCCCGTTCGGTTAATGTGGCTGAAACCACAGTCTGACGGGGCACCTGTTCCCCGCCCTCCCAGACAGGGGACGTCGCAGGTGGGTTTCGTCAGTACCGGGGTCCCTCCCCGTGTCCACCCAATGCCACTGCTGCGGCCACTGTTCCCACAACACCAGGACGGCGGGGGCTCCAGGGGGGACACAGCACCTCCAGCGGCCGCACTGGGAAATGCCGGGGCAGGCGCGGTCTGCGTGCAGCTGAGACATCAGAGGTCGCCGGTGCGTGGGAGGAAAGGGACCCCGGCAGAGGACCGGGCGGCAGTGCGGAGTCACAGCCTTGGGCTGGAGGGCAGCTCGTGACCCCTCGTCGGGATTCCCGTTTCTTAGTGCCCTGTGCCTCTCGAAATGAAATACAATGGTGCCCTCAGCACACGGCTCTCCCTCTCCAAACACGTGAAAACCCCCATAGGGGCTGGGTCCAGGCCACAGACCTTTGGATCCGCAAAAGCTCCCACACGGAGCCCTGCACACACGTGCAGCTTAACACGGGTCTCTGAACAGTTGGGGCTCTGAGATAGAATATGGGCTTTCACGGGAAGTTAATCTCAAAGACCAGATACCTCCGCCCCTCGGAAAACAATCGGGGCTGTGCACTGTCTTCTTAACATCTGAGCACAGCGACCGAGAGGAGGCATAATGTCCGTGAATCGAGTGCTGACGAAGCAACCAGCCTTCCTGGGGCGCGTGAACGGGCCGTTAGAAAGCCCGGCTGACCTCCCTTCAGACTGAGACAAAGGAAGGTGTGTTACGCCTTTCCGACTGCAAAAGTATCACATGAATGTTTTACGGGAAAACACAAGAAAAGGCATAAAGAAGAAAAATGACAAATCCACAAAGCCAGAAAGACATCGGGGCCGGGGGCGGGGAGTTCATTTCAGACACCAGCGCAAGGTTATTATTAAAGTTCTTTTCCATGCCAATCCCCCCACCCCACCCCCCTTAACTGGCATTGCCCTGACCAGTGACTTCACACAATCCCTTCACTGCCAAGGTCAGAATGAAACTCGGCCAGCACTCTGCTGGGTTCTTTCGGGCTCAGGAAGTAAACAAACCACTTGTGAACGTGGAAGGCGCTCCGGAGCGGAGATGCTCAACCCCCTGCAGCCCGCACCCTCCCGGACAGCGCCCCACGGCCCCTCCGTGCACGGGTGGAAGCTGAGGGCCAGAGAGAGGACGCGAGTGGCGGGCGGGGGCAAACCCGGGCCGGCCGACTGCAGCCTGCCTGTCCTCTCCCCCACCCCCACCTCTGAGTGGCGATGGCCGTCTCTTCGCCCTCAAGGTTGTGTGACCTTTCCTCTCTGCAGGGTTTGGTCATCGCTTCCCGGAGCCCGTCCGGGTCTCGCTCGCCAGCGTGACGAAGAAGCAGCCTTTGGACCGAGGAGACTTGCTCGGGCTCCACGCCTCCAGCAAACGGCAGGGAAGACCCCTCCCTTCCCTTCCGGTTTACCCGCCAACGGCTCACGTGGGCTGGGCCAGCACCGAGACCAGCAAGCAGAGCAGGCTCTGCCTGATTCGGGAGCCTCCGAGTGGGATCTGCGGGGAAGGGTCCTCCCCGCGGCAGGAACGTCCACCCCGACCCCTCCCAGGGGAGACTGGACAAAATACAGCTGACGGCCTGCCTCAATGAGCAAACCCCGAAACCATGCAGTGTCCTTTCCCTCCTCGTGCGGGGTCCACCCAGCGTCCCAGCAGCCTCCACGTTGTCACCTGGCCTCTGGAGTGTGACAGGCAACGTGCACATTCCTCCGAGGTTCTCAGCAGCTCGGAATGCGAGGGCTGGGAGGTGTCAGGAAACAAAGGGTCACAGAGAAGTGACCTGGAGCAGCAGCAAGTGGCCTCGGCCTGAGAGCGGTGCATGGGGTGCACGGCCGGTCTCACACCAGATGCATCTCGGGGACACCGGGGACCCGCGACCCCTGCTGCCACCTGCACGTGACTGTGCAGACGCGGACGGACCCGGGGGTGCCGGCTTCTTAACTAGCCCTCGCACAGCTCCACAAACGTCCCGTGCTGACCCTCCATTCCCCATCGACCTCCTTTCCACCTCTTCCAACTCCCGGCAGCGCCCAGACCTCCCCCTGGGAGGCCAGGTGGTGACGGTGACAGGCCTCACGAGCCCCCAGCTGGCGAGGGACAGGGAAGGGCACGGGGCCTCGGGGTAGGAGGGAGGGGGCGTCGAGTCCTCGCCCCGGCTCAGGTCACACGCGACATCTGATTTCGGGACAGAAAGTTCTGTGCAAACAGAAGCTGTTTGTAAACGGGTGACCTGCACGTTGCTCAGGGCCCCACGAGTCTGCGTCTGAGACCCTCGGGCCAGCCTCTGCCGCTGTGAGCAGGCCTCGGTAATGCCACTGCCCTGGTGGCCGAGACCGCGCGGTGGGGACAGACAGCACGCCTGCATCTCTACATTCTGTACTTCGCAGCGCACGTGGCTCAAACGTGGGTGAGGGGCACACGCATCGGGGTGTCTGGCAACCCCCCGCACCCTCCTGCCCAGAGCCCTGCACACCGGGGCCTAATTGGAAGGAGTGGCCAGCCCGGGGCCCTCTGGGAAATCACATGGACACCCCCAGAATAGTGGACACCGAGGCTTTGGTCGGCACAAAAAAGCCACATCAACGTCCCCGGAATTTGCCACCATGACTCAGGAGAGAGGCGGGTGGCCACGGAATGGGCTGAAGGTTCCCGTCACAGCCTGACTTTTGGAACTCCCCAGGGGGACCTGGCGCCCCACCAGCCGCTTCATCAGCGGGTCACCCGGGTCGTTTCTCCAGGTCGCGCTGAGAGGTCTGCGTGTGGGACTTCCTCCTGCTCGGCTGCTCTCCTGAAACACAGCCCTCGCCTCCCCTGAACCGGCGACAGCTCGGGGGTGGAAGGGAAGTGCGGAGGGCCTGCCGCTGCGTCTGTCTGTCTGTCTGTCTGTCTGTCACAGCAGTGAGGGCGTGGGCAGGGTCTGTCTGTGAGTCGTCCCCTGTGGCTTTCTGGACCCTTCGCCAGCCTCCCTCCTGGGGCAGCAGGGCCGAGCGGGCGGCCAGGCAACGGGATCGCCGGGCAAGGCGGGTGGTGGCCGAGTTCCGGCGTCCTGGGCGCGGGCACACCTGGTGCCCCGCGGTAGCCATAATGGCTGCCCTGTGTCCATCTGTCACCCTCCAGGGCCACGGACCCAAGCCCTCCGGTGACCCACATGCTTCGGGAACTTCACCCTGCCCCCAATCCCAGTCTGTCACTGCCCAGCGGGCACGGCCAAGACTGGGCGGCCTCCGGGTAAAAGCTGATACCTCCGTGTGGGGCCCCTAAAAGCGCGTGAGCTGGGATGGGGCGGAGGGCGGGGCTCAGAGCGGCCCCCAGCACCCCCAGAGGATAGGTCGTTCACGGAGTGGAACGGGGGAGGGAATAAGGACATCCACTTAGAGTGACAGTGTTTGCAGAGCCCGGGTGTGCTGGGGACCTCAGGAGAGGCCCAGAGCCAGAGGCCCGAGAACCTCAGCAGGGAAACTGGTGTGATTCTGCCCCACAGACACTGCGGAGGGCCAGCTCTGCCTCAGAGACCGTACAGCTCCCCGGACAAACCCCAGACAGGGGGTGCAGGGCCACGCCCCCCGGCAGGCCCCACGGCTCCCTCTGCTCAGTGGGTATTTTGAGCCCAGGACCAGCAAGGCCAAGGTGGACAGCAGGGAGACCAGGCTCCCTCTGAGGACGCCCAGCACCGAGCTCTGTCCTGTAGACAACATCCGTGCACCCAGAGAGGGGATGCATGGTTTAAAAAGGGAATGTTTTCAGGGCAGCCGTTTGCCCAGCAAATGTTCAGACAGCGCGTGCCAACCCCACGCTCTCTGAGACACTGCACACTCGGCCTCCTGTGGTGAGCTCGCGCCCAGCCGTGCGGAGGGACACGGCTCCGACAGCGGCCAGGACAGGGTGCAGAAGAGGGGCCGCCCAGCAGACGGCTCTCGGGACGGGCCTCCTGCAGACACTTGGCCGAGGCAGGGAATGACCTTCGAGATGCCAGTCCCTGGACGCCAACCAATTGTCTGCGGGGCCCAAGAGTAGATGAGGCTTGGCCGGGAGCTGCTGCAGGGGTGCAGAGAGAGTCTGAACTTGGCCCTTGAGGCCCTGGGAGCCATTGAGGGGGTTTGGACGAAGGAGTGGCTCCTTGCTGGCCGTTCTAGAATGATGCTCTGCAGCAACTACGTTAGAGCGTGGTGCGATGGGTGAGAATGTGCAGTGGCCTGGCTTCCGTCATGTATGCACAGTCTGTCATGTGTGTACACATGTTCTGTCATGCGTGTGCACACACAGTGAAAGGCTATGGGATAACAGATGAGGCGGGGACCACAAACCGCCCAGCCTCTGAGAGGGTGACGCTGAGGCAGAGCCACGCCCCCGGAAGCTGGGTCTCTGAGGCAGACCCTGCGGTGGGCATTGACATGGAAAGATTTCCATCTAAGGCCCAGCTGTGAGTTAAATGCGCGAGCTCCTGGACGGTTCCATAAGCCCCCGGGACCGTCACCACCATCATCTGTAAATCGGGGTCCGGGACAACTGCCCCACCTCGCACAGGGCGGTCGCCGGGTGGAGGAGAGGACACACCCACAGGACACGCCAAAGGGCCAGGCACGGGGCAGGGACAGGAAGGCCCCTTCAGCTCCAAGCACCCCTGAGTCTCCAGCACGGCCACCCCACAACTGGTACCCGCCCCATGTGGGACAACGGGGTGCAGAGGACCGTGCAGGCAGGCACCAGGCTCAAGGAGGGTACTGGGAAGTACACGGCGTTTACACAAAGGACAGACGCAAGGAAGGAACGGGCCCGTCGGCAGCCAAGCCTCCTCGGTGTCCGGCACATCCTCTGTGAATCAGAACCCCCTACCGTGCAGTCGGAGCTACTCTGGAACACCCCACAAGCCTTAGACGGTTCAGAGGGGTGCCCTCCGTGTCAGAGGTACCCGAGGGCCCACAGTGTCTTTAGAGCTTCTCCGGGAGTCGTGAGCCTATGGATCTTGCACTCACTCCGAGTCTAGCTGGCATTTCAGTGTGCTGATTATAGCTGCAGACACACTTCCTGCTCCCCGTGCGGTCGGAGAGGGGGGTGGGGAAGGAGCTTTGGCAATTTAAATTTACAGCATGAGTGAGGGAAGGAGTGTGGAGTCTGCCTGCTTGCAAGAGTCTGTCCTCTTATGAGGGACCAGCGAGGGGCCTGACGCCAACGACAGACAGAGGCTGAAACGAGGCTTGGTGTCGTGACAGACACACAACAGGCTCCCCCCCACCCGTCCGAGGCCACGGAGGACACCAGCAGCAGACCTGGGCTGGGCCTTCAGGAGACACGGCAAGTGGGCCCACCCAAGCCACGCGTCTGGGCGTGATCTGGACCGAAGGGGAGTTACTTTAGGTGGGAACCTTCGAGCCACTCGCTACCTGATTCCCTTCCTAACTCGAGTATCGACGGTGCCAGGAGCAGAAAAGCGCCATCGGGGCCTGGACGGGGCTGCCAGGAGCCGGACGCCGGCCCACCACCCGCAGCCGGGCTGAGGGCCCTCGGGCGTTCCATCGCTCCTCCGCTGAAATGCGGGGTTCCATGCAGAGGACGTTTGGAGGGTTCTGTGGATCCGACTGTCCCGGGGGCTCCCCGAGCATGTTCCTGGCAGAGCCTTGGCTGGGTGTTAGTTCTGCTTCTAACACCCGGAGGGCTTCCACCAGCCGCTCTGGGGAAAGGGCCCTGGGCCGCCAGTGCCCGGCGTCACCGCAGGAAGTGCTGCGTCACACGCCCTGTGTGCCTTCCTTCCAGCCAAAGGTCTGCAGCCCCACATCCACGCGTCCCTCTGGCCTCGCCGCCGCCGGGCGCTCCGGACGACAGGACTCTGATCCTGCCCCAGAGCCGCGGACACCTAATACACACACCTGACAATGAAGCCCTCACGTGTCCTAGAACTGGAGTCACTGAGAAAAAAGTGGGACAAAGGTCTCCTTGAAAAAATACACAACTGACCTCTTTTTTTTTTTTTTGGAGAGGGGTGGGGGAGGGTGGTGTGAATGTCTTTAGAAATGTTGACAAGCTATACAAATAGAGCCGTAATGAAGTTACAGAATGAAACCGTCTAAAATGCCACGTTGACAGTAACTGAGTTTAACGCCGCTGTGTGCTTCCTCTGTGTCTGTGTGACGTGCGAAGGAGCCCCTCTGCTCACACTCCGGTCACATCCGATCTCTCAGCCGGTCCAAGTCCACCAGCCAGCATTTCTTTACACAAGCCCTTGCTGCACCCACTTCGTAGGCCATGGGCCCAGGAGGCACGAGAACCTTCCAGCAGGCAAGAGGGGACTGCCCTGGGTGATGCTCCAGACCCGGACGGGGGCTGGGGACCCAGGAGACTGTCGTGTCTTCCGGAGTGGCCAGGGCCACATCGTTCAAAGGCGAGAGAGGGCTGCTGCTCGCCAGGTGGTCAGGTGCATTCTATGCAGTCACTGAAGCCCAGTTAAAGCACCGAACTCAAATGAATAAAATACCCAGCACGCCCGGCTGGTAAGTGTCTCAGTCAGGTATGATGTGCCGGGGCGTTCGCGTGTTTTGAGAACTGGAAGGTTAGGATATTCCTTTTAGACTTTCTGGGTCTGCCTGGTAATATCTCGGCGGACCCTCTGGGAGAGGAGAAACAGAACACCCGGCTGCCGAACTGAGAAGGGAAGAAACGGAGTAGGAACGCAAGGAGAAAAAGATGTACTTTCAAAAAAGTCAGACAAACTCCATATGTATTAAAGATCAGAAGACAGATGGGTTGAACTTGACAGCCGAAAGGAAGGACAGTAAAACTGAAGTGTGAGACCAAAAGGCATTGGCAAGATCGGAAGTCAGAGGCGATCCCAGAAAACCCCAACGGAAACACAGCTGCGGCCCAACCGAACCTAACCTTGACCTTGAAGGTCCCCTGCATCACCCAGCTCTACAAGTTCTACGTTTGTTACATCAAGTAGCTTCAAAGTATAAAGAGCAAACATGATACAGTCACTGAAAAATGGCAAATACACCATCACAGTGGGGAGATTCACTATGTACTGCTTAATACAGCAGACCTGCAAAATGCATAAAAACTGGAAGCTCTCAGAGGCACTACAGTAACGACGCACATTTCACGGATGACGTCGGAACTCACGACCTTCCCCGAAACAGGTGGGGCGTCCACAGACACGACAGCGCACAGGAGCGCGAAGCCGGGCTCACCGAGGTTCACGGAACTGGCGTCATATGGGTTCTGCATGCTGACATAATGCAACTGAGAGAAAAATCAATAATGAAAAGATTCCAGAAGAATCTTATCAATAACTCCTGGGTTTAGATAAAAATAAAGTACTTTAAATATCTGAAGAACTAAAAAATAATGAGAATATTATTTAACAAAACCTATAAGATGCCATCACAGCAGTACTGGGAGGGAGAGTCCTAACCTTAAATGATTGCATATTTTTAAAAAAGCCTAAAAACTACTAAGCTGTCTCTAGCTTGAGAAGTAGAAAAGGAACTGAAGAATTAACATAAAGAAAGTAGGAGAAAAAAATCTATGAAAGATCAAAACAAAAATAAATAAAAAACAAAAATGAAGTTAAAAGAAAGAATGAATCAATAAAATCCAAAGTATTTGTCTCTAGAAATAATAACGAAAAAACACTTTCTGGTCAAGGAAGGAAAAAGAAGTATGACTCAAACTATATTTATAGGGAAACAGATAACAGAGATTTAAAACTAAATGAATAATTCTAGGCCAATCTTAAATTATAATATAGAAGGCAATGAATATACACCTAGAAAAATAATTAAGAAAACTGACTCCAAAGGAAACAGGAGTTCAAATAATTTTGCAAGCCTTGAAAAAACTGGATAAAAGAAATCTCCCCACAAGGACATGACTAGGCCTTGTTTTCAGCTGAGTAAGCCCAAAATTTCAAGGTCAGATAATGCAAGTCATACACAAAATCTTGCGAGGAATGGGAAAAAAATAAAAATAGGAACAAAAAAACCCTCCTCCTAAGTCAGACAAAAGCAATTAAGGGAAAAATACAGGCCAACCTCACTCATGAGTAAAGAAACAAAAATTTAAAACAAAATAAAAGCAAATAGAACCCAGATGTCCATCAGATGTGCATTTGGGGAGAAAACAGGCATAAGGACGACCCAGTGAGATTCACCCGAGGAGTAAGAGCGCTCACCAGTGGAGCCAGCCACGCGCAGGAGGTGACACAGGAAGGAGAAACCGCCTGCCTGGTCAGACTACGGGCAGAACAGTCTCTGATAAAACGCAGCGTGTATTTATGATTAATGACGTAAAATGCGACTCAGCAACGCAGAATGTAAGGGAGCTTTCTTAACCTAATGAGGAGCATCTGGAAAAAAGCGATGGCAAACATATTCCTTCCTTCAAGGAGAACATTCCTCATGAGAGTCAGGACGGAGGAGAGGATACATTCTATTCCTCCAGTCCACGCTGCCCTAACCAAGAAAAAATGCATGAGAACTGAAAAAATAAACAATCCTTTACTCACAACTGAATGGTTACACATAGGCGATCCGCAGACAAACTGTTACAAATACTTGATAAAGAGTTAGTGACGTGGCTGGATGCAAGAGCAAGATGCGAATGTCAAGGGCGCTTGTGTGCTCCAGCAAAGGCATCCAAACAAACGTACAGGAGTATGCAGAAGGTAAGACCGCCCACAGATCACAGAAAAGTACAGAAGTTTACCCCAAAACATTTATGAAGGTAAATATATGGATAGTGATACAATATTATGGATATGAGGACTCAATACAAAAAAAAGCCACTCTTTCTAAACGGATCTACAGATCCAATACCATCCAAGCAAATTCACAGCCGGCTTTGTGGCTGTTTTTATGGTTGATGTTGCTGTGTCGTAAACGAACTAAATTTCTACAGAAGGGCAAAGGCCTACGTACAGCCAAACCTCCCGGAGCAAGAGGGAAGAGGGAGGAGGCTGCACAGGGAGACTTTGTAGCGGGCTGCCTGCGGTAATCAGCACCACCAGGCCCAGCGCTCCACGCACAGGGAGACTTTGTAGCGAGCTGCTGCGGTAATCAGCACCAGGCCCAGCGCTCCACTGCACAGGGAGACTTTGTAGCCAGCTGCGGTAATCAGCACCAGGCCCAGCGCTCCACGCACAGGGAGACTTTGTAGCACCAGGCCCAGCACTCCACGCACAGGGAGACTTTGTAGCCAGCTGCGGTAATCAGCACCAGGCCCCGCTCCACGCACACTTCCTCCTTTCAATATAAAGGACGTCCTTCATGTCCTGTCCCCCAGAAGAACAAGAAGCTTCCTTGGACCAAGTGCTTTTGGTTTATCTTCAATTCTACTGGGAGCTTTCTGATTCCCCCACAAAAGGAAGCACCATGAAAGGCTTTCCCTAGGCCAGCCCCCTCTTCAAAGGTGACGAAACGGAGTGTTTCCCCCACCTTGGCACAATTTTTACACAAAACGTCCTGTTTTTTGTTAATCCTCACGTTCGATTCTCTTATTCATTCAGTAGAGAAATCTTCAGGATGTTCTTCATTCTGATTCTTCCAAACTCCACCTTGCACGTGACTTTCTTGCTGGGGGTGCCAATGAAGAGGTTACATGCTCTGGCGTCCCCTTCCGAGGGCACCACGCCCTTGACCTTGAACAGGGGGAAGAGGATCCAGAACAAAATCACCAAGTCCACAGATGCCCTGTGGCCCACTGGCAGCTCCCCTCTCCTCAGGGCAGCCAGGCCCATCAACGGACGTTACAGTGACGCTCCCACACTCCACCAGTAGTCTGCCACGCACTAACACGCACACACGGCCCCTCCCGTAGCTGGGCACGGACACCGCGGTGGCTGAAGACGCCTGTAGAAATCCATAAAGCGCCAGCCAGCGCCCCGTAAAGGGGCTCCTCCGAAACCCCAACATCCAGAGACCACCCCATCCCATTCCCTCCACCCACCGGCCTGCCGGGACCCGTAGCTGTCTTGCAATCCTAAATACCCTCGGTTCCGAACCACACAGGTTCCGAGATCTCCTAGTCCTCCCCGACCTCCTGGTGCTGACCGTCACCCCCCCTCAAGACCTCCCCGATCAGGCAGAAAGCTGCCAGCCTGCGTGTGTGGTGCCTCCATCCACTGCCAGCTGTGGGGCTTTGAACAAGCGGCTTTCAGTCTTGGCGTCCCCAGCTGGACGACGGGAAGAACAATAGTTACGGTCACAGTGCACGGCGCACTTGAACTCCGAGGTGGCACACAAGTGACAATGATCAGAGTAAGCAGTGACCGTTCACTATTCCACTTTCCCTAGACGTTCGAATGGCAGCTTCCGGAGCTTAAGATTAAAGTCCAACTCCTTTAAGGCCGTCCCCTCCTCTCCTGCTGTGACGGAAGACATCCCTTAGCCGGACCCTCCACATTCCTTGGGCACCCACCCCCACGTAGTCAGGATATCCCTCCTTGGAGGACAAACACGCAGGACCTGGGAAACGCCAGCCCCCCAGCTGTGAGCAGCAACGGTGCTTGCCGGCACCTCGCTTCATCTCCTGGGGACCCCAGGTTCGGCAGGGGTGCCGCCAGCCCCACATGCCCACCCTTCCCCCTCCCCTCAGCTCCCAGCGGGGCCCGCAGCTGGTCACTGCATTCGCTCTGCGCTCCTAACCAGTAACTCAGCTCGTGTGTGAGTGACTGGTGTCCCAACGCTGTTGCACCTTGGGAAAAACGTGCCCTTCCTCCAGGCACATCTGACCCTCCCAAGGGTCTCCTTCCGGGAAGGTAGGGGAGCATCACTTCATCCCCATTGATGATAATGTAGAAATCCAGGCTCTGAGCGTGCGGTGACTTTCCCACACTCCCGGGGCAGGACGTGGCAAAGCCGCGTCCCCAACCTTCTCCTGAATGTCCGTGCTGATCTGGCCCCACTTCCGACCCCACGGTGCCTCTCGCCAGCTCTCTGCGGCCAGGAAGCGGGCTCTGACTCCTCCTTCGCTGTGTTGGCGTGATCCCGCCTCTCGCTTCACAAGCGTCAAAGGCTCTCCCGGGGCCGCAGGGCAGATGCCAGCTCCAAACCCCGAGGGTCCCGCCCCAGAGGCTCCGAGGATCCTGTCTTCTCACCAACCTCATCTCTCCTTGCCCCCGAAGACTCCACAGGGCCCACGGGCCAGGGGTCCGCTCACCCCAGCACCCGTTTCTCTTGTCACCTCGGTCCTGCCCTGTCCTGTGCCCGCGGCTTCCGCTTGTGAACGTCAGAGCAAAACATCAAAGCAGAAACCCGCCCTGTCTCCTTGTTTCTCCGCCCAGCCCCAGCCAGGGCCTTGCAGGTAGCAGATGCTTAGGGAAGGTCTGTCACCTGGCCTGTCCGGGAAGGCCGCCCTGTCCTAGGGGCAGGGACCCTCTCGTCTCTGCCCTGCTGTCCTCCCCGCTGCGCAAATCCAGTGTGTGGGAACACCAAGATCGCTTGCGCAGCCTAGACAGTGGAGTCTCGGTCAGCCGCTTACGCAGATGACCGAGGCTCGCCAGCCAAAGGAGACAGGAACAAGGAAAACGGAGAGAGAAGCCGAAACCAAGGTTGCCGTGGACGATGCGGCTGCCGTGCGTCTCAGGACAGCAACCTGAAGGTTCTCGTGTCCACAAATGTCCCTGGTCTCACCGCCTCGGCCGGTCTGGAGCCGGCAGCCACGGCGGGCCACCGGTGCCGTCCGTTCTGGCAAGGTTTCCAACGGCCTCTGCCTGGAAGCTTTGCCGGCCCCACACGGCGCTGCCGCTGGACAGCGGCGGCCTCCCCGAGGCTGGCCCAGGGCCGCAGCTGGATTCACGTCTCTTCACCGAAGATTTCTTTTTCTACCCATGACATTCTCTGCTCGAGGAAAAACAAAGCAAAACAAAAAGTGGAACGAAACCAACTTCCAGATGTAGCTGCGTCCCTGGCAGAAGTAAGTGTACCCGGGTGGTTTACATCCAGGAAGACTGTTTCTCTTTGTAAGTCCTGAACATTTGGAAGTGTCTGAGCTGCGCTGGGATGTCACGTTCCGCTGCGTCGGCCTCTTCGACTGGAGACTTTGTAACGAGGGCGCCATTGCAGGGTCGCAGGAATTTGCTAGAGACTGGTTCGTGGGGCTGCGGCAGGCCGGGCAGGAACGCAGGGCTCCAGTGCCCTCAGCGGCCTGTCCCAAGCGTCAGTGCATCCCCCCCGACCCCCACCCAGGAGACTCCCAGTCTCTCTGGGGCAGGAAATGCACTGAGGAGGAAAATGCACTAACCCTCAAACGTTGGAGTGCGGGTTCCAAAGCACTTAGTGCCCGGGGAATGTGCAGAGAGGGAGGAGCAGCTTCCAGCGTCAAGCTCACACGTCCCCACTGCAGTGAGGACGGGGTGGCAGCCTGCCCAGCCCCACCTCGGCAGGGAGATGCGTGGGTCCTGGAGCGGCCATGTGTTACTACTGGTATGCGGTCGGGGTCCGAGGAAACCTGTCACACAGGCCCTTTTAAAGCGCAGGAGCAAACTGGGGCGATGAAGAGCCGGGCTGGGGGGCCTTGGAATTTAGGTTCCCAAGGGCCCCCCCATTGCCAGGTCCACATCCAGCCTTAGCCCAGCTCCTCGGTGTCCCCAGCCTCCTCTTCCAGGGTCCCTAACAGGACCACTCGCCCCACTCTCCTGCACCGACAACCCATCTGTCACCCGGCCCTCTTGCCTCCTCGCCCCTGATGTCCTCTCTCCTCACGTCACTGCCTCAGTCTCCACGTAGCTGGTGTTATCTGTCCCCTGCACACGCTGTCACCTCAGACCAGCCTCCCACCGTGCCCCTCTCTGCTTGGCTGAACAAAAATTCAGCTCTTGACCTACCACACGCCTCCAACTGGCCCGCTGTGCTGCCCAGAGAAACACAGGCTCACGCTGATCGCAGGCTTGCGAGCTGTGGCCTCCATGTCCGGGGGGCTCCGAAAGCAGCCAGGTGACCCCTCTGCACCTCCCTCCTTCTACAGGACTTCTCACATCTTCCCCATTCCCCCAAACTTTCAGTCCTGCCCCCTGCCCGGGCAATGGCTTCCCAATCGGTGCCTGGCATTGCGTCCTAGGTTACAAGGGTACCAGTCGGAAGAAGATTGCAGAGGCTCCTCCTCTGAGGGCCACAAGCCGGCCACCCACATATATGTCACCCTCTGCCCCACCTGGAGCCACCTGCATCCTCCCATCACACAGAACTCCACCTGTGTGCAAACGTGCCTCGCCCTCTCTGGCTCGAGAACCGACCTCAGTGACCTGGGCCCTGCCACATCCACACCCGTTCCCGTTGGCATGCAGCCATACCCCTAACGCCTCCCGGGAAGCACGGGTCCTGCACTCCCACTCACCCTGCACCTCTCTGCAGGGGGGCTTCTCAGGGGAAGCGTCAACCACCGGCATCTGTAATGCCTCCCTTCCACCCTGCCCTCCAAACCCCCCCACCTGGGCTTGTTGCCACAGCCACCAGACCCACGTGGCATTTCACCGCGTGTGTCTAAGCCACCCAGGACCTGCAGGGCCCTGACCCAAGACCCAGTTCCCGAGCCCCATCTCACCCAGCCCATCAGGACCGAGCATGGCCCCTCACTCGCCCCGGGTTCTCCCCACCACTCGGGCGGGCGGTGCGAGCCCTCCTGGTCTCCTTTGCCGACTCTCCCTCTTGACCTCAAGAAGCTGAACGCCCCAGGGCCCAAACCTGACAACTCTCTCTCACTGGGATTCCGCTGGATCTTACTCCTTTACAGACCAGCCACAGGCCGATGACTCCGCTGCACACCCAGCCCGGGGGGGGGCCTTCCAGGCACAAGTCCGGAGATCCCTGCCCCCTTGGCACCTCCATCTGCATGTCTTATAATCTCAAACTTGTCCCTTTTTTGCACCTAAGCCTCCTCCACCTGCAGGCTTCCCCACCTCAGCTGGTGACGACTTAATCTAAAGTCCTGGACATCACTGTACACTTCTCGCTTCTCTCCACACCACACCCATCTGTTCCGCCAGAACCACCAAAGGCTCGATCTTCAAACGCATCCGGAACGTGACCACTGCCCACTACGTCCTCTGCCACCAGGGGAGCCGGCCGCCCGCACCTGCCATCTGAGTTGCTCCCGTGGGGTCCTCTAGTGGCCGAGCAGGCTTCTGATCGACCTTCCTCCACCCCCCTACGCTCTGTCACCAACCCGGGGCCCGGAATGAGCCCACGGAAATAGAATGCGAATCCCGCCCCTCCTCTGCGTGGGACCCTGAGCTGACTTCCCATCGTAAACCCGAATCCCGAGGCCAGGGAAAGCCAGGCTCCTGCTGCTTCCTGGGGACCACGCCCCGACTCCGCCCCGCTGCTGGCCCCGCCCAGCCGCTGCCTCCTGGCGTTGCGCCAGCACGCTGGCGTGCACAGGGACGCAGGCCGCTGCACCAGCCTGCCCTTCTAACTCTAACACTCCTGCTCCCGACGCCCAGTAGCTACTTCCCACAACTCCTCAAATCCATGTCCAAACGCCACCTTTTTATTGTATTATATTTTATTTCATGTTACTTTTATTTATTGACTGAAGAGAGAGAGGGAGGGGCAGAGAGAGGCAGGCACGGATGCACTGTTCCACCTGCTGGTGCGTTCTTTGGTTGATTCCTGTCTGTGCCCTGACCCGGGCTCGAACCCGCAACTCTGGTGCATCAGGCCAACGCTCTAACCAGCTGAGCAATCCGGCCAGGGCCAAATGCCACCTTTTTTAATGAGCCCCCCCCCCACCACCATCCCATTTAAAACTACAACCTGCCCCAGCCCTCCACACTCGGTCCACTCCTTTCTTTTCTCCGCCACACTCATGCCTCGTGACAAATAAACGCAGGACACGCTGCTTCACGCTGTGGGCGGCGCTCGGTCTGTCTCTCCGGGCCCCCTCCCCCACCTCCACACGCACCTCACCAACCTGGAGTCCCCGTGGGGGCCGGGGCTCCTGCCTGCGTGTTCGCTGGGCGTTCCGAGTTAGAAGGGCGCCTGGCGCAGCCAGGAACTCCGTCCAGGCCTGCTGGGTTTTATTTCTTAAAAATAAGAAGAGAGTGAATCAGGGTAAGCTCCGAATTTCCCAGCTCTCTCTCTTCTCCAGGACAGCTTCTGCTCGTCAGAAGTGCCATCACAGCAGCTGGACTTTGCTTATTTGTAGGACTCTCTGGCCAGGGAGAAAAGACCAAAATCAATTCTGTCTTTCCCGTGGCCTCCCAGCAGGGCGGGCCAGAGCTGGCAGAGCGGAGGGAGGAGCCCCCAGCAGGGCGCGCCCACATCTCCTGGCACTTCCCGCCCTCACTGCTCTCTCACCAAAATAACGAGCTCGCCCACCAGCAGCCCGAGAAAGGGAAAGTCTCTGGCGATGCTCACCAGCAGGCTGCTGAGTTCTGAAGGCTTCAAGGTCAAGGCCGAGAACCCGGACCTACCCCAACATCACCTGGCTCCAGCAGGGAGCGACTCCAGAGAATGTGGTCCTTTTTTTTTGCAACTCTACTCTCTGCCTTTACTTGACAATGCAGTCAGGCCCTTCAAACAAAAGAAGATACGATGCAATCTGTTTCACTCCAAGTTTCTGCCTTTTTTCCCAGGGAAGAGCCATAAATAGAATTCCAGTCTTCAGCAGGAAAGGCAAGCTCCCCGCTCGGCTGGTGTGCTGGCCACGGGAGGCTTTTTTAGCTGCGTTATAAAAAGACTTACACAGAGAGGCCGCACACAGAGCTCTCTGCTCAGAGGCTGTGTGGTGAGACTGGGTGGCTTTCAGGCTGCTGGCGGGGTGCACAGCCCCATCCCCCCGTTTCCAGAGCCACTCAGCACCCCAGACGGACGGAAGAGCGGCTGTGTGCACTGCACCCGCTGGCTTTCCCATCGTGTGTCGGCTGTGAGCTGCGGCCACCCGGCCCCGGCTCCACGTCCACGAACCAGAGGATGCCCTGGGCAGTGCTCCGCTTACTAAGTAAGCCGCGGCGGGTGCTCGGCGGCCTCCCAGACGCTTCCCCCCAGCCCTGCTGTTCTCATTGCCCGGCAGCGACGGGGCCTGAGCAGAAACACCTGTAGTAAACATGCGGCCGCTTATCGGCCTGCTCTGGCTCGCCCAGCGCCTGTGGGGACACAGCACAGGACTGGGAAGGTGTTCCTGACTTCTTGCTTTAACACGTGCGTGGGCCCAGATCTTCACCCACCCCACCACCGCTGATGGAAATCTCGAAGACGGTAAGACGTGGTCCTGCTTTCAGGGGGTGAGACAGCGTGGGGACCTTCACACACCCACTCCTTACCCACGGAGAGAAGAGAGACACTAAGCACCGCAGTCTGTCACTTGAAGCCCAAGTATAAGGTTAGGCTTCTTGTTTGTAAGAGTGTGCTTCTCTCCTGATTTCGAATTCCTGTGACTATAATTTAATTAATTCGCCGCCTGATATGAACGGGGACGCTACCTCCCAGTGTGAAACCTGACAAAGCCGACCTGGAGCAAGCAGGGCTGAAAGGAGCCATTTCAGTCATTAACCGCGCTCCCCAATGTGGGTGCACCCGCAGGTGACTGTTGGAGAAGGCGCTGGCGAGATGCTGGCTCTCCCTCATCATGAAAAGGAGTGGAGTGGAAACATAAAGATACCACGTTTCACCCATCAGGTCAGCAACCGTTACAAGTTCAATGTTGCTGAGTGAAAACTCAGTGTGGCTGACTGTGGCGAAAGAGACACAGCAAAATAATAGTAACAATACTAACACACAGTGGAAAACAGTTTCTCCAAATGCAGTTGGAGAGACAAGTTGCAGTGGAACCCGCACACGCCCGCCCTTCCTGGGGGCTGCAAAGAGGAAACCGCCTGTTGCAAATCCCTTGAGCTCAAAGGGGAGTTCACTCTTCGTTTCACTCCTCACTGGACTTACTTTCTCCACCGGCCGCACTTAGGACTCTAAATTTTCTGAGCTACAGATCTTTGATGCCCTCTACGACCCGTGAGATGGTATTTCAAAGGAAAATAATTATTTTTCCTTTGGCCTCACAAAAGATCACGGAGTAAAACACTTCGCAAACCTCATTAAAATCCCACCGCAAGGCCCCGCTGCCCTGCACGCCGGGCGCCCCGCAGCAAATCCTTAGCACGGGGCCTGCTGGACATCCACCCAGCGATCAGTTCTGCAAGCTCTCCTCCTCCCCCTCCTGTCTCTCCCACCCTCTCTTCCCTAATAAATGGACATTCAGACTCGGGGCCAACTAGTCACCAGCACACGACAGTGCTCCGGAAGAGAGAGCCCCCCTCACCGTCCATTCCCGACCCACCCTCCGCCAAAGGGAGCTGAGGGCCCTCCCTCGGCACCCCCGCAGTCCTTGAATTTCCAAGCCGAGAACTGCCTTTTAGCTGCTGCTGAACCCCCAAGTCCCTGTTCCCAAAACCCAGGCAGCTGCACGCAGGCCGGCGTCGGTGGCCGCCAGGGGGGTTTCCGCACCTGCATCGGTCTGACTCAGGATGAAGGGAGGCCCTGTCTGGCCTCCACGCGGGGCTCTGTCTGCGGGCCTCAGACACGGGCGCTGTGCGCACCGGGAGCCGGGGCCGCAGTCACCCCCCAGAGCTGTCCTGCGGTCGGTCGGGTCCCGTTCGTCTTCGTGGGGGAAATAGAATACGTTCCTCAGGAATGGAGCTACGACTGCAGCTAAGGAACAAACGCACTGGCTCATCGACTCTCAGTTAATTGAAGGCTTTTTTTATTTTCTCGCTGTGATAACAGGCATTGGGCTGATTGTACCATCATCCTGAGTCTAAGAAACGACTCCTAACAATGACTCTGATTCTCGGGCTCCCTTCCACCTGCTCACAAAGAGCCGACT
The DNA here is from genome assembly GCA_028533065.1 of Trachops cirrhosus. Taxonomy (NCBI): domain Eukaryota; kingdom Metazoa; phylum Chordata; class Mammalia; order Chiroptera; family Phyllostomidae; genus Trachops; species Trachops cirrhosus. The sequence continues at coordinate 146,066,964 of CM052543.1, forward strand.
GACTCAGCCGACCGAATGTTGAACTGGGCACAGAACAGGAGGCTTCTTACAGCAGAGGCATCGGCCCAGGAAAAAAGGTTGTTTAGGGTGGTGAGAGAAAACACGCCCTCCGCCCTCTAACTTGAAGGGACTGAGCAAACAGCTCCTCAACGGTGCAGTTTTGAAAAGAATGGTGGGTTCCATGTGGTGACAGGGAGAACCTTCCTGTTGGGGGGGAGGGAAGCAGGGTGCTGTGGTTTCCACCTGAAAGGGGCCGGAAGGGAAGGCCCGCAGGTGAAAGCAAGAGGCCCGGGCAGCAGAAAGGTGGCTTTGCACAGCGCAAGTCTCGCACTGCGAGACTTTTCACTTTTTAATGTCTATTGTTTATTGAGGTGAAATTCACAACACATAACATGAAGCACTTTACAGTTAATTCAGTGTCATTCAGAACATTCAAAATGCTGTGTGATCAGCACCTCTCATCTCGTCCCAAAACATTCCTGTCACCCCGAAATACAGCCCATTATGACCCATGAGGCAGTGACAATCCAGTCCCCTCCGCCCGGGCCCTGGCCACGGCAATCTGCTCTCCGTCCCTCCAGTTTTCCCTACTCTGGGTATGTCCTATAAATAGAACAGGACAGTAAGTGACCTTTTGTGTTGGCTTCTTTTGTACTTCTTCAAAATTAAAATTTAGATAAAATATTTCCTAGAGGAGTTCCATCCAAGTCACTCATTACACTTAAAAAATACTTGAATGCCTAAAATCTGTACATGGATACGTCACGTCCCACAGACGTCGGAAAGATGAGGACCATCCGTGCCAAGCGCATCCAGGTAAGTGTCCATTCAGTAGGCAAAGAGGGACCCGCCAGCAGACTCTGAACACTCGGAGCGTGGTGAGCAACTCAGAAGAAACAGAACGTTCGAATCAGAGCTGGAGGGGAAGAGAGGGTTGGCTGCCTTTCCCATTCAGTGGGAGGCTCCGGGCCCAGGCCCACAAAACTGCCCCCCCCACGGCGGTTCCCCGCACGGAAGCCAGGCAGCAGCACAGGTGAGGAGGCCACGGGGAGGGAGGGGCAGGAAGCGGTCGGCCACCACCTCCCGAGAAAAGCCTGAGGAACGGGCCACCCGAGAACGGAAACCCCGGGGCAAACCACCGTGGGAAGGTCTGCAGAGGTGAGGTGGAGAGCCCTAGGCCCTGACTGATGGGAACTCCTGCGAGGTAGTTTTCCCCGGCAGCTGGAGGCTGGGCGTGCACCAGCTCTGAGTGAGCAAGGGTCTTCTAGGGGCCAAAGGCAGGCAAATGCAACAGCCAGTGGGCTCTGTGAGCAGCGCGGTGCGGTCTGAAACCTAACCACGGGAAGCGCTGGGACAGAAACTCGGTGAAGGGGAGGAACGCCAGCGTTCAGGGGCAAGGTAGTGGGCCCGAGAACAGGTAACAGAGCGTTCCCACACGGAATACGAAATAGGAAAAAAAACCAGAATCTAAAAAGGGACATCCACGAGCTGTAGGGCAATTCCAAAATGTGCACATTGGAAAACCAGAAGACAGGGTGAGAACGGAGCAGAAACACAGTTGGAGCAAGAGCGGCCAAGGGTTTTCCCAAACCAGCGAGGGACACCAGACCGCAGCTTCACGCAGCTCGTAGGGGACCGAGGAGGACAAGCACCGGAAGGTCCGTCAGGCCTGTGGCAGTCCACTGCACAAGTCAGAACCGAAGTGGGCATTCAGCCAGATGCGGCGGGCGTGGGTGCCCACTGGGCTCGCAGAGAAGTGAGAACACGAGTTGGACGGGACTTCCCTGCAGACACCGGGCAAGCAAGGAAAGCGCAGAGTGTAATGTTTAGAGTGTCCAAAGGAAAACGCCACCAACCGAGAACTCTGTTTCCGGGAAAACCGCCCTCCACACGCGAAGGAGACGCAAACACTCCCCTGGACGGGCACGGACTGCGGGAACCCGCCCCTGCGCGTCCGCCTCGAGAGAAGCGTCGGAAGTTCTGCAGAGAGAAGGGCGATTCTGTGTCGCGCACCCCCATCAACCGCATCACAGCGCGGGAGAGAAAGAAAACACCAAGGTCGAAGGAAGTATCTTGTTTTTCTTATCCTTAATCGAGCTGAAAGAAAATCGTTTGAAGCAGTAAAAAGAGCACTGCCTCAGAGAGACAGAAACGGCGGCGATGCCGTCGGGGAAGGAGGGGCAGAAACAGCCGGTTACGAGACGCCCCGGCTACAGGCCGATGGCACGGTAGTTGAAGGTGAACTGAGTTTTACTTAAAAACATACACATTGCAAACTCCAGAGCAACCGCTAAACCCTAAAAATATTTTTCAAAAGTATAACTGAATGCCAATAGAAAAGGCACAACAAAATTATGTAAAACATTCAGAACCAAAGGGGGCAGCGAAAGAGGGGGAGACACAAAGAAACAAAGAAGGTGGAAGGGACAGTTACGGGCACGGTGGGCGTTCCCCAGCTGAAACAATGATCGCTCTAGACGTGCGTGGCCTGCGTCCACCAGGGCAAATGGAGAGACTTTCAGAGGGAATAGGAAGGCCAGATGCAGCGATGTGTTGTCTGAAGAAATGCACCGTAAATAGAAAGAGTCTGGGTAACGGTAGAGGGAGGGGAACGGGCGTCACCCACGAAGGCCAGTCCGACGGGAGCTGGAGTCACGCCAGCCCGAGCGGACACCCAAGGACACTACACATGGTGCGCCTCGCCACAGAGCTTCAAAATGCACAGCGCAAACGCCGACGGCCTGGGAGGAGAAGCAGGCAAGTCGACTGTGATAACCAGAGGCCTCCCCACGCTCTCGGTGGTCCGGCCGGCAGAGCACCAGTGGGGACAGAGCAGACGCGGACGCGAGGGCACTGGCAGTCCACTTGGTTTGCCGCATGCCTGGAGCACCCCACCCAGCCGCGGTAGCAGGCGCACTCATCCAGCTTGCGGCGAACACTTCGGGCCCTAATGCGAAAAACCTTAACAGAGGGTCAAACAGCTCAGAAACCACACAGAGCAACTTGCACATCACCACGGGGCTGAACCGGAGGTCAGCAACAGAAAGATAGCTGGAAACCCCCCAAATAGTTGGAGAGCACACAGCACATTTCTGAGCACGTGGGCCAAAGAAGAAGTCTCAGGAGAATCTAAGAAACATTGTGAGCTGAGTGAAAATGGAAAAATACAACCTATCCACACGAGTGGAAGGCAGCGGAAGTGGAGCTCCATGGGAAATTTATAGCATTAAATGCACTGCATGTATTAGAGAAGACATCTGAAATCAATACCCTCGGCTTCCTCCTTAGGAAACCAGAGTCCGAAGAGTGGCTGAAGCCGAGAAAAGGCATGAGAACTGGAGCAGAAACCGGTAACATCACAAACAGGAAAACCACAGAGACAAATGGCGAGGACCCGGGTCTCTGAACCATCAATAAAACTGAAAAACACCTAGTCGGGCTAAACCGTCACGGGTTAAGACGGGTACATGGGGCGGAAAGGGTGTGAACCTGCAAGAAACCAGCGTGCTGCTCGGCTCGGCCCACAGCCGGGCACCCGCCGTGCGTGCCAGCAATGCCACGGTCTGCCGGCACTTTCCCTGAACATCTCAGGCGCGGCCACGAGGAGGAGAAAAACGCGGACAGGAGGACCTGCCGCATCATTCCATTCAGGCCGTCCCACCTTTAGCTGAGAAAGTGGTGACGGCCTCCTTGGGACCAATGCTTTCCATTCTCACGGTGCAGAGGGCCGGTGTTTTACCCAACCAGGAAACCATTTCCAGATGGGATCTGAGTGCGTTGGACGGGGCCTGAGCTCACTGCCCGAATCCCGGGGCCCTGGCCACTGCCCACCCCCTGTGTCACCCCAGCTGCCTCCCTCCCCATGGAAATCGAAAGGGCTACTTGTGAATCAGGCTTCTGGACAGACCCCCGCTTTTTTGGTTTAAAGTTTCTTATTCCTTCAAAACTCTAAAGTAGTTATGTATTTAACCCTCAGAGGAGCCCTGAAGAAAGAAAATCCCCAGCACTGTTCACACTTCTCAGATGTGTCAAAAGGGAGCTCTGGCTGAGGCCGAGGCCGAGGCCAAGGCCAAGGTCAAGGCCACAGCGGCAGGCGCTTTCAGGTGGGGCCTCAGTCTGCAGCAGGGCTGGAGGCCCCCCCAGCCCTGAGGTCCCGCAGCATCCTGCTCAGACTGTGGCCACCGTCACCAGGCCACAGACAAGGAGGCCAGGACACGGCAGGGCCACTCCGTCCCCATATCCGACATTAACTGTCACCACTCGCATTCGCAGGGACGCGATATAAAATAAGCCTGAAGGCACCCCTTCGGGAGGAAGGCCAGGGTGTGCGCTGCTCTGGTTTGCTTGTCAGTAACAAACGGGGGTGGGCGGCTTTCTCTCCACGCATCACCCACTTCCCCACCCCCACACCGCAGCCACTGCCGCAAAGTGCCGGCTGGTTGCACAGGGCTCACTGATGGGTTGGGAGTCCTACTGGTTGTTTACGAACCAATAAAACAGTGAGTGTCGGGGGCAGCATTTACAATGCGAACTCTTTAACCAACATCGCTTACTTCACTACGAAATGAAATGCACCCACAATAAGAAATCAAATGTAGCTGAAAAGTCACAATCCTTATGAGTCATGTGATTCCTTTCTTTCCTGGCAGACTTTCCCCGTCTGTGCATCTCCTCCACATACGCTTCAGGCTGAGGACCATCTCACTCCATGATACGTTGTAAGCGTACTCCCAGGTCCTCAGTCTCCAAAAACTTACCTAATTACAGACTATTAACCGCATTCAGATGTTTTCCATGTGAGGCTATTTTTTTTAAAGAAGCATTTGTGCAGAAAGCATCTCTTTCCCTTCACATCTACTAGCAGTGCCCTGAGCCGGACTCCCCGGGGCGCCTGTCCGAAGGGGTCACCCGGCTGCAGAGGAAGACGCCTGCCTCCTCAAGCCGCTGCGCCCCCAGCTCAGCTGCGCCCCCAGCTCAGGCCCGGAGACTCGTTCCTCTGCTGAGCGACAGGATTGATACCTACACGCTTCCGGCTCTGCGGTGGGGCTCACTTCACGCTTGCCAACGTTCCTGGTAGCTCACTTGACTGAGAAGAAAATTATAAAGTAACAATTCCGTGTTTACCAGGAAGATTTTTACCCGACGACCCACGGTGTTTGTTTATTTTCGCTGCACAGCACGCACAGCGTCAGCAGTCTGACTTCCAGATGGGCAGATCCGGGCCGCCGACAGCCCCCGGACAGCCCCAGGGACAGCCCCCACCAGGGACGGCCCGGGAACAGAAAGTAAAACCGCACCCACACGGCCTGCGGCTTCCAGGTGATTTGATCACTGGCATCGGTATCCCAGCTACTTTGTTGCCATTTAGTATCATTTATAGACGCCAGTGGTTTTGAAAGGCCCGGAAGGGTGGTTTTTCAGAGAGGACCTTGTGTTGTTATTGTTCTCTTTAGAAAACAGTCTTCTCTCTTTTTTTAAAATTTTAAAAAATTTTTCAGTTACAGTTGACATTCAATATTTTATTAGTTTCAGGCGTACAGCACAGTGGTTAGACATTACTATTGGTTATAAAGTGATCCTTCCAACCTTAAGGTCCTTCATGCTTTAAAAAACACGGAGTTCAGTTAAAAGTTTGCTGCACTGAAGCTGGGAATTCAAAAACGAGAAGGAAGCCCCTCCCCCCGCCTGCTGCACGGTCACCCAGGACAGCGTGCTGAGGAAGTGTCCACGTCTGTGTCTCGTCTCTGCGGTCAGGGACAGTTGGGGGCAAGGCGGGCGCGTACAGGGCAGCCCCGACTTCGGGGGTGTCTCGTTCCCCGGGCCTCGCTGGCATGGCGCCAACCCCCAAAGCTCACCCTTAAACTTACGCTGCAGGTGAAGTGTCATTTATGTAGCTGGGCCTCGAGTCCCAGCTGGCTGCAGGACACTTAGCTTGTGTCAACATGAGGACACTTCGGAGCTCACACAGGTTTCCGGGACCTGAACACACTCGACCGTGCGGAGCTTCAGGCCTCGGGCGCCGCGCCTGCCCCGTCCAGGGAGGAATGGGGTGCGGACTCAGCCGACGTCGTGCACAAAATTCCAGAGCAGCTCAGGGGCGCGATGAGGCCTGAAGGGACCACACAGGGGTCCCCGGAAATGACAGGAAAATCCCTGGGATGAACCAGAACGGCCTTCAGGAAAGGCAAGCTGAGCTGAGGCCGGGATGGAGGAAGAGCAGGTGACCCCAGGGCAGGGGCTACCCCGGGACGCCCAGAACCACAGGAAAGGCAGCCGGCCACGGAGCACAGGCCGGAGAAGGACACAGGCCAGGAGAGCCCCGTGTGCCCACGACGCAGCAGCAGACGCTGGGCGGCTGGGAAGCGCAGGCGCGGCGGCCGGAGAGGAGCTGGACGCACGGGCCCAGAGGAGGAAGACACCTGGACTCCCGGCGGCGAGCCGGGCTCACGGGGAAAGGCAGCGCCAGCAGCCTTGCTATCCGGGGCCTCTGGTGCAAACGACGCCCCAAGCCCAGGAGGAGCCCCGCCCGCTGCAGCAGCTCTGAGCTGTCTGCACCGACTGAAGTCTCCGTGGTCAGCGCACCCCGAGCAGAGGATTCCCGCTGGCGCTGACTCGATCTTTGGTCGACAGAGGCAGTAGAGATACTCTCTGGGTGCGGGACGGGGCAGCTGGAAGGCAGCGCATGTCAGGACCCTACGCTGAGACCTGGCGACAAGGCCGGGTGCAGGTGGCAGAATTCACGAGGGACAGGTGCCGGCGGGGGAGGGGCCTCTCTCAGCCAGTCTGTCTTCATCTGGGGGAGATCTGGCAGGTGCGTTTGGCACGGAAGGCAGGCGGGGGGCGGCAATGTCTGGGAAGGGGCGCAGTGGGGGCGGTGAGACAGGAGGACGGGGAAATGAGGAGAGCGAGGGGCATTTAACCGACGTGAGCCGGAAGTCCAGGGAAGCTTCGTCAAGAGTCTTGTAGGGAAAAACATGAGTTCCTCTGCCCCAACCCCCTCATTTTACACATTAAAAAAGAGCCCAAGGCCTTTTGCATCTGAACTGACACGGAACTGAGCGGAGTCACTTCACAGTTGAGCCTAAATAGCAGGTTACAGAGAAGGGGGTGCCAGCCCACCCAAGTGGGCACGAAAGGCAAGCGTCCACAACTAAGTTCACTCACGATAGCGAGTGGGAGCAGCCCGGGGGCAGTGGGACCAGGCCGGGACCTGCTACCGTTCGGGCCAGCGCCACTGGTCGCTCTGGGGCCCCGGCCCCCCCGGAAGGGGCCAGAAAAGGGTAGGGGGCTGCTCACCACAAAGAAACACATGTCTCCAAGTCCCTCCCGATCATCCGTCCGAGGAACTATGCAAGCCCACATATAACTTTTAGATGGTCCAGTGCCCACATTCACAAACGAGCACACACAAGCAAGGGAAATCCACGTTCCTAGTATGTTCTGCTCAAGCCGACGTGGCCCGACTGAAACCGCTCAGCACGTGAGCAGGATTCAAGCCCCTGCTGGGACACGTCACACTCTGCGCTCCACCCCGATCTCGGGGGCTCCGTGGGGGCTTCCACACTCACAGCACGGCTCCCTGGGGAGCTCGGGGGGCGGTGGCTGCGGCCACACCGGCCCCAGTGCCCGCCTGCCCCTCCCCCGGTGCCTGGCTCCTGCTGTGCCGGGAAGGGGTCCTGCTGGCCCCAGATAAACACAGTCCTTGAGCGAGGCGCCTTATCTGCCCAGCCAGCAGGGCGCAGCCAGGGCCTCCAACGAGCGGCCCCCTCGGGCACAGCTGCTCGTCCTGGAGCAGGCTGGACCTGCTGCCCGCGGCCAGGGACGGAGGGAAAACAAGGTCACTGCCAAAGAATCAGGGCTTCGGGCCAAAGGAGAAAAAACCCGGGGAGTGATTCAAGTATGAACAGACACAGGCTGCCCCCCTCGGCCCCTCGCGGCGGGAAGAGCACGCTCAGTGGGGAACAGGCTGCGCCCTGCGCGGCCCGGCGCCTGGCTCAGGGAGCAGTGTTCACTCGCCAGACGGAAGAGCGCGCATCTGATACGTCCAGCTATTTCACAAACAGGAGACACGGACACTGCGCGACATTGCTGGGTGGAAAGGGATCCCTCTGTGTCCCAACGGGTTGTTTTTACTGGAGGGAAACAGAAGTCACAGGATCCCAAAAGTTAAAGAGATTAACAGCTGCCCTGTGGCTTCCAGAGGACCGCGTCTGGCCTGGTTCTGGAAAGCTCTCGCCAGCCCCCGCCCCCTCCTCGCCCTCACTCTACGTTCCTGCGTCTGCCTTTGAAAGCGCCTGGCACTGAAAGGTTTGGCCCGGTGAACGGGTACATGGACAAAAGAAAGAATGAATGGATGAGACTGTTCTGGACCTGGATGTCTTTGAAGGGAAAAGACGCCTCCCGAGTTCAACTCACAGTAGGTGATCGAGCACCCACTCCGGGCCTGGCGCGTGCAGCTGCAGAGGGACACAGAAACGCCCATGACGGGGCTGTGTTTCTCGGTCCTCACGGCCCCCAAAGCTGCACAAGTTCGTGGGAGGTTCCGGTGTGCCCGGCACCAAGGACATTTCAGCCACGTGCACATCGGTCTGGACCCCGGCCGCGAGGTAAGAGAAGCAAAGACCGTCTTTCAACGGCCGCCTGGCCGGAGCCACGCTGGGCGGGGTCTCCTCCCTCTGTCCGGTCCAGCCCTCTCAAGGCTGGGCCCGGGCCCCTGCAGCCTCGCTGCTGTCTGTGGGCCCCAGGAGCTGCCACGAAGCCCAGGCCAGTGAGACAGACGGACAGCCACAGTGCTTTTGGGAAAGCCCGTTCTTCCCTGAAGACAAGGGACAGAGGCAGGCAACACCGACCTCCCGCTCAGACGCCGGCAGGCAGCCCTGGAGAGCCCCGTGGGCCCGCGCCGCCCGCAGGAGGGCGGAGGGGCACAGGCTGAGGGCAGGGGAGCCACACAGCAGACCCCGGGTTCCTCGCAGTGACAGCACCGAGCAGCTGCACCAACGCCAGCGACCACTGTCCTCGTCGCCTTGTCACCAAGGAAACAGAGCCCGTCTGTCCGAGTCCCTGTTAGCAAGTGTTCTGCGGCTGGGCGAGCACACAGTTATGTACAAGCACCTGCAAACTCACGCTTCCTGACCCCGGCGGATGGGCGTTAGGGGTTGAAGTGTGTTCCCCAAAAGCCGTGTTGAACTCCTAACCCCAGGATCAGGAATGGGACCTCGCTAGGGTCTTTGCAGACAGTCAAGGTCAGGTGGGATCGGGAGAGCGGGCCCAGCTCCGACCCGGCTGGTGACCGGCCATCTTTGCCAGTCTGAGTCTACTGGGACGATCCCAACACAAGCGCCATAGCATGGGTGGGTGGCTTGCAGACAAACGACATTTATTCCTCACCGTCTCGGAGGCTGCAAGTCCAAGACCAAGGAGTCAGTCCTGGTGAGCGCTCACTTCTGGGATGACAGACAGCACCTTCTCACCATGTTCCCACGTGGCAGAGGGCCTGGGGTCCCTTTTACAAGGGCACTCGCCACCTCCTGGCACCTCCCACCCTGCAGTGACAGAGCGCCCTGCGTCTCCCGCACTGCCCTGCACGGGAGGTCGAGGGGCAGCGGGAAGCCACCAGTGGGCAGGACTGGGAGCGGGCGGGCGGACGCGAGGCCAGAGGCGGTTTCCGAGGGCAGCGTGAGCCGATGGATAAAGACGCCTTTTTCCTTCTATCCCTTACCCTTCCGGACATTTCCACCACCCTGGGGCCGCCCACCCAGACCGGCTCGGCTCCTGGGGTCAGGCCGAGCGCCCCACTGAGATGGAGGAGACAGCGGCTGTGATCTCGGTGGAGAGAGCCGGCTCTGTGTCTCCCTCCACACCCGGGCCGGCACGGCTGGGCCCTGCCCAGTGGTGAGGGACAGATATTCAGGCTCAGCCAGCGAACTCAGATCCTGCACCGCCAGCTCTGAGCGTCTCCCAGAAGCCCCTTTGATCCCTTGTCCCGGACGATTAACTGCTGCACCATTACCCTGAAGCGCTGCATGGCAATTCACGGATGGGACGGCGTGTGCCCTTGTGCTCTCCATCACCGGACAGCCGGCCCGCCCGGCACCGCCCAAGCCTGCACACTTCCCAGAGCAAAGCTTCTCTTGAACCACACACTCTCTAGATGCCTTTGAACGTGAACTGGCCCCACAGACCAAAGGAGAGCGAAAGGGACTCGAGAAACCGGCTCCACAGAGACAGCGACAGGCAGGCCGCTGTGAGCCGTCCACAGGCAGGGCTTCAGCAGCGGCTGCTCCTGCACAGGAGCCCACGCGGGCCCACGCCGCACTGCACTTCCCAGAGACACTCTTTCTAGGAACTCTGGCCGCCTCACTCCCCGGAGCACCCCAGTGTCACAAGGCCGAGGGCGCCCCACGCCCTCCCGTCCCTGAGGGCCAGCCCCGACTGCCCCGAGTCCTCCGGAACAGACCCTGTGCTTCCGCCCTGGGGCCTCTCTGCACCAGCACAAGCCCCCCTGTCTCCGTGCCGCCCCCTTCCCCGGCTCCCCCCAGGCACACCGTCCCCACCAACCATTCCCTTTCCAGACTCCCGGCCCCACTGACTTCTGGATGGGCAGCTCATCTCTGCTGCTGGACTGTGGGCCCTGCAGGGTGAGGCCAAGTGCATCCCCTGCCTCGCCCTCCCCTGCATCCCAGGGTCGAGACATGACCTCCAGCCAGCCTGCGCGGCCACCGTCGTGGGATGCTGGGATTGGTGTCAGCTGCTGCCCACACAGCCACAGGGCCGAGGACGGTCAGAGTCTGCCTCCCGCCTCCCGGGCTCCCCCACGCCCCAACGGGGCTTCAGCCTCCACCGGAAGCTGGCACCCGCCTGCACTGTGCGCCCAGCTGCTCCCCGCTCTGTGGAGGGACACCTCTCTGTGGCTGAGCCTCCCACAGAGGACACAGTGTGCCCTCGGGTCCCCTTTCCCCAAATGTCCCCTCTGGAACCAGATTTCTCTGTCTTGTGTTCGGTCGGGGAACAAAAATGCACGGAGGAAAACCATGACAGGCACTGAGGAAACGCAAAACGGAATAAACTTCTACCCTGTAAGACTCATACCTTTGGGGAGGAAATAATAAGGCAGCGACATGAACCACGAACAGCAGAGTTTTAGGTGCGATCGAAGAGTCTGAGACGAAGTCGCCATGCAGGCGCCTGGTCGGAGAAAGCTCCGTCCACGAGTGGGCAGAGAAAGAGAAGCAGGGGCCTGGGTGGGAGGCACGGGCTCGAGCCCCAGACCCACCTTTCTTGCCCTGGGGTGCCGGGACTGGATGTGTCGCCCCCCACGTCAGCGATTCCCCAGCGTCAGGCAGGAACGAGGCGAGGGGTGTGCCAAGCCTGTGAGGGTCACCGGGGATGGGGCACCGACGGTTGGAGGCTGTGGGAGATGACAGCTGGGAAGACGGGCTGGGACCAGGCAGTGACGAAGCTCCCAATCCCACCCAAGGGGCACACTGGAGACTTAACAAGCAAGGCGCTGCGGAAGCTGTCCGCGCAGGGAGGTCACAAGAGGTCAGTGGACAGAACAAGGAGGACACCAGAGGGATCGAGGCACAGCATCCCAAAAAGTCCCATAGAACCTGCCTGGCTTCTGGCTTCAGAAGGGCTGTGCAAGGGAAGTCCCACTGAGAAGAGATCGCCTGAGGCAGGGGTCTGCAGGGGCCCCACCAGCTGGGGGAGGGCGACCGGCAGGCTGCTAGGCTTCGGGGGGACATAGGCGAACCTCCCTGGAGTGGGGGGCGCAGCGGGTGGCACGCGGTGCCATTCGGAATGACAGAGACAGGCAGACAAGCCAGCAACCGAGGGCAGGTTGGGAGAACCATGGGCCAGTGGCCTCTGGCCAGTGAACAGATGTCCTGGATGCAGGGACAGACCTTGAAGGGATAAAGGGACAGTCCTCGCCATCTGCACAGCTCCCAGGGCCACGGAAGTCAGAGAGGCGCCCTCTTGGGTGTCGAGGCCGGCACAGCCCCAGAGCTCCCTACAAGGCAGCTGCCCCCCGGTTCTCAGGCACAGGAGCGGCCCCTGTCCTGTCCTCTGGGACCCCTGGCCCCGCCCAGCACTTCCTGTCAGCCCCTGGAGACAGCAACGCTAAATGAGTATATCAACTACGGCTTCCCTCCAGGGCCAGGCACAAGGAGCCTGTAAGAACAGTAAGAAATGCAGAATATACGGAGGTAGAATACAAGGAAGTAAGTTCCTGCCACACAGGAACTCACGTTTCCCCCTCGCTCGTCTTCTCCCTCCCTGGCGCACACCTGGCCCCAGGTGTCTACGGGCCATCCTGGAAACCAGCTGCAGGCAGGTGTTCGGTTCCGGGCAGAAGGAAGGCGGAAACTGCTCCTTCTCAGCTGAACCATCGCCCCAAAGCCTCCGGCTCAGCACAACGTCTCCAAGAGAAGCCTTCCTTCCCGGTGCTGCACGGCGCTGTGGCACCCGGTCTCCCGCGGAGGACCGTCACCACCTGCTTGTTCCGGGTCTCGGATGTCAGTTAGGCCGACACCTTAGGTTTACAGGTGAAGGAACCGGGGCCGGGCAGAGGTTCAGACCCTTGCCCAGGGTCACCGAGCCGGGTCACGGAGCTGTACCAGCTCGTCCTTCGGTCCTGGTCCCCAGCGGGTGTGTGAACAGTTTGCTTCAATTTCAGGTGTTCATCTAATTAGGCAAAGGCATCGGTGCGTGTCAGGAACGCAGACACAGAGGACAGAGGGGCGGGTTCTGGGAATGATCTCCTCCAGCGACTTCGCTAGTCTCGGAGAAAAGCAGTGTCAACGTGGGGCTTGGGTGTGAGGCAGGAAGTCACCCAGAGTGGCTGTGGAGAGACACCCCGCTCTGTTCCCAGCCTCCGGGCCGCCTCTGCTACGTCGCAGCCCATAAATCCGGGGCGCCCTTGCTCAGCCAGATGCCTGGGAGAATCTGATGGCTCAACACTGTCCTGAGTGGCTCCAGGCCCCAGGCTCCCAGAGCCCCAGGCAGCTGATACATCTCCACCCCCCCCAGCTTGAGTGCACAGCAGGGACCCCCTGGCCAGGGTCCCGGACGTCTCCTCCGAGTCCACAGTGTCCTCACAGTCACAGGGGGTGGAGCTGGGAATCTGAGAGGCCGCCTGGCTCTGATCCCCAGTCTCGGAGAACAGGCCTCCTCCGGCCTCTCCCACGGAGAGGAAGGCTCCCGAGAGGAGGAGAATCATGAATCACAGTGGAAAGAACGGGTGACGAGACGCCCAGAGCCGGGCCCTGCCGAGCGGCACGTTCACCAGAAGGATGTCAGCAGCTTCAGCCCAACCGTGCGTGAGGTCCCATCCGAGTCCTGGCCCCGGAGAGAAGCACCGTGCTCTGACGCGGGGACCACACGCTCCCCACCGTGCCTCGCCAGGGGTGCCCGCTGCCCCCAGCACTTGAGCTCACCCTTCTTTTTAGTCCCCTTCCCAAATTTAGCAGCACGAGGTTCAAGGGCCCCTTTAAACACACCAACTTGCAAACTCCAGTTGTGCTGAACCCGGGCATGTTCCTTGCTGTTAAAGTGAGGTTATTCGCATCCCAATCCCTCACGAGGACCTTGTCCAAGCTGGACCCGCTGGCGGCGGTGCAGGTGCGGGGGGCTGCTCCTGCGGCGCACGCTCGCACGCCCCTCCCTGAACACAGCCCTGCCCACGCCCACTCCGAAGCAGGCTCAGCTCACTCCTCCTCTGCCCCCATCAGCGCCTCCCCCTGCCACGGGGTCCAGACCGGCGCTGGCCCGGAATCCAAGGACTTCTTGATCTGTCCCCATCTGACCTCTCTGGGCATGATCTCTCCGCACTCTTAAAAAATAATTAAAGCAAAACTTAAAAAGAAATTGGGAAACTGCAGAAGACAGGTCCTACTGTCAGCCCCGGGGAAGGGAGCACGTCACAGAGTGCCTGGGGTCCAGGACCGTGGGACAGCCCCCTGCACACCCTTTTGTGTCCCCTCCCCTCCTCTGCGGGCAGCGCCCCTTCTTACCGCCTTGGAGGGCTCCCCCTTCAAGCTGGCTCTCCCCCACACGGGCGGCCCTGGGCCTCCGCCTGGCCTCCCCTCCTGGCAAAGCCCACAGGCACCCACACCAGCCCCCTTTCCGCCTTCCACCCGCAGACACGTCTTACCTGCTGGAGAACCCCTCGCCAAGGGCCAGCCCTGGCCAGAGTCCCCGGACATACCCCCCCTAGGGCCCCAGGCCCCACTCCCAGGAAAGAGCTTCCCCTCCATAACTGGTCAAAGCAAGAGTTGGGGTCACTTCCTAGTGCAGGTACTAAAGGCTCCCCCCGGGGCAGCAGGGCCCACTCCGGACGCCCCACTGGGGCTCAGCGAACTCCGGCTCACCCTGCCCTCCACCTGGCACAAGGAGACCACAGGCTAGGCAGGGACAGACCTAGAGAGTGCTTCGGAGTGACCATGGTAGGACCTGTCTGCGGAGATGGTGAGGGCACAGGAAAGTGACCCCTTCCTGGGGGTCTGGAGCCTCCAGCTGGCACAGCGACCCCAGCTGGGCGGGCAGGACAGCGCGGGGCAGCCACCGCTAGGATAGAAGTGGGGAGACCCGCCGGGAGGTCCCCAGCGCCTAGGCAGGGTGGGCTTGGCGGGAGGCGGGTGGCCGCGGTCCTGCGGGCTCCGTGGCTGTGCAAAGCGGGGGACGCTTCGAACGCGCCGCCTCCCCGCGCCCAGGCGGAGTGCCCTGCCCGGCCCCCGCCTTCCGCGGCCTGTGAGCGGCCACCCACCGCCGGACCAGCCAAAAGCCAGGGACGCAACGTTACAGACCCGCGCCCGGGCCGGGGAGGTGGGACCTGCGGTCCTCAAGTGGCCGCGGTGCCGAGGCCACCGCGGGGCAGGCCAGGGCCAGGGAGGCGCCCTCGGCACGGAGCCCACGCATCCCCACAGCAGACCCCGATCCGAGCGTCCGGGACCGGCTCCGCAAGGCCACATCCCTCGGTCCCCCTCCGCCTCCCGCTCCCGAGATGCCGACACAAAGGGGACGCAGTCACTCACCTGGTCCCGCGCGGCCCGGGCTGCAGGGGTTGTCGCTCCTGCTCGGCCGCGGCAGGGCTGCGAGAGCTCCGCCCGCGTCTGGTGTCGCGCCGGGTGTCCGCGCCGGGTGCCCGCCGCCCCGCGCCCGCGCCCCGCCCGGAGCCGCCCTTTCTTCCCTGCCCGGCCTCCAGCCAGGGCGCGCAGCCGGCGGGGAGACAGGGCGGCGGCGCGAACGGCACAAAGACGCGGGCGCGGAGTCTCCGGCTCCCGCCGCCGCGCAGCGCCCCCTGCCGCCCGCCCTGAGCCGCGCAGGCCGGCCGGGCCGGGTCACCCTGGGCTCCAGGGCATGGCCCGCTGCCACGGGGGTGAAAATGACCACCAGGCTCCTTGCCTGGTGGCCACCGGAAGACAGTCCCCCAGTGCCAACACTCTGGGGCAAGGGGGCGGGCTTATAAGCAAGCTAGGAAAGAAGTGGGTGCCCGATCAGACGCCCTTTCTCCACCAGCATCACACGAGAGGCCTTTCCACCGCTCTACCTGGTTGCTTCAAGCAGCGGAGAAGACGGGCCACGGGAATTTACATCCTGTTGTTGGGGCTCCCGCTGGTCAGGGCGGAAGGTCTTCGGAGGTAGAAGTCCTGTAAGGTTTCGTTCGGCCACTGCCCTGGGAAGCTGGCCGTTACGCAAGCGTTCTGGGTCGCTCATGCGTGCACACTGGACACAGCGTGCTGGCGTTAGGAGAGGACGACCCCTCTCTCCAGAGCCACAGGGAACCCCGCCACATCTCCCCTCCCACCGCCGCACCCTGCCTCGTCTGCTCTGCTGGTGCTCATGCGTGACTGCAACGTAAAAGATGAGTGTTACGGTAAAAAGCAGACGCCATGCGAAGGTGGTCGAACCAGTGGTAACAGAGCAGAAGTTTGCTACTATGTTAATCGAAAAGTAAAAACACTTTTCCTGGCACCCTCCCGGAAAGCAGAGACCCCTTCTGTCCTGTGCACCACTGTGCCCAGCGCTGGAGGAGCGAGCCTGGGCACTCACGGTCACTGGGCGAAATACGTGAATGTGTTTTCTAGAACTCTCTGCGAACTAGTGCTTGTATACGACTCAGGGGCAAATGCCATTAGGGTCTGTGGATCCTAATGAGATGTTGAGGCCAGAGAGAACGGCTAGTCTGATCTTGTTTCACACAAGGAACCACTGAGGTGGGACATGGCCTTGGGGGTTGTTCCAAGGTCATGGCCAGTGAGGGGCAGAAGGTGGCCCTTGTGGCTGGACAGAGTTTTAGGAGGCCTCCGGGTTCTGCAGGAAGGATCAGATTGCATTTGGTGCTGGTCGGGTGTCCCTGCAGACAGACATTTAACGCTCGCCGAGCTTCTCTGTGCTCCACACTGCCCGGCCCGGCACTCGGGCAGGACCCTGTGACTCATCTGGGTCACCAGACGCTGGCAGGAGTGTCACTGCTGGGCTGAGGCAGAGAAGACACGCCAGGCACCTTCCTCGTGCCTGTCCCCATCCGTGGCGACGGCTGAGCCACAGAATGAGTCAGCGGCGCCCCTCGGTCACCGAGTCCCAGGAGGATGTTTCAGGCTGCATTGTGGGTCTAGTTTTTTGTTTTTGTTTTTTTTTAAGATTTTATTTATTTATTTTTAGAGAGGGGAAGGGAAGGAGAAAGAGGGAAAGAAACATCAATATGTGGTTGCCTCTCAGGCGCCCCCTACTGGGGACCTGGCCCGTGACCCAGGCGTGTGCCCTGACTGGGAATCGAACCGGCAACCCTTTGGTTTGCAGCCGGCACTCAATCCACTGAGCCACACCCGCCAGGGCAGCTTGGTCTCCTTTAAACTGACTGATGCCTTCCTGGTAGACTCGCTGGGAGGGGCAGTGTGTCCAGAAGAGAGCTGAGGGCTGGGGTACCAGGCAGGCGGAGCCCACTGTCCAGTCTCAGACTTGAGAGCCCACTGGGGGCCACGAGTCGCGTGGGAACCGGGAAGGAACTGAGGGACGGCCAGCAGAAAGGACGCGTGAGGAAGTCAGGCCTGTGTCAGGACAAAGCCCCGGGACGTGGGGCAGCCAGAGCTCATTCCCCATGGAAGTGGCTACAGGTAGAATGTCCCTGAGGTTTAAAGTAAGAAAAGGGGGTGGGTGGGGCACGGGTGTCACCCACGGAACAGAGACTGGGTGAGACTGGACCGCTGTGATGGGGACGTAGGGCCTGCACAGCCCCAGGGTTGATTGGAGGGGTGAGGCTCTCGGTCCCACACCCCTGCCTTCTGGGAGGGGACAGGGCTGGACCTTGAATCAAAGGCCAACGACTTCATCAAGCCTGACCGTGCAGTGACGCCTCCGTGAACACCCCCGAGGAAGGGGCTTGGAGAGCCTCCGGGCGGGCGGACACGTGGACCCTGGGGAAGGGAGGCGGCCTGGAGAGGAAGCTCCGTGCCCCTCCCCACGCGGGGCCCTGGGCTGCTCCCGAGTTACACCCTCTTACAATGAACTGGCGATCTCGTAAGGGACAGGAAGGGGCTGGGGACGGTCGTCTTGTGTGCATCTGGGGGACCCGGTGCCGCCTCCGGGGCGACAGTGTGTGAAACCGGCTGATCGGCAGGGCGCCCAGCTGGTGCGGAGCGTGGCCTGGCGTGGGAAGAAAACCACCCACGTGGGCACGGGGAGCAGAATCGGACTCTCACAGGCCGCGACGGCTGGAGGAAAACTAAGTCACTCTGGGCAGTGTCCCAAATCTTCCAGGAATCAGCTCGCTCAGAGCAGTGTTCTTATGGGTGTTTTTTTTTTTTTAAGATAAAGTGAATTCCCCGAACATGAGATACACTCACATTCATAAGCGAGCATGTAAACAACTGAGAACCGAACCCGGCGCTTCCTTTCCCAAGCGGACTGGGTTGTTGGCCACGCCGTCGGCTCCCTGCTCGCCCGCCCGCGTGCATGGTCAGGAGCTGGGGTTCTCCCTGAAGCCCCAGCGTGCTCATCGGCCGCGAGACCCCCCAGAAGAGACGTGTAAATGAAGCCGAGCGTGGTCGAGGTTCTGTTAGAATGTGTGTGACTGCGAGGCTGGGAAGGAAGTGAGCAGCTGGCCTCTGGGCGGCACAGCCAAGGGTCACTTCTATTTGCTTCATTTGGCTTTACCCTGTTTTTTCCAATATGCTTCGTGCGTGTGTTATCTGTAGCATCATGAACAACACGTTAAGACCTTCCTGCTCTTTGGAGCCCGTGTCAGCCACTTCCGAGTGGGACTCGGTCTGCGGGACTGTGT
This sequence comes from Trachops cirrhosus, assembly GCA_028533065.1. Classification (NCBI taxonomy): domain Eukaryota; kingdom Metazoa; phylum Chordata; class Mammalia; order Chiroptera; family Phyllostomidae; genus Trachops; species Trachops cirrhosus. Next base: position 146,085,244 of record CM052543.1, read on the forward strand.
GCCATTCCCCCCTCCCTCCCTGAGTGGGAAGTGCCCGCCTCCTCAGGGGCCCCCCAGCTGAGCGCCCCGCCCCCTCCTCCCCAGGTGGCAGTCAGGGACCCGGCCGCAAGGACGGGGCACATCTGCTGCCCCTGGGGACTCTTCGCTGTCTCCAAGCTCCCAGACCTGTCCCCTGTCCTGCGGTCTGGAGCCCAGGGTGGGCGAATCGGGGTGGGGAAGGTAGGGAGCCCACGGCCTTCCTGAGAAAGTGGGTGTTTCTAACCAGAGGTCGAGTCCAAGGAAGACACTCCGAGTCCAGAGGCCACGAGGGGAGCCCTGGGGCCAGGCGTGTGGCCCCCTTGGTGCAGAGGGCTGGAAAGGCGGGCAGGAGGGAGAGCAGGCGACAGGAACGCCGGCCATTTGGGATTGTCGAGGGGGCAGGGCCATGGCTGTGTACACCCTCCACCACACTGACACACACAGAGGTTTGTGATGCAGGGAAAGTTTAATATATTAGGACATCTTATAACATATCAGAGCTACGCACAAGACCATCAGATACAGAGGAGCACGCACACAGTTCCCTACCCCCTCAGACCACCCAGGCACTCGCCAGACCGAGTCCCAAGATCTCAGGGTGCGAGCCGTCCTCCCTGACCACAGCGGGTCACACGGTCTTCCCAACAGGGCCCGCCTTCGCCGTCTCGGGGCTCTCCGTGTGGGTCCCGCCGCTCGCTCCCCAACTCCAGACAGAAGCCTGTGCTTCGGAGGATTCGGCTGAACGGTCTCACTCGTGTTCACACGTGAGAGGGAGCAGGCACATTCCATATCACTTATCAATAAATAACAGACACAACACTCTTGCAGCCAATGTACTATCACTCATGTCTGATTCTCCTAAGACGCAATTTCAGTTATAATATCAGAAGCACTATAATAGTAGCTGAAGCACTAATTAAAGGCACAGAAAGCATTCGCCCTTCACCCCTCGATTGAGACGCCTCGGTTACATCGCCCACTCGCTTTCCTGGTGAAAAGAGCACATTTCATGCAACTGGAGACTCACACTTAAAACGGAAAAAGTACAGCCAAGCGTTATATAATTTAAGCTTAAAGAGCACGGCAGCGCGACAGGCAGGAAAGATGAGCAGGGGGTATTCTGAACAGCAGCCCCGGGCGCCCCGCGAGGGCGCCAGGAGGGGCACTAGCAGCGGGAAATGGATTCAAGTCCTGTAGCTTATTCCTGATACGCAGCTTGTGTTTAACTAGTTTTGTCGTCTGTCTCCCTCCGGGGAAAGAGACACACAGTCCCCCCGTGCAGCTTGAGAAAGTCCACGCTCAGTCAGAGGATCCGGGGTGCGAAAGCGGGCTTCACGTCGTCGGAGGACGCTGGTGGAGTCCCCGCCCCGTGCGCCCTGGGCCTTTGGAGCTCATCCCTTCGCACACGCCTGCTCATTCCCTTCGCCCTCACCCCTACTCATCCCTTCGCCCTCACCCCTGCGGAACGCTGGGGAGGTCAGCCAGACACCCACATGCTGAGTAACAAAACTCTCCCGAGTTCCTACGGATTGTAGCAGCATCATCACAGCTCAGATACCATCAAAACCCGGGGGGGGGGCATTTCTCTGGTTCTTCTTTCTCTCTTTCCATAAACACCTCAGCGTTCATTTCGGGCCCCTGACTCAGCAGCTGTTTTATTTGTTGATGTGGGTTTTTTCTGTGGTTGGACAAGCTTATCCAAGCAATTTATAAAGTGGACAGCGTGTGACGACTCAGCGGGACAGAAACCCTTCCTTCGGTTGAATCAGAACGACTTAAAATTTGAAGTAGGAATGTGTTTTCTGAGGGAAAAAAAAATCACACACACGAAAAGCCAAACCTTTCAAAATCAACGTCTTGAAGACAGACCAGGAAGTGGACTCTCCGCCAGGTGGCCTGTGCCAACCGGTCCCCTTGGCCGCCTCCGGTGGAACGGCAGCTGGGTTAAAATAGCTCTTCCTTTGTTTGGGAAAGAAAATTTTCCATGATTTTGCCCCTTTGAAAGAATGACAGGAAATCATTACTTTACAGGCCCTGGGATCCCGTCCCGGTTACACAAACAAGCGGCCTGTGATGTTTCTGCGGGGGGAGAGCTCGGGTCCCTGACGCTGTGTGAGTGACAGTTTCCCTCCGAGGGCTGCAGAAGGGAGGCAGGGACCCTGCCGTCCTGACCTAGATTGTGTTTGACTTCAAGTGGCTCCGAGTTCCTTGAGAAACGTGACCTGGTGCCAAGCTTCTCTGGCTCGAGGCCCAGGCTCCTCATCACACCCTCGTCCACGCTGGCCGTGTGCTCGCGCGGGCCCAGCAGATGGGGACGGCCACCTGCTCACGTACACTCCGGAGTTTCTAACCCACACGGCTGGAATAGCAGGCTCACACAACAACCCAAGCACGGGCCCCTGGTCCACTTCACCGTGAAATGAAAATTGGACCTTGGTTGTGCTAAGAATTTTGGAAGGAGAGGCGTGGGTGGCCGCCACTCCATCCTTCTGCAGAATCCCGAGGGCAGATGAGATGGTCATTTCCAGGCCTGGGAAACACCCACTGACTGTGGACTTGTGGGAGGAGAGTCCAGGGTTGCAGTGGCACAAGGGCAGGGGAGGAAACAGTGTTGCAACAAACAGAAACGAGCGGGAGAGACCTTTTGCGATTTTTTCCAGATGTGAAAATTGGCCCCTCGATATTTAGCAGGAAAGAATTGACTATGAAATGAACACACTAGAAGAAGACGGAAATGCGGGGCTCCCAGTAACCAGTGCTCCAGACACCACCTCCAGACTAACCGACCAACTCAAGTGAAGGGGCTTGCACTACCTTTGCATTTCAGCTACTCAAGTGCGCGCTCGGTGACCGCAGGTCACCAACTATCAAGCGAATGGGGACTCAGGGCTGGGGCCGCTGGCAGGTGCCAGCAGGAGGCGCTGCAGATGACGGCAGCCTCGCGGGCCTGAGCCAGAGTCCCGTGGGGGGAGGCCGCCCCCCCAGCCCTACCAGTCCAGCTGCAGGTCCGCCTTGCTCCACACGTACTTCCCTCCCCGCTTGCGGAAGGCCTCCTCGTCAAAGCCGCTGAACTTGATGGCTTCTTCCACGCCCACATCCAGGATGGACTTGGAGGGGTCCTTCCGCCCCTTCCTGCAGTTCAGGAAGCGCATCTAAAAAAATTCACGGCAGAAATTGGAATATTTCTGTTCAAGTAAGACTCAATTTTGGAGTTTAATCCAAGAACCTTTTTGGTGTTCCAATCGCTTCCATGAGGGTTCACTGAGAACCGTGGGCGCCAAACTCCTGGGACACCTTTGTCCCACCCTTCGGCTCACCTCCACCCATGCAAATATGTGGCATCCATTGAGTGCATGACAAACGGAACCCCAGACGTGCCCCCCGAGGGGCGTGTGCCTCCACTGGACAGGGCTGGAGGACGGGGGGCTGATCAGGAAAGGCTTTGGAAAAACGGGGACAACTACACGACACTTTGAAACTGCGAGCTGGAGGGGCCAGTGCGGCCAAGGCAGGGGCGCCCGGAGCGGCGCGGGGTGCCTGGGCTGGCTCAGGTGGAGGAAGTCGGGTGAAATCCTCGCGCACAGCTGTCTACGTGCAAACACGATAGAAGCTTCTCTGGGGAACGGGAGAGAGGGTGATGGGAGGGAGCTGCAGGGGCAGGCGCCAGGCCGGGGCGTCGGGAGGCCCTGCTGGGGGCTCTGTGCCCTGTGGACGGGGGCGAGGTCCTCACGCTCCGTGAGCTGCCGGGGCCCTGGGCACGTCCCACCCCCTCCAGGAACACTTGTGGAATCCAAATGCTCCTAAGTTGCTGAAGCCACCTCGGCTCCACCACGCGTGTTCCGGCTGCGTGGGGACCTGACAGTCTGCTGAGGAACTTTGGTCAAAACCCCCAGCCGACGGCGATCATCTGGGTTCCAAAAATACGGTCTGTGGGAATTCACCTCTCTCTCCCCGAACCCATAAACTGAGCATTTGTGTGATCACCTTCCCTCTATGCCCCAAAAAGGAAAAAAATTGAAATGGCTGAGAAGTACCTTTGATTAACTCGAAAACGGTAAAATGCTAAAAGTCACAATAAGCATTTCTCAGAACAGCAGATCAATTTAAACATCGACACCATGGTTTTTGTTCGAACTCACTTTTCAAAAACGGGTCTTTGGATGGAATTATTTGTTCTGTTCTAGAAATATTGGCAAAGTTTTATAAATCCAGACCCCTGCTTCCCCCCAAAAAGTGAAGCAAGGGGAAAAGTGATGTGTTTTTCAATTTTGAGAAGGGTGGGTTTTCCTTGTCCTTGGGCGGCAGTGCGGGTGGCTTTGGGGAGGACCTGTCACCTCTTCTCACCAAAGCCAAGATCATCAGTCAGACGATGAGCTGGCACCATCTGAGGCGCTGAAGGTGCTGAAACGTGGGGTATGGCTCCCCTCCAAGTGGCCCGGTGCCTTGTCACCGGAGAAGGCAGAGCAGAGGAGCACTTGGTGTCACATCAGCTTCAGTGTGACACCCACGGATCCACAGCCACCCATGAGGAACCGCCCCCGGGGGCTTGGTGCAAACACGGGGACCCGCTCAGGCTTCTCCCGCTCATGTGCTCAGCTCAGAACCCGACACGGTGTCGTCAGGGAGCTGTCACACGAACAGGGCACCCTGACAATGGACACGTGAACGGCTGGCCCAGGACAAAGGCCGACCAAGTGGTGATGCTGGTCACTCAGCCCTGGCCTCGCCACTTGATTAGTTTTTAAACGATAACCTTATAATTCACGGGAAATACTCACATATTCATCCAGAATCAGGTAGGAATCCTTCATCTGCAAAGGAGAGATGAAGTTCACATTTAGTTCCGAGTGTGCGTCTCCTGTGTGCGCTCTACGCTCCACCCCCCAAGGCTCGTGGGGTGTCTTTGGGTGCGGCCCTCACAGGGGAGCCTCTCCCACCCAGCACATCTCGGGGGGCAGCTGGTTGTGCCCCAAAGGCTGGATTCTCTGCCCCATGGGGTCCAATGTCGCCCTGAAACTCCTCTGACAGTGAAATCCCCGGGCTCATCCCCCCATTTCCCCAAGCGGTGGGAGATCCCCGTTCTTCCTTATTCGATTCTCCTGGGGGTGGGGGGGGTGATTCCACCCAGCCTCCAGTGTCCCTCTTTTCATCGTATCTGTTACCAGAGACAGCTCACAGCAGCCCTTCGGGGGGCACTCAGCACCGGCAGGGCACCTGGGCCTCATTCAGAGGCCCCAAAGCTGGAAGGGGCCCCAGCCCGGAGACTGCACCCGCCTGTCCTGGAGCCCCGCTCTAAGTGACCCTGCGGAGCCCTTGGGGAGAGATGTCCCTCTCTGGACCCAGTCTCAGAGGGTGCTGGGGGACGGAACCACGACGGCTGACCTTTTCATTGCACTCGGGCACCAGACAGGACATCCCTTCGTGGCGGTCCAGGAAGGCCTGGAACTCCTCCTTGCTGATGACGAACTTCTCAGCCTCCCGCAGGGCCCCCTCCCCGACGTTCTCGCCCTCGATGAGGAGGCACTGGAACACCTGAGAAAGCGGGCGCCTCGCGTCACCGACACCGCGAACCTCGTCCCCACCGAGCCGCCTCCCACCGAGGAACGTTCTAGAAAGACGTTGCTCTGGGGGAACGAGACCACGTCCTGACATTCAGGAAGCACGAATATTTTTAAAATGTAGACTCACAAAAACCGGCCTGGATTTTTACATTTGATCTAGTCTTATAATCTAAATTTTTAGACTACAAAATAACACTCAGCGAAGGGTGTAGGGGCCATACAAACACATCGAGAAAATAAGCAAATCCTTTGCAATCCCCGAACCAGGAAATAAGTATTTTCAAAATGCTGTCATTTCCACTGAGTTTTAATATCTCCTCATGGAGGCTCTGGAATGGATTTACTAGAAGAACAGTTTTCCAAGGCCATGGATCTTGCTTTTCAGCATTCTTTTAAGTGAGCAAATAGGTGTGTGTGTGTCTGTCTGTCTGTCTGTGTCTGTGTGTGTGTGTGTGTGTGTGTGTGTGTGTGAGATACATTGTTCCATCCCAAGGAGTGCATCCTCTAGAAGGAAACCTGTCCCAGCGAATTGTCCAGGTGACTCGGGTGACAGCCAATCACAGGGCTGCGGGTTTCCATGCCAGATGGGGTTCTGCGCAGTAGTACCTCATTACCTTTTCATCACCACACAAGCAAAAAATACGCAAAAATCGTAACTTTAAATGCCCCAAATTTCGCCTCCTTTGCTCACTCTGTCTCCCCTGGTCATCCCTTCTCGCGCTCCCCAGGCCCCCCACAGCCCTCCACTGTTTGCCCCGGGGGGGCTGTGGTCCTCTGGGAACACCAGCCTTCTCTACACCCGCAGCTCCACCCGCTCCAGTCACAGGGCGGGAGCGGGCAGAGGCCTGGCAGGGAGGGGCGCCCTCCACGAGATCTGGAATCCTGACCTGACCGGACACTGAAGATGCACACGGGCATCTCCCCCCGGGAACTTCAGTTCCAGGACTAGACTGGAAGGGGGTCTCGGGGGACAGCCAGGTCATGGGGGCTTGAAGAGAGTGGAGGGCGGTGGGACCGGAGAGGGGGGTAGGCTACGCCCCCGCCCACTGCGGAACACCACAGGGTCCTTACGCAGCTCTGTGGACAGGGCAGGCAGGCCCAGGCCTTGGAGGGGAAGCGGTTCTGAAATGCTGTAGGGACTGTGCAACACCAGGGCAGGTGCTGGCTGCCAGCAGCGTGTGACCTGCGGGCACCAGCGATCGGGCGGAGGACCTGCTTTGCAAACAGGCCGAAACTAGCCCTCGCCCACCGAAGTCCGGAGTTTGAGAAGGCCACTCCAGAGTGAATCGGGCAGTGGGGAGCCGGAGGAGGAGTAGGAAGGGTGGAGGAAAAGGCTGCTTCTTAAGCTGTGCAGTGGAGAAGGGGGGACGGGAGCCGTGAGCAGACTAAGACTTTGAGAGAAAAAACATACACATGTGTAAATACACAGATCCACACGCAGACTGAGCAGAGAGCCGTGAGGCAGACAGTGAGCACGGAGCGGGAGGGGGAACAGAGACGGGAGGAGGCCATGACTCCCAGGGACCCTAAGAGCTCGCAGCTGAGTCGCCGGCCCCGGGCTGTCCCCTCTCCTGGAGCATAGCCTCTGTTTCTCCTCATTCCTCTTCACTCTTTTCTCACTTTTTTCATGTTCCTCCTTAGACCAGGAGAGTGGGGGCTAATACTCTGCTTTCTCATATATGTAACCAATATGTAGAGCTCATATATCAATTAAATAATTTTAAAAAGTAACATTTCCATCCTCCCCTAACCCATTTCCACACATGTCAGGGTAACATCAGAAGAATAAGATAATAACCCTCTTCACCATCTCTTGAGGTCTATGCTGAATGCCGGTGTGGATTTAAACACACCCCAGGCAGCTTTAAAAGGAGCGTGCGAAGTGCTACCGTTTTCCAGGGTCCAGCTGAGTACCACCCCCTACATGAAGCCTTCCAGGCACTCTGGCAAAATCAAACTCTGCCTGGTCTGCCTTCCCATATTACTCCAGCACACAGCATTACGCTGCACAGTTCCCTGGTCCTGTCTCCTTCCTAGAACTGAATTCTGCCTCTGATCCTTGGTGGCAAGTCCTTGGAGGTCCAGGCACATATATGGGTCAGGTCTGTAACTGTCCCCAGGGCAGCTTGTGACTTGTGCATACTGGTGCCCGCCCTTGCTAATGTCTACCTGCCCCCAACCCCCTGGCCCAGGGCCCTATTTCATGGGCATGAAGTCCAGGAAGCTGGAGTTTTTGTTTGTTTGTTTTAAACAGTTCCCCGAGTTGACTCTGAAGAACAGCCAGGGGTAGGAAACTTTACTTCATCATTACTGACAAGTGTGGCCACACTGTCTGCGCTGTACCTTGAATGGGTGTGTGTGTCTTTGAACTTTGGACTTTCAGTAGCTAATCTCGAGGTCGGTCCAAAAGCACAGCCCTTGGTGAATGAATTTTGCTATAACTCAGGAATGGCTTTGCCTGCAGTACCTTCTAATAATTCAATGAAAAAATGTATTAATGGAGTGTGTGAAGAACACACATCCATTCACAAATAAGCCAAGAGCCGTAAGAAGAAGCCCAGTCTTGTCTTCATTAATACATACAAGGAAGGCGTTCTGTGGGCACCTTCTTCAGAACATCTCTGAGCACCTTGTATATCTCTGGCCTTTGTCCTCAGAATATTCCAGAAGGGAATCAGCCCTAGTTTTTAGGACGGACAACTGAGGCAAAGAGAATCTAAGCAGTTTCAAGTTGAACGGGTAAAAGTAAGACCCTGGACCCGGCTTCCCGGCTGACGCCTCCGGACCCTCACCGTTTCCTCCTCCCCGGGAGCGGTTTCCCGGACACTCTAAGATGACGGTCAGCGGAAGCAGCCCTGCGCTCACCTTCCAGCGGACGGGGTTCAGCTCCTCGATGTGCTCTCTCATGTCCTCGTCCACGTTGAAGCGGTTGATGACCGAGTTGATCTTGAAGGCCACCCTGTACTCCCGGCACCACCTCCGCAGCTTCCGAAGGTTCTCCACGTGGTTTATCTTCCCTTGCCCGCGGCCGATGAGGACGTTCACGTCCTCGTTGAAGCTGTCACAGGAGATGGCCAGAATGTCCAGGTACTGGCCTGAGGGAAAACGAGCATCGTTAGGACGTCCCTCCAGGGACCAAGCCCTCGTGGCTGGTCCACACCCTGGGCTAAAACACCCCTGGTCCATATGCGTGCTTTCATTCCTTAAAAGAAAAAAGCCCCTTTTTTCCTCATACCCCGACACTCACTGAAGTGTGTGTTCTACTGGGTACTTCTGCCCACTGATTGTGAAAACCAGACTCCTAACGAGATGATGGCGGCGCTCACGCTGGAGTGTGAGCGCTCTCCAAGGCGCTTCCTCGAGGGGTTTCGATAGCTCTGCCCCGGGCCGTGGAACAGCCGAGGCAGGCTGGTACTTCCGATCTGCGAGCACTGGGGGACCCACTCCTTTTCTCGTCGCATGAGCACAGTTGCTCGGCCGCCCTCCTATCTCAGCTCTGTGCCTTCTCCCTGACCTCTGTCCTACGTCTGATCCAGCACCTAAACATCCACGGAGACCCGACGGTGGGCAGGGCGTGACCGCGTTAGACCCGAGGAAGCCCAGAAGACGGGAGTTTGGGCGTGCAGAGCGCACCTGCTCCCCGAAACAGCGCGTAGGAGCAGCCGTGACGGGGGGTCCTCGGGGGGCATGGGATCAGCTTCGTGTGGCCTCTCTCCCATTGCTCTCTGCCGCGCCCCCTTCGCCCCCGCGTCTCCTGTTCCTCCTTCAGTTTCCCCTGCTGCTCCAAACCACCCACCTGTCTCTTCTTGATCTCTTTTTATTATTTTCATTTTGATACACTGTACATTCAGTATTGGTCTGTATTAGTTTCAGATACCCAGCGAAGCGGTTAGAAAATCATGTACTAGACAGGGTGGCCCCCATCGCCCGCCTCTAAAGCATGGCCGTTCTCGGCCGCCCAGCCGAGTCCCTGCACTTGACCAAGTGCGCGTCTCCCTAGCTCTCGGGCTGTGCAGAGCAGACCACAGACGCCAGTTCTTAAAACCGCTCTCCAATCACAGAAAGCAGGACGTACAGAAACAGTGAGGACACTGTGTTCTCCAATCGCTTACTGTAGATGAGACTAATTTAAGGAATGGCTGTTTCTTTAAGCATTTAAGAAAATTAAACACTGACAGCGGAGGAACAGTGAGGAGGGGGCCGTCAGCTGGAAGCTGTGCTCACGTTCCCTGAGGGCTGTGAAGCTGGGCCCGCGGTCGTGCTTGGAACGCTGGGCGGGCTGGGCCGACTGGGGTGTTCTGTTATCTGTCTGGCCCGGCTGGTTCGCGGGCAGCTCCGCAGAGTGTAAACACCCGAAACCCAACGCGCATGGCTTGAAGAGAGAGTACGGTGAGCACATTTGGTGTCCCCCACCCGGGCCCCAGCAGGCCCGGCCTGCGGCCCGGGGTAGAAGGAGGCCCAGCCCCGCCAGCGACCCAGGGGAAGCTCACCGTAGTTCTCGAACCAGCGCTCGCGGATCAGGCTGCCGTTGCTGACGATGCTCACGCTGGGCAGACGCAGCTCCTGCTTGCAGAACTTCACCAGCTGGCCCAGGTACTCGCCCCGGTCGTGGAGGAACGGCTCCCCGCCCGAGAAGTTGATCTTCTCCATGCCTGGGAGAGAGGGAACGCATGTTTTCCTGCCGGGCCTCCACACCGCGGACATTGTGGTGGTTTTCACGGCAGGAGCCGTGTGTGCTCCGCGTCACGGACATGGAATGAAACTCCTCATCATCCTCCCCTCCCCAGGTCCGGTCCCCTGTCCACCCCACACTAGGGGCATACCGTGCGTAGTCCAGAGCCTCACACACACAAAAGTCGCCTGAAGTCGTTTTTCTTTTCTTCCTTAGGTTGGACTGGATGCACGTGACACAGGTGATCAGTTACAGACACGAGAACATGCCTGAGAAGCCCGAGGGTGCGGAGAGGCAACATGGAGATTGGCTAAGCAGAACACTCCCCCCCCTCCCCATCTAGAACAATCTAGAATGCTTGTGTTTTAAAGTGGATTTGTGCCCAGCGGTTTGGCCACACACCGTGTTCAGGCTGAAGTCACGCAGCGCTTCGAATTTAAGGGCCTGGCTTACTGCCTGCTAGGTTTTCACAGTGCTGTTCAGACATGGGGTAACACTCTCACCAACACAACCCTGTCTGAGAATACAGTGCTTTCTCTCCCAGAAGCTTTCTTTCCAGTGTTCTGAAATTTCAAGATGATGCGCCTCGGTGGAAATGTGCACTGTGCCACCAAGTCCCCCGAGAATGTCGCTCGTTAATCCACGCAGGCGGCAAACACTGTGCCCGTGAACGAGCGAGCACCGGGCGTGGCGACTTACTTTCTGCAGTGGGACTGTCACGCAGCCTATAAAAGTGCTGTCGTGCCCCAGTTTCCAGGCCCTGGCGAGAGGCGGCAGTTCCTCTCCTTGAACCGCCCGTTAGGCGGACGCCCCCCACCTGCTGTGTTGGTCACGCGGTCCGGGTCCCTGCACGGAGCCCTGGGCACCCCCGGCCCGGAGAGCCGGGGCAGCGCCTGTGCCCAGAGCCTGTGGGATGGCTCAGACTGGCTCGGGCGGGGCCGGCCACCCTGCCCTGTCTGTTCCTTCCCACAGAAACCACAGTGAAGGCTCCTGCCCAGATGTCCCCTCCCCGCCTGGTGACTGAACCCAGGAACTCCCTGCGTGCCCGTGGCGAGTTGTACTCTCCCCAAGGATGAATCTAAGAAGGGCTGCCGTTCATGCCACCCGGCGCAGAGCAGTCCTGGGTGAGGGCACGGCGGGCCACGGTGGTGCCCACCCCACCCCCAGCCGTCTCTGACGGGACAGTGATGACTGACGTCACTGCACTACTTGTGAGCGAGGAGGCTCCTTGTGGACAATTGTTAGGATCCTACGGAACAGTGTATTTTCACGAAGTATGACGTGCGTGCCACGGTGAAGTGCCCGGGGAGTCTGAGGAGCAGGGGCGGCGGGGACGAAGGAACGAGAGCCCCGAGGGACCAGGGGTGGCGACACTCTTGGACCAGGACCAACCGGTTCCGGCAGCATCAGTGTGGGAGGGCCACCGCAGTGGGGCTCACGGCCTGTACGCTCTGTCCGTCTTCTCTGTGTCAAAGCCAGAGAAGTAAATGCTACAGAAGCGTCTTCAGCCAGACGGCCAAATTTTAATTTTAAATATACTGTACAGTTAAACAAAAACAAATTTTAATTTTAATGTAAATTTAGATATGTGATTATTACCCAACCGGGTTTTCCTCTAATGGCCAGAAATCTCACTCACAGGACACGCCACCTGTACTAAACCTTGACCATTTTAATTCCTTTTTCTTTTTGCTGTTCTGCTTGGTTGTGTCTTTCTGTCTTGTCTTCCAGATTGCTGACTCGACCCACGGCTTCATCTCACCTACAGTTTACTCCTCCCAGTGTATCATTTATTTCAGATAGTGCATTCTTTATTTCTGACTGGTCCTTTTGTATAGTTTCCGTGTCTCTTTTCTTGCTGCTGGGTACTCTCAGTCATTACTCCCAACTCTCTATCGGATACATTGCTCGCCTCCACTTCACCTAGTGCCTGGAGAATTCTCTGGGTCCTTCATTTGCAGCCCACTTCCTTGTCTCCTCGTTTGGGCTGCTTCTTTGTGTCTGTTTCTGTGTATCGGGTGGATCTGCAAAGACTCTGGCTCAGGCCCCTGTCAGAGGCTGCCTGTGACTGGCCCCGGGTGACCTGTTTGGGGCCCTCAGCGATCCACAGCCTGTGGCTCCTTCTGCTCTGCCCGGGAGTGTGTGGGAAGGATTGAGCCGCGCACCGAGGCTCACCGTCACCAGCACTGCGCCTGGCGAAGGGCCGACTCAAGTCTCAACGCGCCCAGAGACCTGCCTCTGCTCGCAGGCCGTCTGTCAGGCTGGAGCAGGAAAGTAGCCTCCGGCTGTGCTCCTGGGAGCCGGGCTTCGGCTCAGCAGGGTGGGGCGAGAGGGAGGCCTTCCAGAGAGGCTGCTGCTCCCCCCAGGCTATCATCGTGTGGAGAGGAGCGGTGTGCCCGAGAAGGTGGCTCCCGCAGTGTGTGGAACAACTCAGCACGGGGGTCCCGGTGGCTGACCCCTCAGCCCTGTCACCAGGGTCACCCACCCCAGGCTCCTTCTGTGTCTCCAGTCCACTCTGCCCTCCCTCCACCCAGGCTGAGTGGCTGCAGACGGAATTTTGTGCGAACCCTTTAAGAGGCTCTAGGCCTCTCTTCTTGGTGGACAGAAACCCGGCTGCCCTTCACAGCTGGGCATTATCAGGGTTCCTTTCCCGGTGCTGGTTCTCTAGGCTGGGGATCACAGCCTGGGGCTTAGGACCCCACAGCTCCCATCGGGAACCCAGCCAGCCACTGAAACATCCCACCCTTGGGGGTCCTCACGAGCCTCCTCTGCACCCCCTCCCAGTCTCAATGTGGTGACGTTTTTCTCCCATAAGGCCTTGGTTATAAGGCTTCTCTCCAGCTAGTGTTCAATGGGTTGTTCAGGAGGGTTTTCCCATCATTTGGCTCTAATTCCAGTTCGGTTCTGGGAGGAGGTTAAGGTAGTTTCCTCCTGCTCTGCCCCATCTCGGATCCTCTGCTTTAACCATTTAATTCACTCGGCTTCTATCGACTGGAAACTGAGAAGTCATTACACGAAAGTATTCATTACAACTCTTTACGACAGTTTATAACAATACAGAAGCATTCACTTATTGGTGCCTTGTAAAAATAGTCTGAGGTTGGTATAGAAGCTATTATTATTGTTATCTACATTTTAAAGATTATTAAACTGATATTCAGAAAAGTTAGATGTCTGGATGAACCTTGTACCCGAGGCACTCAAGCCCAGTTTTGTGAATCAAGACTCAAAGACCCTGCCACAAGACAAGATTGCTCCTCATTCATTCATTCATCCGTCATTAATTCACCTATTCTAAAACATGTTGAGGGCCCAATGACATTCTAGATGCTTTGCTAGGCATAAAGATACACAGATGCTGAGACTCAGCCTTGGAATTCAGACCCTTTGAGGACTCGGGTGTTTACAACAGATCCGCCAGACAAAACACAGGGCACGACTTAAACACTGCCCTAGCATGCGTGTGTGACAAGGGCCATGAGGTCACAGATGAAGGGGAGAAGACCTGGATTCTGCCCCAAAGAGGACTGGGGACGATTCTAAGGAGCTTTGAAAGTTCTCGGACAGAGATTGGGGCGACCGGCCCCCCGAAAGAGAGAGCTACCCGGTCGCACGCAGGCTCGCTGGGGCAGGTGTTAGGGGCCTTGAAGCCTTTGCTGATGAGCGTGAGGCTGGGGACCGTGTGAGACAGTCAGGTGGAAGCATCGAAGTGCCACAGGCACGTTTTGGCACGACAGCGTGCTTTCCTGCGGGCACAGCAGGGACAGGGAGACCCAGCGCAACTGTCCTGGTGAGACTGGCGACGCCCTAAGTCGGACCCCACGGGTCCGCGGCCCCAGGCAGGTGTGCCGTTGTCCCGGCTGTGCAACAGGGAGCAAAACAAGTCCTATCCAATAAAATGCAAACTGCGGTGTGATTGCGTAGAGTGCTAAATCAGGCAAAACCCGTCTGGTGCTGGAAGATAAGCTAGGGGCTCGCCTGTGGGGGGAGGGCGGCGGCTGGAGGAGAGCAGCCCCTCCTGGGCTGGGATGCCTCCCCTCCCAGGTGAGCAAACTGGCTCCCTGCCTGGGTCCTCGGGAGGGGGGCGGCCGTGCGCTCATGGGCTCTACTTCCATGAGAAAGGTTAAACCCGTTGAGAAAAAGGGGGCAATGCTGCTGAGATTGCTAGTCTGGAGGTGCTCTGGGACAGACAGGACAGCAAGGAGCGAGGCGAGGCAGTGGAAGACTGTCCCTGAACGGGGGGCCGCGCTGCCTCGGGGATGCGGGTGCGTGACGGGGACAACAATGCGAGCTCACTGCGGGCTGAGCGGTGGAGCCCACTCGTTGCCAAGTTGGAGCCGCAGAGTCTTTCGGGCTCACAGTTGGGAACCGAAGGCACCGCTGTGGCTCTTACGTGAGAGTCTGTGTGTGTCTTGGTTTCGTGCTCGCTTCCTTCACCGAGTCCGGGAAACCCTGCCCACCGCTGCTTTGGGCCAACCCAGGGAGTACCACAACCTGCCCGCCACCCCGGTGCCCGCGCCCGTGCCCATGCCGCCGTGCTGGCCGCTGCACTGACCACCACGCTGACCGCCCCGCTCACCGCTGCGCCGACTGCCAGCTGGCCGCCGCGCCGACTGCCGCGTGGACCGCCGAGTGGATCGCCACGTGGACCGCCGCGCCGACTGCCGAGTGGACCACTGCGCCGACTGCCAGCTGACCACCGCGCGGACCGCCGCGCCGACTGACCGCCGCGCGGACCGCCGAGTGGACCGCTGAGTGGACCGCCACGCGGACCGCCGACTGACCGCCGCGCTGACCGCCGCGCGGACCGCCGCGTGGACCGCCGCGCCGACCACCGAGTGGACCGCCGCGTGGACCGCCGCGCCGACCACCGAGTGGACCGCCGCATGGACCGCCGCGTGGACCGCCGCGCCGACCGCCAAGTGGACCGCCGCGTGGACCGGCAGCTGACCGCCGCGCGGACCGCCGAGTGGACCGCCGCATGGACCGCCGCGTGGATCACCGCGCCGACCGCCAAGTGGACCGCCGCGTGGACCGGCAGCTGACCGCCGCGCGGACCGCCGAGTGGACCGCCGCATGGACCGCCGCGTGGACCGGCAGCTGACCGCCGCGCCGAACGCCGAGTGGACCGCCGCGTGGACCACCGCGTGGACCACTGCGCCGACCGCCGAGTGGACCGCCGCGTGGACTGCCGCGCCGACCGCCGAGTGGACCGCCACGCCGACCGGCAGCTGACCGCTGCGTGTACCACTGCGTGGACCACCGCGCGGACCGCCGAGTGGACCGCCGCACGGACCGCCGCGCCGACCGGCAGCTGACCGCCGCGTGGACCGCCGCGCGGACCGCCGCGCCGACCGCCAGCTGACCATCGTGCTGGCCGCCGCGCCGACCGCCACACCGGCCACGGCGCTGACCGCCGCGCTGGCCGCCGCGGGCTCTGGGGTCGAGATGACCTGGGCGCCCACCCGCCAAGTCAGAAAGGGTGTCTCCCCGGACGCTGTCCGCACCCTGCGGTGGGAGACACCTCGGTCCTCCGTGTCCCCCCCATCTCCACCCGCCGCCTGGGTCCCACCGGAGACTGCCCCCCAGCCCGGTTTCCACGGCGGAGACTCACCTGCCTCCTTCAGCAGCCGCAGGCCCCTCCGGGCCTCCTCCAGGGGCAGCACGAAGGACGTCTTGGCCGTGTGGAAGCAGAAGCCGCACCGGTAGTTGCACTGGCGGGTGAAGTGGTAGTTGACGCTGGTGGGAGT
This sequence comes from Trachops cirrhosus, assembly GCA_028533065.1. Lineage (NCBI taxonomy): Eukaryota > Metazoa > Chordata > Mammalia > Chiroptera > Phyllostomidae > Trachops > Trachops cirrhosus. Next base: position 146,101,245 of record CM052543.1, read on the forward strand.
GAGGGGCTCATCGCCGCTGTCGTCCTCCTCTTCCGCTCCGGTCCCCTGGGCTCCTTCCCTGCGCCACTGCAGCCGTCCCTGGTCGGACCCCGCCAGCCAGAGGACCAGGAGGACCAGGCTGCCCCATAGGAAGCTCAGGGCCCTCCAGAGCAGCTTCACCGCACACACCAAGAGCGTGACGGACCACATGGTGCCAGTGCCTCTGACTGTCCTGCCGCCGGGCGCTCCCCTTATATCTGTGTGTCCAAGCACACCGTCACATGGCAGGTGGACACACCTCCTCTGAGTGACGCTCCCTTGCGTCTGAGTTTCGATTTTTCTCTTCATGAAAATGAAAGTTGGAGCGGCGCCAAGGCTGGCGGCCCCGAATTTGGTGGGAGCTGCCCGCCTGCAGCCTGTGCCAGGGCGCGGGTCACGGTGCTGCCACCGCCCTGCTCCTGGGGCGGGGCGCGATGGGACCGGAGAGACAGCCACCGCTGGCGTGGCGGCGGTACTCACGCGTGACATCACAGTCAGGAGCCACCACCCCCCCCGCTTCACACACCGGGCTCTCGGGGAAAGGCGGCTGTGAGGCCCGAATGTGAAAAGAACGGTGACCCCTGCCCCCCCCACGAGGCCACCGGGCGCGCCCACCTGGCGCGCCCACCTGGCGCGCGCAGGCTCATCGGGACGCGCGTGGCCTCGCTGCTTCCTGCGCTGTCCCTCTCCACTCACGCTTTGCCCGGCGTGGAAGTTCAGGGGTTCATGGTATTTTCCTTCATTTCTCTGCATTTCTCCCCCTTTCACAGACGGCAGGAAAACCAGGTGCTTCTCTAAGATGCTCCTTAACGGACAGCATCACTGTGGCTTGCTATTTATTTTTATAGTTTTCTTAGAAAGCGGCGCTGGCTTCTGTACTGAAGGTTTCTTCCCTTCAGCCCTCGTGGGTGCGGCGTGCATCGGAGCATCTGTGTGTGCCATGTGAAGGTCGGCGTGCCCCGGGTGGGAGCCGCGGGACCCTCTGCCCTGAGCTCATCGCTGGCCAGCCTGTGGCTCCCAGCCAGTTTTCACTCCCCGGCCCTACTGTGTCATCCGTAAGCCCGGACGGCCCATGAGAGTCCCTGAGGTATGGGGGTCGCTGAGCACGGGTGTGGGCGTCGGTCAGTGCCGGGGAGGGCGGGCCGTGGGGGTGCCGGCAGGGCTGCCGTCTGAGGGAGAAGGAGCCCCGAGAACGGAAACTGAAAGCCAAGTGTGGTTACCGGCTCTGCGGGGATGGGCGGGGGCCAAGCGGCTGCAATCGCGGCCAGATGTTTGTAAACTCTCACCACGGTTGGGGCCCCAGCAGGATGGATTTTTGCTGCATCACGGGGGTGTGAAGAAATGAAGAGCAAATCAGCCTGCATTTCAAATCCGGGACCGGGGGAGGCACAGAGGGTGACCTCCCAGGCTTTCGAGACTAAACCTGTTACGGTGTGAATTCTAGTTCAGCTGATGATATTTAATTTGGGGTAAATTTCTGTGCCTGCTTGATTGGTTAACCCATCTGGGAAGGATGGGTATTAGCATCTGTGTCCCACAGGATGGTTTAAGGCTTAAATGGCATAACACGGGCTGTGCCCTGGGGATCTCGGGGGGCAGAAGACACTAGAAATGCCTGTGCACAGGGAGCGTGGCCTGCCCGGCCCTGGGCTCACTCCGTTTGCACCGACTTACTCTACGCCTGGAGAAACTCCCATCACACGGGGCGTGAGGGGTCGGACTAGGCTTTAAAAACCCCCAGTGCTGCTCAGTAATGGGTTGTCATGATCACATTAGTCCGTATCATTACTTTTTTAAATCAGTGAATTCCAGTTATTCAAGGTATTTCGTTCTTCCCAGGCTTACGCCCGTGAAGAGAGGTTGCCACTGCTCCTGAAGCTCGTCCGGTCCAGGTCAGCATCTTTATTCACTCACTCACTCATTCGCTCACTCACTCATTCATTCACTCACTCACTCATTCGCTCACTCACTCACTCACTCACTCACTCATTCACTCACTCACTCACTCACTCACTCATTCATTCACTCACTCACTCACTCACTCATTCACTCACTCACTCACTCATTCACTCACTCACTCATTCGCTCACTCATTCACTCACTCACTCATTCATTCACTCACTCACACATTCATTCACTCACTCAGTCATTCACTCACTCACTCATTCACTCACTCACTCATTCATTCAGACATGCTTTCCTGCCTTCCTCTTTCCTGCAACAAGTGTTTGTGGGTGCCACACATGTATTGGGTAAAAGATTAACATAGACAAAAACATAAATGAAAGGAAGTCCAAGGCCCTTCTTGGCGAAGAGCTCATGGACGTCACAGTCCCTGTGGCACTTTTTGGACACGTACTGGTTTCTTCCTAACTCATCTTTCTCCGCCCATCTAAGCAGGAGGCTCAGGACTGAGAGTCCTTCTTCTCAAGGTAATGTCCTTTCAAAGGTCAGAGAGGGATTTTTTTTCCCTAACTGCGTAAGATAAGTGGGCCGGAGGAAGGTCAAGGCAGGCTCCTTGCTCTCCTCCACTCCACAGGACCAGCCACCTCTGAAGGCACCCTCAGAAGCTGTGTGCCCGAGAAAGGTCACCACCATTTTTTCTTAACCCCGGTACATTTTTCTCAAAACATGTCAGCCTTCCTGACGTACGCCGGACTCTCTGATGTGCGCAGTCCCCCGCGGCGCCATCGGACACGGGCTGAGGCGCAGCAGCGGGCTGTGGAACCGGTTTAGTCAGTGGCAGCAACCTTGTGTTTTACTTTGGCAGGCCTTTTATTGGAGCACACTGCACATGTTTCACGCGGGCACCCCAGTTTATCAAGGTCCGGCGCGCCAGTTTTGACAGGATGCACGGTTATGTGTGATGGCCACCTCGTTTAAAAAAAGAAAGGACACTTGACCAAGACCTGGAAGTCTCCCACTCCGTCTCCCAGGCCCTGGGGCCTGCCTCTAGCCCAGGGACAGCCCCGTGCTGTGTCCCCACCGCCGTGCAGGGCTGCCCGCTGTTTGATTCCGGGTGGGCCCACCAGCACGCCGCTCTGCCAGCTCCCTCACTCCCCACCTGTAGATGCACCCACCGGGCTGAGGTCAGCGGCGGCTCCTCCTGCTCACAGCCGCCAGGTCCCCACAGGGTGAATGTGCCCGTGTGTCAGCTGCTCCAGCACCTGGGAGCTTTGCTCTTACGTTCTTCCTTTCGGTCAATGTACACGTGTGTTTGTGAGCCAGGGGTGGGGTCCCTGCTTCATAAGCCACACGCGTGTTCCCCTCAGGACAGACCCTCATGGCGTGTTCCAAGGGCTCGGGCCTGGCACCGCCAGCAGGGCAAGGTCGGTTGGCTGCAGTGGCCGCCCCCCCCACCCCGCCGTCGGCACTTCACGGCTGTGAACCGCCACCACGGCGCTGTGCGTGTTGTGTGGGGGCGGCTTCCCTGCCTTTTCGGCTCCCTGCTCTCTGGTGGCCGGAGCACGCAGCACCTTTCCCTAGGTTTTCTAGCCCTGGATTCGAATCTTGTGCCCCTTTCTTTCCTGGTGGTCGTCTGCATTTTTCTGACGGATTTGTAGGCGTCGGCCACGTGTCCTGTACTGTCCAGGTAGCAGGTGTTGCAAACGCCTCCTTTAATCTTTGGCCTTCCTGTTTGCTCACGTGCTGGGAGGGATTTCATCCTTGTGACGGGTGTGACTGCGCCAGTCTGCAGAGCGCTGTGTGTGTGTGAAGAAGTGGAACGAGTCCCGAAGAGCTTCAGGATGACAGGGCTGCTCCTTGACATTTTCATCTGATGTCCGTGTGTGTGTCTGTGCACGCGTGCGGTCCGGTTGTCTCGAGGCCCCTCGTGTGTGCTGATTGGCCGCGCCTCCGGAGCAGGCCACCCTCCCGGGCGGGGCTTACTGCAGGGAAGGGGGGTGCGGAGCGGGAGCGCGGGGCAAAGGGCCCACGTCACACAGGGCCTGGTGAGGCCCACACAGGCTTCTGAGGCCTTCACCCCCTGCGGCCGCACGGACTGCGTGTCCTCTCCCGCCGTGAGCTACAGGGACCAGTGCGAGACGGCTCCGCGCAGCCGTGGTCCCTGATGCCGGCCCCCGGCTGTGCGTGAGCTGCCCATCCCGGGTCCTGACGCATGCGCACAGCAGCAGGACAGGGTGGGGAGGGTGCCGCCAGGCCTCAGGTTGGCGCCTGGTCCTCAGGGGTTGATATCAAGAACCTTCCGGGGCCACGATGCGAGGAGGTGTGGCCAGGACTGATCGTGGTTCCAGGGTCCCCTGGAGAGACGCCGGCAGCGAGCCCCTACCCCCGCCATGTTACCGCTTTCCTCGGGGAGCCCTGGATGCCAGGCTCCTCAGAGAGAGCATCAACTCCACGGGCTGGCCCTCCAATACAGGCCCCACCCCGACAGGCCGGGGGGCTTGTGTAAGAGAGAAGCAGAAGGCCCCTGTGCTTTACCGCCCCCCCCCACCGCCCGGGGAAGCAGCTGCTTAGGCAATGTGCCAGCGTTCCCCCGACCTCCGTCTCTTCTCTCCTGGACTCCAACCAACCACAGAATCGTCACTCCTCGTTTCCCGAGTTCGCCGTTACCTTCAGACACCCCCGAGGATGGATGTAGGATTGTATGTAATGGTCTTTCTCTTTGGGGGTCCTTTTGAATCCGTGCTTTTTCCCTCCCCTACTCTCCTGGTGTGCTGTTTTCATTTCCTTTCTTCTCACCAACCTGAACAGCCTACCTAGAAGCCTATCTATCTAAATAGGGGTTCAAAAACCAATCTTTTTCAAAATAAAGGTTACTTTTTCATTTTATTGTTCATTAACTGCGGCCTTTATACTTGTGAACTCGCCCTCTCCGTTTTATTCCCCACGAGCAGAACGGCTCCAATGGCCTCACCTTCCCCGTGTGATGGTGTGAGTGCGGAGACCACGGCTCCTCTATGTGGGTGACGCTGTGTTATCGGTTCACTCAGAGACGTCTCTGAACTCCCTGTCCAGCTCCAGCCTCTCCCGGCCCCGAAACTATGGGCAAGTGTACTCAACACAACCACCCACCCACGCTGGAGCTTGAACATACGGCCCATTTTAGTGAAAGAAGATGCTGTGTCTTCAGGGGTCAACACTGACTTGCCCTTGGCCGAGCTCAGGTACCGCAGTACCGTCCATCTTCCCGTCTCCTGGTAGGGAGGAGGCAGGTGAAAACGGAGAGGGAAACTGAAATGGAGAACAGGTGGGTGGGGGCGCGGACTCAGAGTCAGGGGAGGGCCACGGGAGGGGGCAGCGCTGTCCTGCAGCAGGAAAAGGCGTTCGCTCCTTTTTTATTCTCCACTGCGCTGCCCCCGTGCAGACCTCTCTGCACGCTGAACACCCCGAAGTCACTCTGCTCACAGAGCGGGAAAACGACCCTGCTCTCCAGGGGCGGAACACTCTGATCGGCTGCGTTTTCCCTCACCGATGCGCCCGTGCTTCAGGTGCGTGTCTCTAGGAGTTCACGCCCGCCCGGCCGGCTTCCTTCGGAATCGCGCGCAGCCGCACAGCCGGTCGAATGACGCAGTCTATGTGCTCCCGGTGCACCGCGTGTCCCCATCTCGACCGCCAGTCTACATTTTCGAGATGTTTCTCGTGGCGTTCTCTTCTTGGTCAGTTTGACAATCACTGTCCAGATCAGCGCAGGAGCGCAGACCTTTCGGGAACAGCTGCGTCAGTCCTGTCCCCGGCCGCGCTGTCCCAGGCGGTCTCTCTGCGGGCCGCTTCCTTCGGCTGGGGGCGCAGCCTCCGCCAGGCAGGGCTCCCGGGGCCTGCGCCCCGAAACGGGTGTATGAAAAGCCCCTTTAGAGGGCAAATCTGGGGACATCTCCCAGTGTGGGCCAGTAAAGAGGGTGATTCCAAGCAGAGGGAAAACATGTAAGGGAAGTGAAGGCACTGGTTCAGGCAAAAAGCACCTCCTGGTGGAACTCGGGAGCTGCGCCCGCGGGGCGGTCGGAGCCGGGAGCGGGGGTGGGGGGCAGGTTGCAGGGCCGGCGTGCGAGTGAATCCCGCTGCAGCTGAGGACGGAGTCACACCGGGGCCGGGGAGCCCGCCCTCCCGGAGCACAGCGCCGCGCAGTCCCATTCAGCGGCCCCTGCGGGGCTCGCCCCGGAAAGGCAGCCCTCCGGGCGGCGCCCGGGGGCGCGCGGGCCGCGGGGACGAGCACCTGCGGGCGTTTCCTCGCAGCCGAGGTCTGTCGGCCTGGACCTCGCCCCTGGCTCCCCGCCCCCGCTCCCTCGGCCAGTTAACTTTCGTTTCCTGGCGGCACCTCCCGATCGCGCCCGGTTTCATTGGCGAGCGCGGGGACCAGGGACCCGGAGACGCCCATGGTCTCGGCCCGCCGCCTGCGCGCCCTGCTGCTCCGGATCCTGTCGGGGCCGCGGCGAGGGGCCTGTGCCCTCACCATGGCGCCGCCACGCTTCTTCGCGCTGGAGCTCCCCGGCTGCACCTTGGCGCACTTCGCGGTGGGCACCGACGCCGCCGGCACGCCCACCGACCCCCGCGTGCTCGCGCTCATGGCCCCCCCGGGCCGCAGCTACTCGCTGTGCGTGCCGGTGGCCCCGGGCGGGGACTACGGGGCCCGGGTGCGCGCGGCCCGACTGCACCAGCGCCTCCTGCAGCAGCTGGACCGCGGTCCCCTCAAGCGCTGCCAGCTGCGCCGGCTGCTGTGCTACCACCCGGGCGGCGGGGCGGGGACCCTGCAGCGGGGCGTCCTGCTCCACGACCCCAGCGACAGCCCCGACACCCGGCGGGCGCTGCTTGCACTGCTGGACTCCTATCTGGAGGCCCCGCGCCCGTGTCTGGGAGAGTTCTTGGCCGACCCGCCCCACCAGCTGTGGCAGCGCCGGTGGGAGCTGCTGGACGGCCAGGGGTGGCGGCAGGCGGAGCGCGAGCCCGTGGGGCCCGCCCCAGAGCCAGACCTGCACCCAGTGGTACCAGACCTGCCCAGCTCCGGGGTCTTCCCCCACCGGGAAGCCGTTCGTGCGGTTCTGGAGGCGGTAAGAGTTTCCCTTCCTCCCCAGCGTCAGGCCCTTCAGATCTGAGAGTGGGCAGAGCAACCGTCAGAGGGCTGCCTGTCAAAACCTCTCCTGTCCTGGGCATGGGTTTACTCTGGCGCACACACCGGGTCTCGAAGGCGGCCTGTGGGCAGGCTCTGTCTGGAGACCAGCCAGGACCCCCCCTCCCCCCCCCCGCCCACTCAGGGGCTTCCTCGTGAGTCACTCAGTTACGCTACACGTGTCTTTCCACGGTTCACACGTGGAGACCCGTCTTGCAGTGTTGTGACAATTAAGGGGGCACGGGACACACCGCAGGTGCTCAGTGAGGGGGAGCTGGGCAGGGCAGCGATGTCCCCACGCGCCTTCTGAGGCTGGACGCGTTTCCCAAGCTTGTGCGGTGGCCCGGCGGTCGGGCTAAGAGCGCAGAAGCAGCTGCTGGGGCTGCAGCCCAAACGGTGGCCTGCATTCCTCGAGGCCCTCCCAGCCGTGTCTTACGCAGCCTGTGCAACGGCGTCCTCACTCTGTGGAGGGGGCGGTAGGGCCACCACTCACGGACTCGTCGGGCAGACCAGCCACGGCAGCGCCCCGCCCGTGTGCACAGAGTATCGCCTGGCTCGGAGCCGAGCCCCGCACGAGGCAGTGTCGGGGCCTCGGCCTAGACATGCCAGGGCAGGGCTGTGGGGTGAGGCGGGGGAGGACTCTGAACCCCGCCACCCCTGCCCCGCTCCCTGCGCGGTGTCTGCGCAGCTGCTCACTCTTCTCCGCCCCATCTGGTCCACCCGGGATGGGAGGCCGGGTGCTGGCTGCTGTCTTGGGGGCCGCCCCGTGGCTGCCTTCGCACATGTGACACACTGCTGTCAGTGGGCCTGCTGTTCCAGCGTCGCTGTGTGACTGCCTGTCGCCGCTGGGTTTCCCGCTCTGGAGGACAGGGGTCTGCAGGGCTGCAGCCTGGGTGACCCGATGGCCACCGCCTCTCTGAGCCGGGGCCACACAGCACAGCTAAGGCACCCCTGTCCCCAGGTTCAAACACTGTGAATTTGGCGGGGTGCCCAACAGAACTCAGGCCTCGGCAGTGGCGGGCGGGCGGGCGCTGCCACCGCTTCCCCGCTGACGCACCGTTGCTGTCTTACAGTGCACGGCCTTCATCCCGGAGGCCCGGGCCATGCTGGAGCTGGTGGACCGGTGCCCGGCCCGGGCCCAGAAAGGCAAGTTCCCCGTCATTGTCATTGAAGGACTGGATGCCACAGGTAAGAGAATGGTCCCTTCTAGGTACAACAAGGAGGTGAATCAATCGGTTGTAGGAAGAGACGGGTTTTGGCAAATGAAACTTCCTACAGAGTTCAGACAAGCCTCCTAGGAGCCCCTCGTCTGCGCTGGCAGGTGGCTGGGCAGGCCCGGGACGCTGTCGTGTGTGTGTCCTTCTGTGTGTGGCCGCGGAGGGCTGGGGGCACTGGATGCAGCCCGGGGGTGGAGGTCAGGGGGCCGTGGACAGGGTCCGGGAGAGCATGGGAGGGTTCACAGCTGGAGTGAGCGTTCAGTCTGGAGAGGGGCTGGCCAGGTGAGGAGGGCAGGGTGGGCAGGCGCGAGACCTGAGCCAGCATCACCTGTCTGGGTACCCCGGGCAGGTCAGAGGTGCTTGTGGAGCCCAAGGTGGAAGCAGCAGGAAGCGGAGGGGAGAAGACTTAGGAGCTGCCCAGTGGCTGTCAAGACACAGTGGAGGGGCCCGCACTCAGCCCTGAACACCTGGCAGGAGTGTGGCCCCAGGGCAGCAGGAGAGACTGAGGGGGAGGCTGAGCTTGGAGCACGAGAGGGTCGCCTGGTGTGGAGGCAGGAGGGGCTCCTTCCCAGGCCAACAAAGGGCTTTCTGAGGAGGGAGGCAGAGCTGAGGACAGGAGGGCCAGTCTGCTTTTCTCCCCAGTGTCCTAACACCACAGAGAGGGGTTCTAAGTCCCCGAGGGTCTGCAACTCCCCATCATCAAACGAGTAATCAGCTCCTTGGATTTACAGATTGAACAAATGTCTGCTCCTTCTGAGCTGGTAGCAGCCGGGGGGAGGGAGGCAGCCGAGGGTTAAGGTGTGCTGTGCTCTTGCCCACACCACCTGCAGGGAAAACCACGGTGACCCAGGCCGCTGCAGAGTCTCTCAAGGCCGTGCTCCTGCGATCCCCACCCGCCTGCGTCAGCCAGTGGCGCAAAGTATTTGATGACGAACCTACCATCGTTAGAAGAGCTTTTTACTCGTTGGGCAATTACATTGTGGCTTCTGAAATAGCTGAAGAATCCACCAGATGCCCTGTGATTGTGGACAGGTGGGTGTATAGATGAATTTAGCATCTTCTTCCCACCATACAAGTGTGTGTTTATGTGTGTGTGCGCGCATATTGATACAAGTATGCAAGTGTGTTTATGGGTGAACCTGTGTCATCATAGTAATAGGGATAATGTCTGTGATTTATTAAGCACACCACTGCCGGGCATTTTGCTAAGGACACAATGTGTATTGTACTAAAAGCTGCAACAATGACTCACCTAGGTGGATACTAAGCATCTTCCCGGTGAGAGACGCAGGTCTGAGACAATGACCTGACTCGCCCCAGTGCCTGAGCCTCAGATGACATGCTGGGAGCAGCCCCTGAGTCCCCTGCCTCACAGACCACGCTCTCCGAGGCTCATTGGGCTTTGGCTCAGGCAGCAAACACTTGTCGGCCGCCTGCGGTGGCTGTTCTCCGTGGGGGCTGCAGTGGGAAAGGAGCTAGGCGGGGCCCTGCCTTCACGGGGCAAACGCTGCGGAAGGAGAGGGGGACCAGGAAGAGCGTGAATACACAGGGTCACGTCAGAGCATGAGAAGCACTCCGAGTGAAGACGATACACGGAGACAAGAGGGAGAAGGCCGGCTTCCCCCACGCGGGGTGCGGTGTGGGGAGGCCTGTGTGAAGAGGCCCGGGCTGACCGTCCACCAGGAGACAGACCCGAGCTTCAGAAAGCACCGCGGAGAGAGGGAGCTGCAGGACGGAGCAGAGGCAGGGAGAAGCTGACTTCTTTGGGGACTAGAAACAGGCCGGTGGGCGGGGTGCTCTCTGGAGGAAGGAAGAGGGAAAGGCGGGGACAGGGTCCCGGGGTCCGCAGCTGTGGTGAGGAGGGTGGGACGATGCTGAGTGCAGCGGGGAGCCCGTGGAAGGTTTCAGATAAAGGAGCAACATCAGCTGCATTATGTCATTGAAGTTTCATATGAAACTTCATGCTTTACACTGCTACAAAGAAGGGGCCGAGGCAGGTCATCTAGGCTTACCCACCGCGACTCGGTGATGGGGGGTGACAGCTACAGTGAGACCCGCTTTCCTCTCATCAGTCGGGCGCGAGCTCATTCCACAGGTCCCGACACCCAGAGCGCGCGCACAGGGGGTGGTGGGAGGGGACTCCGGCATGGGCCTGGAGAGGAGTTGGAGAGGACGTAGCCCAGTGAGGGAGGGTGGCCGCCTCCCGGGGCCTCTCTCCCAAGCGTTAGTTCCAGCTTTGTTTACAACATGGAAGCGTTGGAGGAGCCAAAAGTCAGCAAAGAGGAAAGGGTAAATAAACACTGGCCTGCATTTACAAGTGGAGCACCGGACAGCAGTATACACTTAACAGCCGAAACTGTAAATCCTCAAAAGAAAAAAACCGAGGGGCAGAAGGAGGTTCAGCAGGACACGTGCCCGAGAGGATGCAGGGCTGGGCACGGAGGGGTGGCCGGCGTTGGCGCCAAGTTAGCAGCCCGCCGGCCTCGGGGGGGAGGGCAGTGAGGCTGCCACTGGCACAAAGGTTCCCATGGCGGGGGGCTATTTCTGAACCGTACTGGAGCTTTTCCTCTCTTGGCCTCTCTGCCATCTCACTTTTTGGGGGGTAAAGATAAGCCATTGTGTGGAAGTGTGACCGGCATTCAGGAAAGAACATTGTTCCCAAATGTAAATCTCAATGAATTTCAAGAAGTAGACACGTCCAGGTAGAGCCTGCACCCCGCCGTAGACTGGGGGCCTTTCCAGGCCCGCGAGCCCGCCGCCCCCTCCGTCCGGCCTCCACCGCTGTCGCCCCAGCGGCGAGCCCTGTGCTCACGCCCACCGCCGTGGGTGAGTTCCACCCGCTCTTGAACGCAGGCGGAGAACCAGAGGTGCTCTCTGCATCCAACTTCCTCTGAGCTGCACGTGAGATTCTTCCTCCGTGTTAGGAGCATCCGCTAACACACTCCCGTGCACACGCGGGTGCAATTCTGTTGTATCAAGTCCCGGAGTGGAGCTGGGGGTCCTTGGGGCTGGTGGGTGGGCCCCGCTTTAGTAGGCGTTGCGGAAGGGGGGAAAAACCCAGTGCCCCCCGCACCTGTTGGAGGATTAATTGCCTTGGACGTACGCCCTAGCCAGCGCTCAGCCTTGCCCGCTTAGCTACCCGCTCCAGCTTTTCCTACCCGCGCCGGTGGGCAGCTTGGCCAGCTCGGCCAGCTAAGGGCTAATTTGCCCCCTCTGGGAAAGGAACGTCTACCCCTCTGTTGAACTATCTTTGTACCCCTTTCTCTATCTCAGAAACGCTCAGAGAAGAATTCACTGTGCGTGCTTGCAGAGAACCAGGTGGGGGGGGGACCACGGCGAGAACAGGACAGACGAGGGTGCAGGCCTGCGTGGTTGCCCGAGCCATCCACCGCGGGCCGCTCCGGCTCCTCTGGGCCAGGCAGTGCCTCACGCTGGCGAGGCGCACGGAATCCCGGGAAGGGGGAGGGACGCGTTCCTCCGTGGGGCTTCTTTGCCTGGGTAACGTTTTTGCCCTGTGGTGGAAGTGCCTGATGCCACTGTGCCCGCTGATCTTCCTTCTTTACAGTCCCCTGTGTGTCCTGAGAAGGCGCCGGCCCTTCCTAACAGTGGCGCACAGTGAGGCCGAGTGCAGCTTCGGAAACTCAGGGAGAGTCGTGCGCGAGCCGAGTCGGTCACTCTCCACCGGCTGCTTTTGACATTGTTTTTGGGCAGGAACAGAGAATCAGAACCCTAAAAGAAAATCCAATCGGCCCTCTAGTTTTCAAATGCCGGGCAGAGGCAGGCCCTTTCCTGGGCAGTGTGGAAGGCCGGAGCAGCGCCAGCCTCCGGCGAGGCCTGTGTCCCGCTCCCTGGGACAGGTGGGGGCCTGTATTTCCCTCCCTGCTGACCGCCAGGCCTGGGGACCACCAGCCACGGAGGAGTGCAGGGGGAGGCGCTCTGAAACAGCAAGTTGCCCTTCAAACATAAGGCAGTGTCACCTGAGCTGTGGACAGTGTGTCGGCGAGTGGCATTCGATTTGTGCTAACGTGTCTCCTCCGTGGGCAGGAGTAGAAAACACTCAATCGGGAAGAGTTCGAAATGCGTGGCCGGAGGGTGTGGTTACTTAGGGTGAGCCACGGTGTTGCCCACAAGCGAACGCTCCCGGAGACAACAGGGCAGCTTCTTCCTGATGTTTCTTTGTGCCCATGAGTTGCCCGTAGTTCTGTCCTTTGGAGCGATGCTGCGTCCCAGTGGGGCGTCTGGGTGGGTTTTGTTCCCGCTGAAAGGTTTTAATGAAACCTGTTTTAGACAACACCGTTGTCTAGATTGAAGTACCAGGGAGGTGGTCATTTGTAGTGGCCATGGTCGTGAAGGTTTGCAGCTTAATCATCCTTATTGCTTTTATTTTATTTTATTTTTTCTTTTTTGTTTTGTTCTCATTTTTTTATTTTAATCATTGTTCAAGTACAGTTTTCTGTTCTTTACTCCCATCCCAGCCCACCCACTCATCCCTCCCCACCTCCCTCCCATTTCCACCCCCTAGTTTTTGTCCCTGTGTCTTTATACTTGTTCCTGTAGACCCTTCCCCTTTCCCCCTGAAATTCCCCTGAAATTCCCTCCCCTCTCCCCTCTCTCCTCTGGTCACTGTCAGCCTGTTCTCTATTTCAGTGTCTTACATTATATTTTACATGTTTGGTTTTTTTGTTGCATCCTTCTTGCTTTAAAAAACCTATTCTCGCTCATGGTTTTTCTACAGTGAAAAAGACTTTTAAATGAAGGTATTATCCTCTGTATTCACAGTTGAGTTTTCAGTCTCTGGGCACGGGCCATGTGCAAAACGCAGGGAACATTGCTGCTCGGTCACCAGCGGGAGGAGTCCCGGCCCTGCATACCTTGCCTGAGCCGGGGAGATAAGATGTGTCTGATAGAGAAGGTGGACCTACGAGTTTTCAGTGGCGGGAGTCACGTAGGTGACCCAGAGGAATGTTCCAGGTAGAATCCAGAGCTCGCAGCTGCAGGGGCCCGAAGATGTCAGAGCAGGGCACCCCTGTGGGGGTGGACAGGGCTGGGTGGGATGCGCTCCCAGATTAGTGTTTGACATTTTGCCTTGGCAGGACTGTCTGCCACATTAACATAAGCTGAAATGACGTGGCTTTGTCCAGTAAGAATGAAATACTTGAGCTGGCAGTGTGGGAACAGTTTTAAAGCATTAGTCTATTTTTGCAACACCTGTGGGGGAAGAGGCTTGCAGGACCTCCATTTCCCAGGTGAGGAAACCGAGACCACCTTGGTTTAGATGACTCAGTGATGTCCACAAAGCAAGTAGGTGGCAGGAGGTAACACGATACTCAGCTCGGATGGCCCGGGCATTTATTTTGTAGATACCAGTCCGTTCTCCTCACTGTGAAAAGCAGTTCAGGTCCACAATGGCGAAGAAGTTCAGACTTTAACCTTGAAGGCCGTGAACTGAAAATGTGGACGGGTTTGGAGCTACGAGCCCCTTTCCCCTTTCCCCTTTCCCCTTTCCGCCTTGGGGTGTCTGTAGTTACTTCCTAAGTGTTTGCTGTCCTTTGATACTGGGCTGGGAGCTTTGCATTGAGTCACTAAATCATAAGCTGTGCCAACAGGTAAAATAAACCACGTCAGCCACTTGTCCCCAAAGAGCACGCAGCGCACACGCCTGGCGTGCCACACGCCACTTGGGTTTTGGACACGGGCGACTAGAGAGGCCTTTCCTGATGGCGGCCCGAGAGCTCACACTTGTAAACAATGAGCTCTGATTTGCAGGGAGCTCTCTGTAGTGTTCAGTGTGGAGGGCACAAGGGGGAGGGGACAGGGGCCTCGGCGTGGGGGCTTCAGCTGAGCGTGACCCTGACGCACCAGGAGGGATTCCGCTGACTGAGACCCTCACTGCAGCCAAGGGAAGGACTGCGGAGACAGTGCCCCCGCCGCCACCCCCCGTGCAGGAGGTGCCTGGGGAGGCCGCCGGGCATCTCGAAACAGATGGCTGATTGGGTTTTCTCTCACGGGTGTGATTTTCTGTTCCTCCCCCAAAACACTGGAAAACAGCCCGTCGAGAGGGACTGGCTTAGAGGGACTGGCTTTGCTCGGGGACGACTTTCCTGGAGTTTCATGGGTGGCATCTGGATTTCCACCTCCCCCTGCCCGATGCAGACATGCAGTTAGCTGGCTGCAGGGTTAGGACAGACACAGGCTGCCACCAGCGTTCCCAGAACGGGGCTTCCATTGGCAAGTTCAAGTGTAAAACCAGGCAGGCGGATGTTTGTTTGGCCAAGGCACAACAGGACACTCAAGGGCTAACACGCATGTCCCTCGCCCCCACCGTCCTGTCTTCACAGAGGAGCGCACAGCGGAATCTCACCCTCAGTCCGGCTCTCATGGAGCCGCTGGCTCTGCAAAGAGCCCACCGCCTTCTCAGTGTGCCTGTGGGTCTTATTCTTCACATTTCATAAATACTTTAAAGGCAAGAATTAGTTTATTTAATTGATACCATGCTGGGAAAACTTGCGCAGAGCCATCTCTGGTGTCAGCATCCTCAGGGGCTGATTTTCTCATCCTCTGGGGCTCCCTTGATTTCTTCCGCAGACGGAGACCTCACCACTCCTTCCCTTCTCAGGTACTGGCACAGCACGGCTGCCTACGCCATCGCCACCGAGGTGAGTGGGGCTGTCCAGCACCTGCCGCCAGCCCACCACTCTGTGTACCAGTGGCCGAAGGACCTGCTGAGGCCGGACCTGGTGCTGCTGCTCACCGTGAGCCCTGAGGAGCGGATGCGGAGGATCCAGGGCCGGGGCCTGGAGAAGACCAGGGAGGAGACTGAGCTGGAGGCCAACAGCATATTCCGTCAGAAGTAGGTGTCTCCGTGTGACGTGAGTGACAGGGGACTGCAGCCATGGCGAGGGCCAGGAAGGCCACTGACTTTGGGAATCTAGCAAAGTGACCTTGTTTCTGCTTTTCAAACCCAAGGGCCAATGGTCTCTAAGTGAGTTCGGCTGCTTCCAGTGGGGTTGTCACATGGGGCTCCAGCGCCGCGGGACGCCCGAGGGGGAGCAGCACTTCCTAGCCACGCCCCCCCACCGCACCGTGCCCCAGCAGGCTAACACACGGGCGTGGGTCCCGGCTCCCCGCTCAGAACACCCTGAGCGCAGAGCGCTGTCTGCCGAACACGGGGACTCTGCCTGCTCCACGCCCCTGCGCCAGGCCTGCTGGCCGAGAGGCTCTGTCCTCCCTGCGAGGACGGCGGCCGCGTCTTACAGTTCACCCATCCGAGGCCCCGAGAATCCAGGGGCTGGTCCAGATTGGCATAGGCCCTCATCAGCAAAACTGGGATTAAAATCGGGCTTTTTCTGATGCCAGTGCACCCCCCCCCGCCCCCAGCCCCCGGCGTAGGAGCCCTTCTGTGGGGCCGGCGGGAGAGGCCACCCTGACAGCACTGTCACCCCGACACACAGCCGTCACAGCGTAAACCCAGAGCAGCCCTGCCCTGCCCTGCCGCGTGCACAGGAACCTCGTCACGCGCTGGGCTCGAGTGCAGTCAGTGGACCCCGGGACAGACTTGCAGGGGAGGCGTTACCTCGGTCCTCCTCTCACAGAGGAGGAGGGGCCCTGTAACCACAGCAACCCGCCCCCCCCCTTCAGCCCGCCCTCTGCTGGCGCTGCGCATGCGCAGGTGGAGGGGCCGCGTGGGGAGGAGTTGGGGAGCCCTGGCCCGGGGTCGGGAGGCTCCGCAGGGAAAACGCGCGTGCGCAGAGCCTCTGGCTCCTGTCACGCCTGGCTCGTCGGAAATGCTTCAGGGCGCCGACTGCAGAGACGCTTGTCACGGGACAGGTCACTTCATCTCTTTGGGCGTCCGCTGCTCTGTCTGCTGAATGGGGGTGCCGTGGGGGCTCCCTCCCCGCGGCCCCTCTGAGCACGAGACGGGAAGAGTCACGCAGGATCCTGCTGCTTGGCACACAGTAGGCGCTCACCGTGCCAGCTGTAAACATGGCCGCCGGCGGATCCTGCACTGAACGCGACGTGTCGGGCGTGTCCTGGGGCAAGGCTGGCGGCCCGGGGAGCGCGCGGCAAACCCGTGGGGGCTGCGCGTCCGGGTGCGTGTATCGCGGTGGGAAATGCCGCGTGCGTGGGAGCTGTGTTGAGTGGTGTGCCGACCCTTTCCTTCTGCCGGTCCCCAGGATAGAAGCGTGCTACCAGCGGATGGAGAACCCCGGCTGTCGGGTGGTGGACGCCAGCCCGCCCCAAGAAGAGGTCCTCCGGACGGTGCTGAGCCTGATCCGGACGAGCTGCAGTTAGTGGCAGTGTCCCAGGGCCTGCGGACACGTGGGACTGAGTGTGGCATTGTTTGCTGCGTCTCAGACCATGCCTGGCTGTGCTCATTTCTTGATGGCTGCCACGTAAGCGTGTCATGTGGCAGAAGATTGGGGGCCGGACATTTCCCTTTCACGTCACTTTCTGTACTTGCTTCTGACCGATGGGCCCCTGCGGCTGGAGGCTGGTCACGTTCCAGGGAGAGGTGGGGGGGTGGATCCCGCTTAGCGTAACCCACATTTTCTTGGGATGTATTTTAGCTACTTCCTTACCAAAGGCCTCCCAGGTTCTTGTCACTCGGGAAGCACGTGGTGTGCAGAGCCATCAGTAAGGTGTTCCCACTCAACAGAAGCCACGCCCCAGCCTCTGCCACGTGGCCGCCCATCCCCGGCTCCCCGAGGACACCTTGACACGGCAGGGTTGATGTCTTCCCAGCCTGCTCGCACCCCATCCTTCTGACTTAGCCCCAAGTCCTAGAGCCAAGCGCTCCCGCAGAACCGGCTCTGTGTCCCGGCTCCCATGGAGCTGGGGTGTGGGTAGGGGACAATTTCCCAGAAGGCATCTGCCCGCTGGCTGCCTCTCGAACCCCTGACAGGGTCCTCTCCTTAGCCCTTCGGAGTCAGCCAGGGGGACAGCGCGCCCCGGATCCTCTAAGGACAGATACACCAGCCTTCCTTGGGTTACATTCAGATTCCTGTCCTTCCTCTGCGAACAGGGCCTCGGATACAGTGCGTGTTTTGCCCTGCCCTGGATGCACTGCGCTTGGCGACCGCAGTGTGTGTTTAGATGGATGCTCCCCGTAGTGTAGGAACGCTGCTTCGCCAACTAAGGCGCGAGCCAGCCGGGCGACGCCCGTTCCACACCTCACTCCGCACACTTAGTTTGTCTCACCGAGTGGAGCCCAGACCGAGGAGCCTTAGTACATTATCTCGCACGTGAATGTCTGCTGACTGCACCTGGATCAGGTTACAGATTTGCGTGGCTGGGAAGCAGTCGCTCAGAGAAGAGGAAACTTAATAGCTCGGTGGCCTTGGGTGAGTCATTTAACATCAGCAGTCCAAGCAACTTGATCTGCGATGTGAGAATGACTCGTTATTTGTCTTAAGCAGGTGGCCGAACCAGGCGGTTACCTCCAATTCCTTCCAGTTCTCAGATGGACGAACCTGTAAATTACTTAAGTCCTCATTGGGTTTATAATATGGCATCTTAAATTACAATGAAGTTTAGTATTCACTGTAGCACACTGGTGTTCACGATAATCTATACACGATCAATCTGTGTGTATAGACATGGAATTGATTTCAGTGGAAAACGCTTCTGAAGCTGATAAGTCGAGGTTCTTTAGGACGAGACGCCCGGCGATGTTACTGGCGCCGATCCGTTAGGGGGCCTGGGGAGCTGGCTGCCTGGCAGAACACGCGTTGACTGCCTTCCGTGGGGGCCTTGCGGACCAATAAACTCACTGCGTTTTCTGATCTGTGTCATTGTCATAAGTGTGTGTTGGTTTTATGAAGGTGCCCCTACGGTGCGGCTCTCGGGTGGGGGGTGGGGGTGCGGGGGACAGGGAAAGAAGAGGCACGGGCTCCCGGGGCCAAGTGCATTTTGTGGCAAAGTGACTTCGGAGGCAAGGAGGCCGTTTGAGAAACTGCAGGCCCTTCTTCATCGCACTGGCCAATGGGATTGTCTTCCAACCCAGCGACACCTGATTCTTTGGGCCCTCGGGCTCTTTACACACAGGTAGGTGTGTGATTGTGAGTCTGGGATAAGAGGACGCCCCTCACCCAGAAACCGATGACAGGGGCTGTTCGCCTGGCTGTTTTGTGACAAGGTGAGCTTCGTTTCTGTCCCTGTGACAGACCTCTCGCTGTCCCAAATATTTATTCTCCCTTTCTGCCACAGTGATAGACTTTTTAGCTGCACACACAGCTGCTGAGAACTAGGAGACCGTTTCCAAGGCCCCTTACGTCTGGAGCAGCCACCTAACCACTCTCAGGTTCTTCCCTAACCTGGGAGCGGAGGGGGCGATGGCAGGTCGGGGAGGGCGACCCTCTCCCCTCTGCACATTCACCGCCGCTCACCTGCCTGCCTGGTCGCCTAGCACCGGGGTCCCGGTCCCACTGGGTCAAACGCTCTGACCCAGTCACCGTCACCGACAGCCGACATTCAGGTTCTGGTGGGCACAAGTCGCGCACAGAGCATCTCCCTGGGACCTGCGTGTGGCGTCCGGGGACTGTGCCCTGGCGTCCCTCTGCTTTGCACATTTCACTGTTGATCTCAAATTCCTAAGGAAGGAAATGTGCGGAGAGCCTGTGACAGAGTGTGCAGGGACCGGCTCCTTTTCTCCAGTTTGTAGCAGAAGGTGAAGGCGGTGAAGTGGGGGCCAGTGCTCCACGATCCCACAGGGGCGGGCGGGCTAGAGCCCCGCTGTTCCCACTTCCCGGAGCTCCCCCCTCTGCTCTACTGTAATTGCTTCCTTGATGGCACACAGACCCCGTGCCCTGGAGAAACCACAGAGGCCCCTTTCATTCTGATTTAAATGTCCGCTCCGGTGGGAGAGGAAGGAGCAAACACAGGGCCTTTCTAGGTCAAAGGAGCAAGACTTTAAAAGTGGCTGATTTCTGGCTTCAGGAATTCTAAATACAGCCCCAGGGTCAGAAAAATATTCCAAGAAAGACCTCAGTGATCATAGAACTCAATGTCTTCCTTTAATAATTGTGGAACGCGGGCCGCCTGGCAAGGCCGGCCCGGGCCAGGGTCAGACCGTTTGTGGGGAGCAGATGCGAGACCGAAGTGTTTCCAGTTTTTTCCAGGGCTCTTTGGAAAGCACAGGCGGCCAGCATCGCCCAGGTCCCCAGCACCGCACAGGCCCCCGACCCGTGTGTGCGTTTGTGCCCGTACGTAGCTGCACACACATTTTCCTCCTAGCTCATGACGTACGATTTGAGAAGTTTACGACGGGAGGCCTGGTGTGAAGAAGCCTTCTGGGGCTTTTATGGGACCTTGTTCATTTGCTCCTAAAGCCTCCCCACCTCCACTCTGCCCCTACGTGGCACCAGTGCTTACCTGGGGGACAGCTGGTGGCTTCCACTGGGGCCGAGCCCTGGCCGTGGCTGACCAAACGTGGAAACACCACGGTGTAGATTACCCATCGTCACTCTCCTGTGAAGTCCCCCAAGTTTGCGTCAGCGTGCGTGACATCGACCTGGGCGCTCACTGGGCCCTCGTCGGAGGTGCGACCCTCTCTCTCTCTGGGGCAACCAGGGCTCCAAGCGAGCTATTTCTCTGCGCTGTAGGCGGAGCCTGGCCCGCAAGCTCTTCTGACTGTGGTGCATTTGTGTTTACCTTTGAGGTAGGAAAGATGATTCTTTGAGTTCACTTTTTAAAAAAGATTTTATTTTCAGAGGGAGGGCAAGGGAGAAAGAGAGGGAAAGAAACATCGATGCGGGAGAGAAAAAATCATCGTCCGGTTGCCTCTCATATGTGCCCTGACCGGGGACCGAACCCATGACCCAGGCCTGTGCCCTGACCCGTAATCCGACAGCGGCCTTTCTCTCTGCAGGACGACGGCCAACCAACTGAGCCACACCGGTCATGGCTATTATTTGAGTTTTAATTGGGGAAAACAAAAACAAAAACAAATCTTCTATGTGGACATTGTTTAAAAAAAACAGCCATCAACAAATGTTTACTTTTTTGAGGCGATAGAAAAATATTTTCTTCAGCCCTGGCTGGTGTAGCTTAGTGGATTAAGCACGGGCCTGTGAACTAAGAGATCACGGTTCGATTCCCAGTCAGGGCACATGCCTGGGTTGCAGGCCAGTTCCCAGCAGGGAATGCACAGGAAGCAACCATACATTGATATTTCTCTCCCTCTTTCCTTCCCTTTCCCTCTAAAGATAAACAAATAAAAAATCTTAAAAAAATAAAAATAAAAGTTGTTTAAAAAAAAAAAGAAAAAGAAAAATATTTTCTTCAGCCAGAACTTGCGTTAAAGACTTTTCCTCATGCCTCTGAATATTCTGAGAAACACCCTGTTTCTACCTGGAGACAGTTTGCAAAGGTGAGAATTAGGACTAAGGTTAGGGAAAGTGGAGATACACTTACAGAGTGAATTGTGGACCGAACTGTGGTCATTCTTTGAGTAAGAAATTATTACACTTCCCCTCAGAGAGAGGGGAAGGGAGGGAGGAAGAGAGGGAGAGAAACATCAATGTGTGGTTGCGTCTCATGTGCCCCCTACTGGGGACCTGGCCTGCAGCCCAGACTTGTGCCCTGACTGGGACTCGAACTGGCAACCCTTTGGTTCCCAGGCCAGCGCTCAATCCACTGAGCCACACCAGCTGGGGCTACACTTCCCTCTTTTATGAGCATCATCACAAAGCAGCGTGTGACAGGACCCCTGGCTGCCAGCCCCCGTGCCTATGAGTCCCGGCCAAGTGGCTGTGACTTTACCTAAGCTGCTGCGCCTGCAGCACGGGCTGGAAGACACCTCCCCCCTCCCCCACACTTCTAGCCGGCAGGACTTTATAACTGCAAAATGGATGTGGCTCACCGATAGTCCTGAGTCCCGTATAATTTTTAACAAGGTCATAACACAGACATGCAGTTTTTAGTCCGTTTGAGTAACCTGGGAGAGTCTGATGATGCTCCATACCACGTTACAGAAGGCACTGGCTCCCCCAGACCTCTAGTGAATTGGTATTTTATAGACACCATTCGCTTAACACCCCCCAGGGAAAGCTAATGACTGACAGGTGAGCGCTTCTCCTCCCGTCCCCTTTTCCCCCAGGAAGTGCCCGCACACCTTGTCAGGGGCATTTCTGCCAGCCCTCTGCTGCCCCCTACAGTCTAGCTTTGGTGCAGCACCCAGTGCGATCCCTCCAGGGCACCTAGTTCAGGATCTTTCAGGTTGTCGGCCAGGTCTCTGTGTGGCATTGCTCCTAGGACAGGCCGTTCCCATTCGTCCGTCTAAAACGCCTTCCATTGCTCTCTTCCCCTCCCCCGACTCATACCACCGCCTGCCTCCATGCATGTCCACCCCGCACCTATGTCTGTGTCAGTGTGTACATGCATCCCACCTGCGCCCCGCCCATGTCCGTGTCCAGAACCGCATCTGTCGCTACGTCCATGGCGGCATCTGTAGCCGTGTCTGTGACTACATCTCCACATCCTCATCTGTAATTATATATATATATATCCCACACCCACACATACCCACACACACCCACACACACACCTGCTACACACACATACCCAAATACACACC
>CM052543.1:146128115-146208343 GCA_028533065.1 Trachops cirrhosus
GTTTGGGGCAAGAGGTTGGGAAGAAGTAGAAAGTGTGGGAGGGGCAGACACTTGGAGAAAAATGCAGCTGAGGGGTGAGGGCTTGGAGAGTGGGTGGGCTGAACTAGACTCTTAGGGCCTGAGGCGGGGAGCTGGGGAAGGGGAAGTCCTTCCAGCTTTGCCCACTGAGTGACCATGTCAAAGATGGGGATAGAGAGACCCATCTGTCCACCCACCTTTCATCCATCCATCCATCCATCCACCTGTCATTCATCCAATCATCCCTCATCCATCCATCCAATCATCCTTCATCCATCCACCATCCATCCATCCATCCAATCATCCTTCATCCATCCACCATCCATCCATCCAATCATCTTCATCCATCCACCATCCATCCATCCAATCATCCTTCATCCATCCATCCATCCCTCCCGCCCTCCCTTTCCCCCAGCAAGTGCTTTCTGAGCCTGCGCTGTGGCGGGCCCAAGAAAGGAGTGATTAAACACGAGTGAAACTCAGCCCCTGGCCCAGGGATGTGCCCTGGAACGGGAAATGCAGAAAAGCAGGTAAGCGCTCAGAAGGAACTGTAACAGCGCACCGTGTCTGGTTCTGTCTGGGCGGACTCGGCTGAGCCCACGGGGCACAGGGCAGCGAGGCGGGGGTGTGAGTCCGCAGGGCAGAGGAGAGGGTGGCCGGTTGGAGGAACCTGCCAAGGAGTTTCCCACTTGGGACGAGGGTGTAGCTTGTGAGGAGGACTGCCAAAGTGGCGAGGGCCAGATCCCGAAACCTCCGCAAACCACATGCACGCGCGAGCCCCAGGCTGCTGAGGAAGGGCTTCGAGGGGAGGGGCTGATCCCAGTGGGTGCGCACTTCCCACCGGGGGCTCTGGCCCCCAGGGGAGCAGGTCCCAGGGTGGGGCGTGTGGACCCTGGAGAGGCCACAGAGAGGGAACCACGCGGGGTTGGGGACGTGGCGACGGCCTCGCAGTTGGGTGCCGGAGGGACCAAGGCAGGGGCGGTGACAACCCTGGCACTAAGCAGAACGGACCACAGGCCGGAGTCTCACTCTGACGGCCTGGATGAGCCCCGCCCCCAGAGCCCACCACCTATGGGACAGACGCACGCAGCGGTAGCGGCGGGAAACAGGAAGAGGATGTGGAAGTCTATCGTCAGAAGTGGGTGGGAGAACAGGCTCAGGCCTGACGGACAAGCCACGCGGCCTTTCAGCAGGAGAGGTGCCCCGCCTCCGCGCTCGGCTCCTCCTCCTGCAGGGGGGACGGGGGTCTCCGTGTCCCCAGATCCTCCTCACCACGGGATGAGGCCGGCGCCCCGTGGGGGGGCTGCCGTGGTGCCCCTGGTGGGTCCCCCTCCTCCTGGGGTGATGCCCGTGGGACCTGCTGCCGGAATGGGCCCACCTATGGGGGGGCACATGCCGGTGATGCCTGGGCCCCCATTGTGGGACCTCCCGCCCGTCCCATGGTGGCCGCCCACTCGGCCAGGGATGACTCGACCAGACAGACAAGGAGAGAGGGGGCCTCTTTCTACGTGTTTTCTGCTACTCGTTGTCCTTCCCCAGGGGGCCGTGGTGCAGGCTCTGGGCGCTCTCTAACAGCAGGGCACGGAGGACGCACTCCCTGTGTCTACCAAAGACAGAGGGTTTTGGAGGGCTGTGGTGGGACAAAAAATCATCTGTACTGCGACATGTGAAAATAAGATTGCAAACCCTGTCAGCTAAAAAAATTGCCCCAAAATTAGGCTCGCATGTTAATTCCATGTCTATCCTTTGCTTCGACATTGGAATGTGTGGGTCTCTCGTTTCCTCAAAGACGCGGAGTATTTTCTATTCTGTAATCTGTTCGGAAGCCCCGTTGGCTCTGAGCACCCGCGGAAGAGAAAAAGGACACGCAGGCGCAAGCCGACAGACCGAGTGGAAATCTCATTAACTGAGAGCACCGGGGACCCGGCGAAGCGGATTTGGATTAATTGGGTTTGCCGGATGTGAAAGCGTCGCCGAGAAATTCGGGGCACGGCGGCGGCGGCGGAATCCCCGCCCACAGAGCCAGGCCTCCCGCATTCCTGGTCGGATCCCACGTGGTTTGGGCAGCGTCCCCGTCCGCTGTCCTGGCTGCACCCACAGAGCCTGTGGGACCCCCCCTGCTGGTCTCGGCACCTCTCTGGGCCCGTGCTGCCCTGGGCTGTCCTCTTCCTTTTGAATCCTGATCAGATGGTGAACCAGAGACCCCACGTTTTGTCTGAGGTTGATTGATTACTAAAGATTGAACATTATAATTTTTTCATTTCAAGATCTTTCGTCTTTTCCTCCCACGTGGCTTGTGTCCATCAGAGAGTGCCTGTCTCCTTCATCTTTTTTTTAAAGGACCTTCCGATTTGCATTTCACTGTCAATGAAGACGATCGATCATTCCGGCCGGTTTCCATGGCACTGGGGCCTGGCCCGTGGGCGGGGGCATCTCTCCCCGGCACCTTTGGTGGCTGCGGTGCGACTTAGGGCCGGTGCGCAGAGACACTCGAGCGATCACCGTGTGGGTGCTTGTCAGCCTTCCCTCTCCCTGTCAGCTGTCGTCACCCGGGCTTTGGGGAGACGAGGCTGCAGTGAGGTGCTGGGTGTGACAAGGGGGAGGTGCCACTGGCCACACGTGGAGGACTGGGGTCCGGAGGGAGGGCCGGTGTGAGGCGGAGCTGGCAGCGGGGGGCTGCGTGTCCCCGACTTCCGCATGTGCCCTGCACACTGTCCCCGGGATGCAGCTCGGTGGACAAGGCCCCGGGAGGGCAAAGCTGGAGGGAAGTGGGGTCCCTGGTGGGTCTTCCAGCTCCCCCTACGTACAGGGTCCTGCCTCACTCTCCGCGAGCATGCCCTTCCTCCTGCAGCATCTGCACCTTTCGGGGTGTCCCTCCGGCTGGAGCTTGGGGTGGAGGAACATGCAGAGTTTGGGGGGCACGACGAAGGGGTGGAAAGGGCTGTGTGTTCGCCACGTGCGACCCAGCAGATGTGACTTGGCGTCTCCGACCTCCTAGGTACCGGGAAAGCACCGGCAGTTCTCCCGCCCCGAGGTGTGCTGAGGAGGACCGGGGGAGACGCGCTCCGTGCTGTGCCGCACGGAGCAAGGAGCTCAGCGCTCTCTCAGCTCCCGCGGGCGGGCCCCTGGGCCGCTGTCTCCCCTCCGCTCCCGCTGAGCTGGTCTGTCCACGCCGCCCCCTCCCACTCTGTCTCTCCGTCTCCGCTCTCTGTGCCTGTCTCTCCAGCTTTTCCTAGTTTGCTCCTGCGCATTCTACCATTTCATTTAGATATAAAACAGAAAACTGGTCTTTACATCAATATACGGACAAGATCCTGACTTCTCACATGTGTGAACTATTTCGCAAGGTGAAATGACTTCCCCTTTGCTCAGGCATTTAACCACATTCAGCAGGTGCTGGGTGTCTGGTGCTCGTTTTATCCGGACACACTTTGAGGCTTCAGCGCGAGGACTTGCCCCTCGCGTGTCGGAGATCCCGGGACCTGCTCAAGGTCACGCAGCAGGTCGTGCCCCGGGCTGCCAGCTCTGTGACCAGCGCCCCTTGTGCCCTGCCGCCTGAGTGGGTCTGGTCAGCGACAGAGACCGTGTGGGTCGGAGAGCGGCAGGAGCTCAGCGCTCCGTCAGAAGCCCACGGGCCTCCTACTGTGTGCCCTTTACATCCGCATGACGCGCAGTGGGGTGTCACCCTGCAGACCTGCCGGCTCCTGGGCCAAGTCTGTGCTGGGCTTCACCCCACGGGGAAGGCCCTCTGCGTGCAGAGAAAAGCGCCAGAAATTGTCTTCCTTCTTCCCAGAGGAAAGACACGTGCTCTGTCCTCCTGAAGCATGCTGCACTTAGTGACAGGGAGCCACATTTCACTAAGCATCTGACTAAAAAAACACGAGAGGCTGCCGAGCTCACCGAGGGTGCCGTGGCTCTGTCCACGCGCCCTGGACACGGACTGGAGGAGGGATCCGGGCCGCCACCCAGGAGGAGGCCTGCGTCAGTGGGTCTCGTGTTCTTTCCTGTCCCGTCTCAAGCGGGGCTCTTACTGAATGAGCAGCAATACCGCGAATGGGTCAGCGGGGCCCTTCCTAGGAACGTGCTCTGGACGGGAGTCCGCACACGTGTGCACACACACAGCACGCACACACAGACACACATGTGCGCGCACACACCACCCACACATGCGCACACGACAGGCACAGAAGGGGGCTGATACGGGTCGAGGGCTTTTACGTTTTCCGATGGGCCCTCCCAGCAGCGCCCAGAGGGAGCCAAGGGAGGAAAGTCGGGGTGTCCTCCTCTAACGCACGCAGCTGGCGCCTGCGCAGTGCGGGGAGGCGAGGCCCCTCCGGGCTGCGACCCCAGACAGACGTCTGCTTCCATAGAGCGGAAGTGCTGGGCGCAGGGGGCGGGGGAGACCCCCGGGGCCGGGGGTGGAAGCAGCTGTTTCCAGGTGTTGTTTCTCCTGCGGAGCCACCTCGGGAGCTGCTTCTGGCGGCAGCCGCCCTTGACAGCGAGCAGCCGGAGACGCAGGAAGCGCCGGTGCAGCCGCTGCTGCGCGTGCGCACTGAGCGGCTCCGCCAGGGCCCCCCTTCCCTGAGCTCGGGGACGGAGAACCCCTCTGGTCCCAGCAGGGCGCAGAGCAGGGCGGATGGCCCCACGGCAGGGGTCTTCGTCCCGCCCCCTCATTGGACTTTGCTGGTGGGTCTCTCTGTCTCTCTGTCCCGAGAGGAGGCGACAGCTCCCTGGTCTGCCAGGGCACTTCTGTCTGAGGGTCGAGGACACGGGACTCCTGGGGGGACACCTGGTGGGTCAGGGTTAGGACCGGGACTCTCCTTGGGGAGCCACGCCCTCCAGGCCTGACGGAAAGAGGGTGGCTCGATGTCCGATGGGCGCGAACGCTGTGCCCCCTTCGGAGAGTCCTTGGTCAGGCGGGGCCTCCGCTCCCTGCGTCTACCGGAGGGAGCTGGTGCCTGGCTCCCCGGGCTGTTGACAGGCTGCAGAGAGTCCGCACACGGAGCCCCTGATCCCGAGTGCGGGCCGTCTGCCTCCTGGGCCCGCAGCCCGTCCCCACCCGCCCTCCTGCGTTTGGACACCACTTCCTCTGGGAGGTTTCCCGCTGCTCAGGTCTGGGTGGGTGTTTGAATAAGTAGGCGAGGGATGCTTTTTTTCTCCAGTGTCAGGATGCTTGTGGTCCTAAAAATCACAAAACTATGAGAAATTGTGGGGAAAGTGGGTCTCGGGCGCAACACTGGAAAGCTTTGCCAGTGACGTAGGACAGGGCAAGGCCCTCTGAAAGCCGGCGGACCGCCGTGCACCTGCTATGTGGTAAGACACAGGTCCACAGTGACCTGGAGAAGGGCCTGGGGTTTGCCCGTGGACGAGGGCGCGGAGGCCTCCACTGGGAGCTGCAGGGCAGTGGAGGAAGGGGCCGCGTGGAATTGTGGGGGACGTTCCAACAGCAGGCCTGCCCGCTGCGGCGGGCGGCTCGGGTGGGGATCTGCGGTAGCTGGAGAGGCCGGCAGGTGCGAGCATGTGAGTGCGTGTGCATGTGCGTGCATGTGAGTGTGTGTGTGTTCCTAGGCTCCAACCAGTGGGGAGCAGTTTTTCTGGGCACTTCCTGTTTCTTGTGAATGACGTCACACATCTATAAACACATTGGCTTTTCTCAGATCGTCCCCTCACACCCCGACCTCCTTCAAGCAAATGCATGTGCCAAAACACAGGCCAGAGTGGGGCTGACGGCAGCGCGAGCACAGGGACCCTGTGCTCCCTCCCTGAGTGTCAGACAGTCCTCCCCCCACCCCCTCAAGGGCAAGGTCCGCAGGGCGGAGGGTGCGGGGTGAGGCACCCCAGTGTTTTCAGTGCTGTGAGCGACCCCGCAGTCCTTGTCTCTGCTCAGGGCCAGTCACAGATCATTTCACCTAGTCCGCACTTGACCAGCCCTCCGAAGTGGACAGAGACCTTCAGTGTGTCCCCGTAGCAACCGTGGGCGGAGGCGAGCGCACGTGCAGCTGAGCGTCGCCAAGGCCCTGCTCCTGACGCCTGTTCTCCATGCGTCCGTCCATCCGTCCGTCCGCCACAGCGGATCAAAGCGATGGCGTTCTGATGAAATCTGACACCAGCAAACACGAATTTCAACACCGTGCGGTCATTTAAAACACAGAGTCACATCCATCATTTCTAACCACGGAGGCCCCTTTCTGTGCGCAGGGAGGGGTTCACGCCTCGGGCGTTAACTCAGGAAAACACAGGTCCATCTTAACGAGCGGCCGTTCTCGAAAAGGAAGAACCCACAAGTGAAGACCAGCATTGAACTCACTGGGCAAAAAGGCTGCAGTTTCACATTTTTCATTTTAGGATTTGCAAAATTGCGCTAAACTCAACGATCATTCTTCAGAAGTCTCTTTTGAGTTTTTTTCCCTCAGTAAAAAAAAATAGACAAAAAGCCACATAAATTGATAAAGTATTTTTTCGTCTTGGGTAGTAACGGCTGAGACACACAGAGAAAACAATGAAGCAGACAAAATCGTACCTTTGTCCTCAAACACATTTGGAAGAGCCCTGGAAATATGATGAAAGACAGGGAGAGACCAATCTGTGAGTCCATCGCTCCGTCTAGGAGGTCGCTACACAGCTGGGCGAAAGCACGGATGTTTCTAGCGTGTCCCTGCTGGTGCCTGCTGGGTGTGGTCAGCAACGACACACACAGAGGGCAGCTTCTTCGTGACCTAAAGAGACACATGTTAGAGAAACTCCGCTCTGAGTGACGAAGGCCTCGGTGGACAAAATGACGTCTGGAGGGGGACGTTACGGGAGGGGCACCGGGGTGCTTTGCCTGACGAACCACAACAACCAAAAGCCTCCCGGTACTCCGCCTTCACCCACGGCGTCGCTCCGGGGAAGCGACCCTTCCCAACGACACGGCACGTTTCAAAGACGAGGAAACAAACACGAACACCTTTCGTTTTGCACACACGATCACTGTTTCCTACTTTGTGACGGACTTGAGTTCTCAGACTTAACAACGAATTATGAAAATTATTTGTCCCGTGCAAGCGATGCTTCGGGTGCGTGATAAAACTAGCTGTCCTCCAAGGCTGCCACCAGGTATGATTTTAATGATACATTGAAAAAATAGATGACTAATAAGTAATCTTCAGTATATATTCAACTCACAGGGGGTCTTTAAACAATGACTGAGAAAGTGACGACTTTGGGGGGGACACCTGAGTGTGGAGGGAGCAGGTGGGGTTACCGATCTGGGGGTGATTCTACCGAGATGCTGCTCTGTCATCGACAGCAGAGCTCCCTAATCCCTACCTTATCATAACTTAAACAGGTATTTTTATTTAAAATTTTGGGAGGCACAGTGTTTTGCACCCTTTGGGTAAAATGATAAAAGTGCCCCGAAGTCTTGTTTAACTGGCAACAATGGACTGGGAGTGAGGGAAGAGGAAACTGGCTAGCTGAGTGTCAGCAACACTCAAGTCTCGTATCTGCGGAAGGGGGCGGAAACGTGGTACCCAGACTTAGAAGGGCCAGCCGGGGACTCAGGTCTTTCTATCTGGGTTTGTACACGATTCTGAAATACAGTTTTCAACTGCGACAGCTAACCCCAAAAGTGAACTGAACTTAGAACCTGATCACAAACTGCCACGCCCACATACAAGGTGACAATCTATTACGTCTTATTTCTTGCACTAACACATTAGTGCGAGGCTCTCCTTTGTGGGTGAAAAAAACCCTCCCCGGAAAAGTTGGGATCGGCTGCTCACGAAGGCGCGAGAGATGAGGTCAGAGACAGCGTTGGCTTCCGGAGCAAAGGTTTGCTCTTGTCCTTGCTGCCCCCAGATTCAGGCGGAATTTTCGAATTTGAGAGCCAATCCGTTCGTCAGTAAGGGCTTCTAAGCAAGCAGCATGTGGCTGAGGAGCGAAGGGGCCAGGAGCTGAGGAAAACAGGCGGGGGGCACAACCCTACTGTGCGCTGTGCTGAGGCGCTGGGCAGGGGCTCCCGGGGGACAGGACCGGTGGACACCGGGTGGCCCGTCTGTGAAGGGCACCGAGGAGGAGGTCCCAGGCCAGCCAGAGCGCGGAGAGTGGCCCCAGGGATGCGGGCGAGGGGTGAGCCCGACCGGCACACTGAGTCAGCTCGTATGCACTTCGTTCAGAATCACTTTCTCCATAAATTTTGTTTTGCAGGAGAGAAAACCCACCCACCATAAAGTGACTGACCCAAGGTATCACATGTCTGGTCCGAGTTGGTGCGAGACTTTATCTACATTTGGGACCCGAAATCTTGTGGCGCCCCTGCCACTTTTTCCTGATTTGGGGTGGGAAGCATCCTTGCTCCTCCCCCCCCCCGCCCCACCAGTGAAGTTTCACTTTGTTTAGACCTTGAACTGGATTTTGGTACGTGCAGGGTCCCGCAGAAGTAACGCCTGCATGAGTGTGGTTGGCCGGGCAATCCTATGGGTGTGATAATGTAGAGTTTTAATTCGAACATATCCCCTAAAATGTCACGTGTTGTGTGTTCTTGAGCGTGATACCCTGATGTTACAGAATGACATGCTGATGGCTTTGTAATAAAGGATTTTATGATAAAGAAGGGGCATTATTTGTGCGGGGCCCTGTATGTATAATATTCACAAATCAATTAAGCAGCGAAGCAAACGCGTTTGTGTCTTTGATTTCGGTTTTCGCTGGGACAAGTCATCGCCAGCAGAGCTGAAGAAGGACCACAAAACGACGCGGAACCATCCCTCGGTTCTGCGCGCGCCGCCTTTTATGGGCATTCTCAGATTTCCCCGACAAGGTGGCTCTGAATCAGTTCCAGGCCCTCTTGCGTGTGGATAATGCTTTAAAGATGTGGGGCGGGCAGTTCAGGCCCGCTCATTTCCCCCGTGGTCTGCCCCCCCTGCGCGCGGGGACGGGCGGGAAGGCTGTGCGTTGCGGGCGATGGCCACTGGGAGGCACTGTTGCTCCACGGAGGGCGCCGTGCGTCCCCAAGGACCCGGCTAGCTGAGCACAAAAGGTGCCGTTCCTGCGGCGTGCACGGTGAATTTACCTGTGTGAGGGTTCTCCGCGGGTGGAGGTCGATGTCTGACGGGGGACCCCGCTGAGCCTCGTGCCTGAGCGAGCCGCCCCCCCACAGCTCCCCAACCCGAGAACGCAGCCTCCTGGCGCACGGGCGGCGGCCCTAGACATCGCCCGGGAGATTAAAAATAAATTGAAGCACATGTCACTTCAAAGGGAGCCCAGAAAGGACGTCGGCAGGATTTGCTGCGTTAACGAGAAAGAGCTGCTGGCTCTTGATTTGAACTGCGCGCAGAGCGATAGGATCGTGCCGCGTGTAAGCCGCTGCCATTTCCAAAGGAACGGCCCTATTTTATTATTGAAATCAGGACGCGTTTCCTTCCCGGTTCTACCCTTTAATTCCTCTCGGCTTTGATTGGGGCGATGTGGGTCTGGTCTCCCGGGGCGCTTGCCGCGGGACCCCAGGATGCAGGGCTGGGGTTGGGGGACGGGCACCCCAGTTCCTGGGCCCGGGTCAGGGGTGTCTGCAGAACCAGCCCACGGCCCTTCATCAGCCACGCGGTCCCTGAGACTGCGCCACCTGCCTCGCCCTGCGGACTCGCTGGGAGTCGCCCATCTCAGCCTGCTCCTTTGTCTCTGAGCCCGTCCCCAGCAGCCCCAGCCCCGCCCGAGCCAGAAATGGCACAGCCTCCCAGCAGTCACTTCCTGGCTAATGGGGACCGAGTGCAGTCATTCTCGTTTTTCATGCCTTGTCAGGAGGCCCGGCTGCAGAGGAGGGGGAGGGCGCTCGGCAGAGGCGAGCCTGGGCAGCTGTCCTTATGAAAAATTTACGAGGAATAATCAGAGGCTCCTGAGCGTCCCCCTCGGGGAGAAACGCCCCCCACCCCCCAGGCTGGCTGCTCAGGCTCCTGCAAGAACAGTGGAAAGTGCCCCCACCATTTTGGAGAAAATCTGGCTCTGGGGGCGAATGCCTGGTGTTTGATGCACTGGGCCGTCCCCCTGGGACTGGGTTGCAAATGTAGTTCAGGCGAAATTGATGAGGTATCAGTTAATCTGGGGCTGACAGACTCGAGAGGTCACAGCTGCGCCAGGCTGCCAGGGGCTCGCCGGGGATGGGGAGAGCCGTTAAAGAGACAGAAAGTCCCATGGAAGGAAAGCACTGGCCTTCGTCAGTCCGTACCTTTGTATGTGGCTGTATCGCTGACTCCCCCCCCCCCCAACGCCAAGAAGCACCTTGTCCTGGGCTTGAATTTCGAACCCCCCCTGCAACAATCCAAGCCCACATCCCCGATGCCCCTCTTTCCTCCGGAGGGAAGGGAGAGAGAGAGAGATGCTCTTTCTAATGGAAACAGGCAGTTAGATCGCCGAATGCAAATTTCCTTTTTCAATAGGGGCCCAGTCAGGTCTAGGTAAGTGCCCCCTGCAC
Organism: Trachops cirrhosus; assembly: GCA_028533065.1. Lineage (NCBI taxonomy): Eukaryota > Metazoa > Chordata > Mammalia > Chiroptera > Phyllostomidae > Trachops > Trachops cirrhosus. Next base: position 146,138,581 of record CM052543.1, read on the forward strand.
AGGGCCCCCCCCCCCCCCCCACGCGCTGCCCAGCAGGGATTTCCCGGGGGTGGTATCAATCCTCCCGGAAGAGGTGATAAGAATAGAGGCGAATTCGTGTTGATCCTGAAATGTCATAGATGCAAAACGCTGGGACTCCAGGGCCTGGCGATCCATCCATCCCCCCCGAGATGCTGAGAGGCCGGAGATCCGGCCATGGGTGCCTCCTCACTGGGATGTGGCTTTCAAGTTCAGATTCACCAGTAACTGGGTCTGGGGGGAGACGGAGCAGTGTGCGTTTGGATCCTGGCTTCCCTGAGCTTTTCATCACTGCCGCGCCCGCCTGCTGGGACGCAGGGCCTGAGGTGGTGGTGACCTGCTGTGATCACGTGGCTAGTGGATCACAGAGCCGGGGTTCTGATGCGGGTTTCGCCTTCCCCACAGACGCCTTTCTTGTAGCGACAGGAGTGAAAGGGGTTCTCCCGGCGGCAACCCCACCAGCCGCAGCTGCCATCTGCTCAGCCTTCGTGGCGCGCCCGTGTCGCTGCGTGTCTGCCGGAGATCACGGCGCCCCACCACGAACTGGGGAGGCAGACGCGCTCCTTACTGGTGCCGTTAGGATCATCTCTTCTCTGTTTATGAGAAGGGGACGTTGAGGTTTGGCGAGCAGGTAGGACAGTCTGCTGCCTGTTCCCGTGGCTGGGGCCTTGTCCCTCCTCGGGGCGGGGCGGGGGGTGGTGGGCGTTCCGTGCAGAGGGTGCCGACTTCCACATCGGACAAAACGTGGACCTGCTCGGGGGCGGCCAGATGGGAGCTGCCACTCTTCTCGGAAGAAGTATGTTTACGAACAGAAATGCAAGTACTTTCCCCCAAATCACACGGGGAAAGGGCACAAGAGAGAACAGCCTTTCTAGAAGGAATGCTGTCTGTGAAACCGGAAATCGTGGTGTCCTCAGACGCACGTGGGTGTGAGGTCGAGCACCCCGGCTCGAGGCCAGGGCTCGGGGCTTTTCCTCGTGGTCCCAGTGCAGGAGGGGAGGGGAGGACTGGAGTCCGTCGCGATGATGTGGTCATACGGGTTGTGTCCTGTTGTTCTGAGTTCCTGGACCAGGAGCACCCACACGTCCTGTCTGCTGACGCAGGGAGGTGGCCGGGGTCACTGTCCTGGGCCCTCCTGGGCAGCGAGCCAGGCAATGGCAGGCCCCCCACTGCTCCCCACTCCAGGGCCTGTGCACCCCCACCCCCGAGGTGCACACACACACACACCACACACAGATACACACGCCGCATATAAATACACACCACACACAGAGATGCACAAGTATCCTTTATAAAACGTCCTTTTTCTGTAAGTAAAAAGCTTGGTACATGTTATCAGCTAATGTGCACAGGGCAGCTCAAACGTAGTCCCCTGGGTGACTCAGGTCTGGAGGCCGTCTCCCGGCACATTCGGGAAGGGCTGCTTCGGGTCTCGGGGCAGAGGGCGGAGGTCCGGAGGCTGCCGAGCACCGGCAGTGAACGTGACCCCAGCCTACCGGCCCTGCTCACACCGAAGACTGCCCTTCCTCAGGTCTCCGTGGTGCCGGGACTCAGGCCTCGTGGGCTCTCACGGGAAGGAGGAGAGCGGAGAGCCGCCGCGACACCTGCTTGGTGGGCCCTCCCTGGCCCGGCCTGGGCGTGGCGCGGTGGGCGTGGCGCGGTGGGCGTGGCGCGGTGGGCGTCGGAGGCGGTCGTTCTCTGCTTTCCCTTCCTTGGCAGCTGGGAAGCCGCGCCAGTCTGTCGGCCCCAGTCTCCTTGTCTGTAAGGGAAGTATTTGGACTCTGCAGATGCATCAGGGTCAGAAGGCAGAGACGCCGTGCGGCAGCGGAGACAAAGTCGGAACAGGGACGGAGAAACCGACGGTAAGAAGAGCCGGTGCGGACTTCTGCAGATGACCATCCACACTGACTGCCTCTCATCAGGTCTGGCCGGCCAGTCCCCGCTCCGCCCCCAAGTCTCTGGATCAGATCCCGGGCCCAGAGCCCCGCTCACTACGGTGACCCCCCTTATCTGCGGGTTCAGTGTCCTGGGGTCGGCAGCCACACGAAATTAGCGATGGAGAAATGTTCCGAAATAACCAGTCGATCTGTTCTAAACTGCACGCTGTTCTGGGGGGCGTGGCAAGGTCCCAGTGTCCCGCCCTTTCCGCTGGGATGGGGACCTGCCTGTGCCCAGTGTCTCCACACAGAGGCCACATGCACAGGACCTGTGTGACTGTATATTGTCATAATCAGCCTATTCCATTATTATCGGGGGCCTCCCTGTGCCTCATTTACAAGTTGAACTTATCACAGGCTGCGTGTGTAGGAAAGAACAGGTATGTATGTCACTGTCCATGGTTTCCGGCACACTCAGGCCCTGGACCGTGTGCCCACGGTCCAGGGAGACTCTGCGGTGGGAGGTAGAGGGTACAGACGACGGAACGAGATACGTCAGGGGACTTCCGTGTCCCCACAGACCACACGCCGCTGCCTGCCCACACTGCTCTGTAACGCCCTGGCTTTCCAGTGAACCCTAAGGCATAGCTCAGAAAGGAAGGAAGAATCTGTACATGGCATCTAAAAACAAGGTTCTAAATGTTTGTGCAAAAATACATCTCCACGAGAGCGCTGTTCACCTGTTTCTGACCGTGGGACCAACACCTCCACGAAGGTCCCAGGAATCAGGCCCATCTTCCCGGGCGGGGCCTGGCCTTGCTGGCGGTGACAAGGCAGACACTGCTCCTGGCTGAGGACCAGCACGGCACAGTGTCCCCAGGCCTCCCTCGCACCAGCTTCGGCCAAAGGTGAGCCCCCTGCCGAGGGCTGGGAAGGACCGCGCCTGCCTCTCGCACGCCGGCGTGTCCAAGAATGAATGGGGAGACGTTCAGGGCACTGGTGTCTCGTGGGAGGTGGCCTTTGGGAGGCCCCTGGTCTCTCCGCTGCTCCCAGAGCTGCCCCATCAGGGGGGGCCCAGGGGGTGTCCCAGAGCGTCCCTTTGCCAGCCCCAGTGCGCTGTGGGGAAAGGCGGAGGGACACTGTCTCGACCATGCATGCCTGCCTGCCTGCCCACCCGCCATGCTGAGTGTAGAATCGGTTACCGAGGGCCGTGTTCGTTTCGTTAGGAAAAGGGAGCTCCTCCTCCCTTCAGCAAGCTTAGCCGGGCTTTCGTGTGAGAGCACTCTCTCCGGAAAGAGACAAGTTGGAGAGACCCCAAAGCGACACCCGATGGGTTTACGTCAGAGTGACACTTAGGTGCCCAGGACGCCCGGGCTCCCAGCGTGGGCCCGGGACCAGCGACACCTCCGGCGGACCGCGGGAGGGGCAGACTCGGGCCACACTGCAGGCCGCCCTCAGACGGACACCCCCCTTCCCCTCCAGCACCCTCCGTGGGCACCCGCGTGGGCGTTCTCCGTCGCTGCGCTTGTCTTCCACAGGCACGCGGTCGGTCGGAAGTCCGATGGCCACAGTTAGGGAAAAGGCGGGGCCGTGGCTGTACTTCCAGGGCCCGAGGTGCCTAAACTTGGCCTTCGTTCCTGGGGCACCAGGTGCCACTTCGGTTTTCCGTAAAGGAAAGCAATGAGCAGTTAGGCTTAAGATACGAACATAAAAAAAAAAAAAAAAGAATTGAAATCCTCTCATCTCACAGCGATGCCACTGAAGGCCAAGAGAGGCCCCGGGCTTCTGTTGGGAGCAGTGAGACGAGGACCCCGGGCTCTGGAGACCCCTCGCACAGCGGTTTCCTCGTCACAACAGCTTGCTCCTCTCCCCCCGAGTGTTTAGAATTAGGTAGACGGGGGAACTAGATATAAGGAGTGGCATCATGGACGACGTCGGAGAAATCACGGACGTCAACATCCAGTGTTTGCCTCACTTCCCTTAAAGAGACACGTCTACCCTCCGTAAGCAATGCAGCGTTATGGGCCCCCCCGGGTGGCGTTATTTGTCTTAAAGGAGGAGGTTTTAAAACTGACTTCAGAAGGACGGTTCCCCCTTCGCCTGCGCATAAACCCGGCTCCGATGAACAGCCGCCTTTGTAACTTGGTCACAGGAAGTCTGAGGTCGCAGAGGTCTGCGCGATGCTGTCACAGATTCCTGCGGCACTAGCACTAACGCAGGATAGGAAAGGGACCGCAGGGGCCAAGGTCACTCGACCGCAGGCGTCTCCGGGGAGGGGCGAGCGCAGAGGCTGCCCTCGCGGCCCACGGCCCTGGGCCCAGGACGGGGTTGCTCCCTGCGGCAGGCCCAAAGGGAGAGGGCTGGTGACGGGCGGCGGCTGACATCCTTCATGGAACCAGATGTGTCTTTAAAATCGCCCTCCTATCCGCACCCCGGACACTGGCCTCAGGTGTCAGCCATCTGAGAAGGAGATGACGCTTGGTGATGACGAGCCACCTGGAACCTGGGGTCCCCAGGTGCGTCTGTGGCTGGACCTGGGAGCCCAGAAACCAGAGGCTCCCAGCTCCAAGGTGTCTTTAAGGCGGCGATTTCCTGTGGCTGGAAGATAAACACCTTCCAAGTAGAGTTTGCGTGTGGATGAACTTGGAAGCCGATCAGCCTACAGGACTGAGTTGGACTGGAGTGTACCCGTTTGAGGGAGTCACACTAGAACCTGTGTTCGGGGCGATAAGAAGGGGGCTTATTCCTAGATCCTCTGTAGAGCAATAAATTACCAACAGTCCGGTGTGGACACAGAGCCCAGCCCGGCCCTGCCTGGAGTCACTCACTTGTCCCTGCCGGCCGGGCTGTGGGACCCGTCACCGTGCCTGAGCTCCCAGCTCAGATGCAAACCCAGAGGCAGATCTGAGCATCGGAGCATCTTTCACTGACCTGTGTGTGTGTGTGTGTGTACATACATATATATCTGTGTGTGTGTATACACACACAAACACATAATCATGTGAGAATACCCGAATTCTGGAACTTTTCATTCTATAGCACGATTTATGCAGGAGCGACTATAATGATGGTTTACCCTTTGGGTAGCAACGTGAGCTGATTGGTGGCTTGTGCATGATGTCTCTGGGGGTGTTTGGGATTTTATTGGCCAGCTCTGGAGAAAGAGACTTAACCATTTCGACAGCGCTGGTTCCTAACCAGCCACGTCCTCCTCTGCCCCTTGCGTCCCCACCTAACCAAGAGGCCTCTCTCGGATGTCATCTCTTTGCTTTAATGGCCCCGGGGGAAAGGCATCTGTTCTTCAGCTGCAGCCATTGCCACTGCGAATGCTGGTTCTGTGCGAGTGTGGACAGGGAGTCGCCCTTGCGTGGGACCCGTGTCTGCGGGCCGGGCCACGTGGCACTCGCTGTCTGCAGGGGACATCTATCTGGGGCCGACCTCCGCCCCGCAGCCCTTCCAGTCCCTTCCCGGAAACAGCTCCTAGTTCCTTTGCGGTGAGCTCTCCCTCCACACGACATGATCCCGGACAGCCCCTGTCTCGTTCTCTGGTGTCCTGGCCGCAGGGACGGCGTGGGCCCCGGGAGACAGCCTCTGAAATCCGCGTGTAGAGCCTGTGTTCGAGTCTCTCGAGGCTGAGAGGGTGAAAGCCCACAGCTTTCTGTGGTCACGTGTCACTGCGTCCTGCCCTGCGGAGCTGACTGTCTACCCCACGGAGAAGTCACCTTGGCCCAGCGGGAGAATGGGTGCCAAGAGACACAGAGCACCTTCTGTCAGCGTCCGAGTCCCTGAACTCAGGGGTCGGCACTGATGTTGGGCGCTCGCCCAGCGTGAGGGCCGGACCCCCTTTAGCTCCGGGACGCGAGCTGTGTGCGGCACCTGTTCCTGGGGGCGCGTGGGCTGGCGCGCCTCCAAATAGCATCGTCTACCTTTGTGAACACCCACGTACGACACTCGTTATGTCTGGTCGTTAGTTGAGGCCCACTCATCTGCCCCAGCCACCGTTGTTGGCCGTCCCTTATTTTACCGGTACACCTTCCGGATTTATTTCTGTATCGGCGAACTACTCATTCTCCACAGAAGGACAGCTGACTTTGGAGCGATGCAAGGATTGGGGTGCCAACCTCTGTGCTATTGACAATCCGTGTAGAACTTGTGACTCCCCCCGAAACGTAACTTCTAACAGCGCACGTTTACTGAAAGCCTTAATAATAACATAAACAGTTGATTAACATGTTTTACATGTTCTATGTGCTGTATGCTTATAACAGAGTAAGCTAGAAAAAGAAATGTTCTGAAAGTCTTTGAGAGAGGGGAAGAACGTTCTGGAAAAGTGTCATCACTTTTTACGTTCACTCTCATTCTCTAGCAAGCCTCTGGCTCAAACTCAGATTTATAGGGACCTCAGATTCCACATGGACGGTGCCGAGTGTGAGTGGGTAGTTTCTTCCACTTCGTATCCTGTCCCTAACGGGACAATCCACGCCAGACCGAGAGCTTCGCCCAGGTTCATTACTGTAACGCTCCGTAGGGCAGACACACGACCCGGTCTCACTGGGCTCAGCTCTGCAGGTCTGCAGGGCCGCGGGCCGATGCCAACGCCTGATTAGGAAAAGGGCCCCCCACTCTGGGGCTAGCTCATCCCCCACCACCCCACCTGCCCCGGCTTTCCTTCTTTGCCGCGAACACCGTGGCTCAGAGCCACAACGTACATCAGCCTTGACGGAGCTCCTGGGCGAGGGGACAGAACGTGCATGAATCCCACTGGGAGCAACCCAGGAACCCCTTACGATGGTTTGAGACCCTAATGCATTTGCATCGCTTTTCCGGACTCAGACCCCCCCAGACCTCCACCAACCTCCGCCCTGCCAATGCAGCTACATCCCAGGGGCAAATGACAGGTCATGAGGAGAGATCTCTGAGAAATTCTCTGTAGCGATCGGGCTCCCGGGGCAGTTGCCGGCCAGACTGTCTGTGTCGCCTCTGGATTGTAACTTCCATCTTGGTAAAATTGTAACTTAATTTTAAAAAATCTTGTACTTCTGTCGTGGATGTCAAATAAAAATTTCCACATGACACGTGTGCAAGGTGACATTGAGGACTTTGTGGAGAGGCTGTCCCCTCCCAGCTCGTTGCCCGAGCACGTGTTCATAATGAAAGGGCAGGTCGCCCCCGTAACAACCCCCACCATCTGGGAGCCTCCTCTCGTCCTCGAGCCTGGTTGCTTAGAGGGAAGGTTTTCTCACGAGCCACGTGCGATGGGAACTTTGGAAAGGATCAGTTCAGCTTCTCATCTGCATTTAAGTTCCATGTACGTGCTCTCTCTTCTGCTGTGCAAAGCAATTTCAGCATTTTTCCTGGAGTAATCGATAACATGAATTCTCAAGAAGAGAACAGAATTACAAAGACGGCTTTGTTCAACTGCTATAGGCAGATGACTTTGCTGATAGAAAGAACATTCCTGGAAATGAATTTCATTCATTTCAAACAGCAAATGCATGTGTTCTTTTCTTTTAAAGGAAAAGAAAGTAGCTCACATAAGCCAGCAACACTGAAGCACCAGCTTATTTGTAAAAATCACACATCTAGTTACTCCAACCAGCATCACCAGCGACCCGGTAGGCTGCTGCGGCTGCCGAAGCCGTGACAGGGCTCGCCCACCACCACGCGTGGGGTCTGCCCGAGGCTGTGGGACGCACGGCGTCTGTTCCCTTTAGAAAATGCATTCACCGCAGTGTGGACGTAGCGTATCTAAATATGTGACGTTAAATTATTTTGCGTTTTATTCTGTTGAAGTCTTCACGTCAAAAGAATCAGATGCCAAACTTAGCTCCCACTTTAAGGCGAGCGCACAGCCGCACAGCCTGTGTGACCACAGACGCCCCCGGGTTTGCCGCGGCCGCGTCTCCGCTCTCCTTCTCTCGCTCTGATTTTTTTGTACTTTTCCCATCACCAGCGGATGCATGGGTGTGTTCATCGCGCGGTTTCATTTACCTGTGTTCGTTTGCCCCGGCCCCTGACAGATTCATACAATCGTAGATTCTTGGTGTCACTGTTGTATCATTTATACTCCTATAAATTAAGGTCATTGTTATCGGAGATGGCCCCTGACCACAGAGCGGGGGAGTGGGAAGCAGTGTCTAATATTCCCTAGCCCTGATGAATTCTCTGCGGACCGAATCCTGATGCCAACTGAGGAATCATTGTCTTGGCTGGAGAAAGGGGGTCTTGAGTAACCATAATAATAAGTCACTGACGAAAGATGGAAATATCAGGGCTGTGTGCAGACACGGGTTTTTAATGGTCCTAGTGACGCGCTGACAATAAGCGGACGGGAGAAACGACACCCGACGGGGCACGCCGGCCCCCCAGGCTCCCGCTCGCCCCCTCCCCCGAAATGTGCATTTAGCCTCCGGGACACATTCCCATCACGCCCTTCAAACCTTCCTCTTCTCTCTGAATCGGAGAATGACGTCTCCACCAAGCAATTTTTACGCCCAAGTTCAAGGACAGACGGGGTAGGTGGGGGACCCATCTCCTCCCAGCACCAATAAAACAATCAAAACTTAATTGATGATTTCCACGTAAAGCAGTTTATTTCTGACATTGGAATACTGCGAAATAATGATCAGCTACGGAAGGAAAGTATGGAAAAGAGGAAGGGAAATGGTTGCCCCAATCTGGTCCTAAAAGGCTCTGCCTGGAGCCACCTGGTTTTCAAGCTGGGCGGAGCAGGGCGGGGCGCCTGGCCGTGTCACACTAGTGCGAGGCTGCGGTGAGGTTACGTCATGTCCCTGAGCCTCGGCTTTTCTCTCCGGGAAGCTGGGGTGCCCTCGCCGCAGAACCTGAGGGGTTCTCTGCAGGGCGCTCAGTGAGTGCGGGGTACGCTAGGACTGCTGGCTTGTGTGGGTCTCCCGGCCACCTGCCAAGCACACAGAGACGCAGCGCGCACGCCTGGGGAAGCCCAGCATTCCGCAGTGATGGGGAAGAGGCTCCGCGGCCTGGGGCTTGCTGGGCGCCTGTCTCACTCTCACGGGCAAGTCCCAGGAGAGGAAGCTCTGTGGTCCGCACTGGGCTTTTCTCACGCAGCTTCAGCACGTGACCCCGGTTCCTTCACAGTCAGCAACGCTCTCTGGTGTAAATGCTGAGAATATCTCAAGCCTTCAATTTGTAAGGAAAAGGCCTCGTGTCATGCATTTAGTGTTTATTGAAGTGCCACAGGCCACCGCGTGAACTTGGAACACAGTAGGGCGCGTGCCCGACGGGGGTGGAGGGCTCTGAGCTGGGGCCGCGGAGGCTGCTGCAGGCACAGGTGCTTCCAGCTGAGGTGAGGCGGGGGCGGGGGGCGCCCTCGGGTCTGGCGTCCCCCAGGATGGGGCCCCATCCCAGCTGGACCTCCGTGGGCCTTGTGACCCTAGGGAAATTGCTTGGGTTTCTCAGGGCCCGGTCTCCTTGCTGGGCAAAGGGCAGCCGTATGCCTGCTGGTGGCTGCCTGGGTCACACCTGTGAGACACCTGTCCTGCAGTGGGCGGCCGTGCCGCTGGGACCGCCCACCCCGGCCCGGGATGCCACGTGCCTCCAGAAAGCGCTTGGCATTAGGGACGTCCCCGCAAAGAGCTACTCACGCACCGCAAAGTCAATAGCGGAGAGGTGAGGGAGGCCTGGCACCGCCTGAGTGCTGTCCCTGTCTCACCCTCACCTGGCCCCACATTGTCATCTCAGGGGACCCACGCTCAGCATGAAAAGAAGGGTCTAAGGTGAGAAGGAGCCCCAGGGATCTGCCGCTGAAGGGTCTAGATTCTCACTTGGGAATTCGGGGGGCACTTTCATATCCCTGCGCCCGGCGCTCCGGGTTCTGAGACAGGGTCAGGAGGCTCCTGGGCCTCTGAGGGGTGCCCCGAGTCCCGGGCAGCTTGCAGTCTCTCCGCTAGCAAGCTGCCCGTTCTCAGACGCCTCCGAACGATACAAAAAGGCAATTCCATTGTGTTAAACCTGCGTCTGAAGTGTTGTATCTTGTGAAGTATTCTTCAGGATTGTTTTTTGTCTTCAAATACAAAGTTAATGTTCACTTTGCGTTTGCCACCTTTCAAGGCCCTCCCCCTTGTTTGGCTGTGGGTCAGGTGACCTGCTAGAGGCCAGCCCGCCGGGGGGTAGAGTGGGTTTAGATGGTGGGGGTTCCTAGAAACATGTCTAACGGTGTCTGTTGTGGGACTTGGCGTTTAAAGGTGAGCTTTAGGAGGGTGGGCAGACCAGGAGTTAAACACTGCAGCTGACCTGTCATCTCCGTACTGCTGTCCCTGGTGCATGGCTGGTCACACAGTATGTCTGCACGAGTGTATACCCAGAGGCAGGGAGTGTGCCTTGTACTCATTACAGTCAGGGCCTCGCGGACCCTCGTGGGTTAACTGGGAATGTACGGGCGTCTAGTGAGTGAGGGCTTGGGGCAAGCCATCTGGTTTGAACTTATCTTGGTTAAAAATATGATCTTGCAAAAAATGTGCATGATATTCCCTATCAGGCCCCTGGGGACCATAACCCGAGACCCAGCATCTGGTGCTGGGAGGCTCTGATGGGACAGACCTGACCCTCCCCGCCCCCATGCACGACCTCTGCCGCTCAGTCTCTGTGACTGACTCCACGCTGGTCCTCAGCAGCCGTGATCACCTGCGTTTCGAGGATCTCTTCCGGGGCTGCCCCCCCAGGGCACGGCGGCCTCTGGCTCCTGTCTCCGTCCAGCTCTCCCTCCTCTGCCGTCCCTTCCTCATCCAGGACCCTGGTCCCTGCAGCTGCTACTCGGACCATCGTCCCTTCGACACGAGGTTCTCCCAGGTGTGCGGTTCAGCCGGACCAGCCAGGCTCCCGCTCGGTGCCCACTGGGTTACCTAGCGTCTGTGCTGCCTCGGGGCCCCCGCCGCCCCCACGGGGAGCGGCAGGAAGCGGGGAGTCCGTGCAGCCTTGAGTCGTGGGCCGGCAGCCCCTTCCCCTTCACCGGGCCGGCCTTGGATTGATTGAAAGTGTTGCCATCGCTGGAAATCAGAGTTCAGAGAGCACACTTCTCACGCAGAATCCACTCAAGCTTTCCTGATTTGCACTCCTTTGCGGGTTTTTTTCCCCCTGCTTCGGGGTCCTTTTCCATCAAGTAAGCTATTCAAGATGGAAAGCAATGTGTGAATGAGGCCCCGGCCCCGGCGGTGCCCGTTATAGCGCTCCCTGCGATTTCAGAGCAAACTACGACCCTCAAAGTGAAAGTCCACTCGTCTAAAATCTGGACTTGCAGATGAGGGCTCTGGAACTCGGAAGCGGCAAGGTCAAGAGGCAGTCCGTGTCCAAGTGCGTGGAGGACTGGGGTCTTGCCCCTCGACCAGTCACGGGACTTGCCTGTGTGCCCTGCAGCCAAGGACATGGGCTCTCCCGGCGAAGTGTGACCTAGGGCAGGAACCCCGTCGAACCCTGTGTCTCCCTGTTCGCTGGAAACGGTGGGCGAACCTGCTTTCAGCCCCGCCCCGGCCCCCTTACGCTGTAAATGAGAGTAACAGTGACGCACCCCAACCACTGTGACGATGTAGTGATGACACTGACGAGCTGTTCGGAGGGTCCAACTATGCTGCGTGTGCAAACCCACTACGCGCCCCCGCGTCCTGATGGGAGGTTTGGGGGTCACCTGCTGCCTCTAGAACCCCATTTAGACGGGAGGAAACTGCAGCCCCAAGACCACATCCCCAGGACCCGCCTTGGGCCTCTGCAGGCAGCACTGAGAGCCCCCTCCCCCCGCCCCCCGCAGGAGCCCCCTTCGCTCAAGGGCACAGGAAGGGATTCCGGCACGGAGACATCCCGAACATGTGTTTTTTGTCCTTATCTTATTGACTGGACCTGCAGACTTCTCTGCCAGAAATGTCGTCCAATTGCTCCTTTGTCTAAGGAAGATTCTATATTGATCTTAATCTAATTAGCTGGTCTGGACTCTGCCTCGGGTCAGGATTCCTGTCTTGATCTAATTAGCTACCGTAGCGGACAGCGTGGGCCTGAAGTCATGGCAATGGCTGGTGCGGGGAGGCCTGCTCTCCGGGTCGCTGTGCCGGATGGAGAGGCTTCTGGACACGGCAAGCCCCTGGCAGCTGACACGTCGTGTCTGCTGAATCGGCTCCGAGTTCTTCTAGAGACGCCACTGGGCTGGAAGCCAGGAAGAGCCCTGAGCTCAAACCTCGGCTCCTCCTTTCTGACCGTGTGACCTTAGGTACTTTGTTGGTCTCTCCCAGCCTCGTTTTCCTCACCTGCACAATGGGCCTGGGCCCGAGTGTCCGGTGAGGAGAGCCGGGAGGCAGCAGCCTGCCGACAGAGCGCTAGCTCAGCACCCCACCCGTGGGGGGCGCTCCTGACTTCCTCTCTCTGCTCGCAGGTCCTCCTGCCAGTTGGCCGAGAAACAGGCGTCCTCCCTCCCTCCCTCCCTGTCCCCTTCCTCCCTCCCTCCCTTCGTTCAGTTTCTGATTTCATTCGGAAGTCCCTGAAGCATTTCCCCCCAGCGTGACCCTGGATGCCCACCAGGGTCCCTGGTAGCACTTCTAAGGAGGGACAGATGGGACGATGGGCCCATCCGAGCAGAGCGAAAGCAACACCAGGCGAGTGTCTAGAGCCTGGAGTGTGAAGAAAGGGCAGAAAACTCGAGGGCATCAGCAGACGACTCTCCGCTGGTGGACAGAGCTTGAGTGGACCCTGAGGGGCCGACACGGGCCGGCCCACGGTCAGGGCATCTCCCCGACGAAGATCACTGTCCCTGCGGAGAAACTCAGTGACTTGTAAGCTTCCTGGCGAGCACCTGGCCCGTATTCGTTCGTGTACTCAGGGAGCGAGCATTTTCTCCCCTCCTGCCCTCTCGCTCTGTCCGCCTGAGCCCTGGAGGCTCCTAGTTCATTAACAGTTAGGCTGCCCTTTGAAATTCGGATTACCCATCCAGTAGGTCGCCTCTAAGGACATTACAGAAAGCTTCCTCTTTTTCTTCCTTTCATTTTTCCTATGCTGCTTTATCATCAAAGTCTTGAGAATAGCAGGTCGGCATTGACCTTCTGGCTTCAAGGTTAAGGTTGCAGATGGGGTGCCCTTTGCTGTGGACCCCGAGGTCCGTGCGTACGTGGGAAGCCAGGCCGAGATGCGTGGGCGGGTCCTGTGGGCACACCCTCGGCCGTGGACTCTGGGAGCACTGCCGAGTTGGCAGTGCGGGCTGATGGCCTTCCGAGGACGTACGGTGCGATTACTCACGTGCATTTAAAAATGTGAGTGTTATTGCCTAAGACCGTAATTAGGACAAACGTGAATATCAGTTTTTAGCCGTCGCCGTCCGTACCCCAAGATGAAGACATCTTTGGTGTGGCGGAATTTATGGGCTATAACTCACTGCTAACAACACAATCGCAAACACATATGTTGACATTTTAAAAAATGTTAACCATTTTGCGCAACTTCAACCGGCTTCCAAAATCATCTGGGCTGCAAAAGTCACAGAACAAGAAGCGTATTAAAAAAACAAAACGAAGTGGAAGCGCAGGTGTTTCGGCAGGCTGATCCGCCTCTCTCTCAGCAGCCCCTTGTTGCTACGGCGACGCCCGCGGGCTGCTCCTGTGGCTCAGCCAGCAGCTGCCACGCCTTGTCGTCCTGGCACTGAGAGCTGGGGAGCCAGGCTCAGCCCGGGAGCTTCCAGGTGCCTCCCCACAGTGGAGGTCCCTCCATGAGCCCCACCTCTGGGCTCCTGCCTGCCTGCGGGCCACACACCCATCAACACGGAGCACCTGCGGCCCTCCGGGGGGTTAGGGTCACAGCAAGGTTACACAGGGCCAGACTCTCTCCCATCTGAGACCTTTGGCCAAGACGGAAATGCAGTGTTTAAAAACGGACGTGTTCGTGCAAGGGAGTAAGAGAGAACGGTCGTTAGTTTGGGATAGGCCGGAAGGCCGAAGAACTGTAGCGTAGAGGAGGCGGAGGGATCGGGATTTACAGAGAAACGGGAGGCGGGGCACCGCGGTCCAGGGCGCAGGGCCGTGGCCTTCGGCACACGGTGCAGGGCAAGGGCTGTCTCTGTCGGTGTCCCCAGCTCCTGCCGGAGGCTGTGGGTTCCTCCGTGCGTCTGTCTCCTCCCTTCCAGACCCCGACATCAGGGAGAGCCCCGGCACCTCCTCAAAGCGCGCCCACGGCTGCCCGTCTCTCCTCCCTGGAAACAAACCTCACAGTGAGTTTCCCCTGAGCGTCATCGCGGGTGGTGGTCAGAAGGGCCTCCCCAGGAGTCTGCCTGCTCCCAGGACTTCACTGACTGCCGTCTGCCGGACCGGCTGCTGGGACTGTGGGCGCGCTCCGGGGTTTGGAGAGCTCGCGAGAGCTCCCAGGCAGAGCGCCTTCAACGTGGGTTCACCTCGCCTGAAACAGACGGCTGAAGGCGTCCCCGTTTTGAGAATGAGCTGATAATAGCCCCTGGATTGTGCACGCCCGTCAGTTTTGCAAAACGTGCTGCAGGTGCTTCCGTGTCTGCCCTTGTCCGGCGCGTGGGCCACACGCGCCCCAGCTGCGGCCTGAGGCTGGCCTGCCCTCCGATGGCAAAGGCTGGACGTTTACAGACCTGCAAGACTGACGTAGCGCCGCGTCGTCCCCGCCATCCCCCACATTCAAGCACCCCTCCCTGGACACGCACGCATGCACACACGGGCCCTGCAAACCTGTCCTCCCCCCACCCCGTCCTGTCTGCAGTTCTCAGGGAGCTGCCCCCGGTTCTCCTGGGCTCCTTCTGGCATCTTCCCTCACCAGCCCCTCCCCTCCTGCCCCCTTCGCCTTGGGGTCAGACCACACCCCCCTCAGGTGACATTTCCCTTTCTTCTTGTCCCCTAAATTAACTCCCCCAACTCTATCTCCATAAGGTGTCAAAATGCAGGTGGATGTGATACCACACAGTGCCCCCTCCCCATTGCCCTCAAGGTCAAGTGTCTGGCTTGGTCCTGTCTCCTGCAGTAGCCCACCTCGAGTTTTGCACTTGGGGGAGCACTAAACTGTGGTCTCCTGCATGTGCACACACATGCACGCACACGGGCACACTCATGGGTACCGGCACTATTTCTTGGCCCGTGCCGTGTTCACTTTGCCCCCCCCCCACATCTGGAACCCCCCAAACCACCTCCCCATGACTATGTCCATCTTGGTCCACCTCCTGCCTCCTTGGAGACTCCGTTAGCTGCTCCCTCCTGCAGGAAGCCGCCTTCCCTGAGCGCAGACGGGGTGAGGGGCCCTCGTCTGAGCTCCGTGCGTTAGTGCCACGCTTGCCCGACAACTGCGTCATTTGTTGGTGCGTCTGCGCACGCAGACGAGCTGCGAGCTCCCCACAGGCCAGGCCGCATCCAGATGTTGTGGAATTGCCAGAACCTGTCCTCGTGCCTGGGTGGAAGATGCTCTAGATGTTTTGTTGAACTGAATAAACTTTTTTTTAAACAAGTGTTCTCCCTGGACATATCGTGGAAGCTACAAAATGACACAAAATCTGGCTCAGGAATTGTTCCACTTGACTGTCACTCATCCCTCTGAACTCCAAGGGTCTGTTTTCTGATTTGAGGGTTGAGGGCTTTAAGAATTCAGGAGAAATGTGGGGGCACCCATCTGTGCCAGACCCCAGGCCGGGCACCTGACTCCTGTCCCCTCAAATCTCCAGAACAACCCCATGAAGTCATTGCCCATTGCACGGAGAGAGAGCTGAGGCGGAGCCTTGCCCAAGGCCACGCCTCTGGTGGCCGGCCAGGCCCAGGGGCTGGCAGCTGTTCTGGGTCCCGCCCCCGGCCCTCTGCCTGCTCCACCTCACGCATTTCTGCACGTTCTTCACTCACAGAGCTCACCGCGTGTTCGGGAGAAATCCTCACCCAGGCTGTTCACATGGCCAAAGCCAGTCTGATCGAATAATTTGAATTACTTTGTAAGTAATAAGCCAAATAAAAGATGTGTAACAACAGAGAAGAAGCCAGCCAACCAGGGAAAGACGCGTTCTCTGGGATCACTTCCCGGAGAATGGGGACCCCGGCTCGCCGGCGGGATGTCAGCCCTTCCCCTGAGGAATGCTGCCACAGGCAATAAATAACCTTCCCGGGACATCCCCACGGTATCTGAAGCATGTGACACGTCATTATGCATATTGCCATCGGCCTCCAAAGGCTGGGATGGAGAAGGATGTGTAATTCCATTAATCAGGGGCTTTCTGGTGTCTGCGGTTTGGAGTCATTTGTTATTTGGGTAGGATGGGAACCGAGGGAAATGAGGCCTGTCCCTTAATCAAAAGGCGCTGATGGGAGCCCAGCCGGCACGTAGAGCTGTGTCGGGACAGAACGGGGCGGCCGAGGGAAGGCTGCCTGCGATCCTCAGTCGGGAGGCTGCTCAGGACGGGAGCCACTGACCCGGCGACCACCCAGCGACACGCCCACGAGACCCCCCGGGGCCTGCGGTCTCTGTGATGCAGGGCTCATCTCTTCACTGCCCCCCAGGACTCTCGCCCGGCCCAATGACAGGGGAAGGACACAGAGCACCCTCCTTTTCCAACTGTGAAAATAGAGCCCGAGCCACGGGAGGCTAGGCGTGGAGCCAGGCCGAGGAGCCACGGCTCGCGTGTCCTCTCTGAGGCCCTCTGCAGCCTCGCCGAGCTGCCTTTGACTTGGAAGGGAGCGCCCCGGGTGGGTGGACTTCACGGCGCTGCTGGACGCGGAGCAGCTCCTAAACACGGGGCGGGCAGGCCGCGGGGGTGAGGGTGGGGAGCTCCGGACACCCTTTCCTGCGTCCACGTGGAACCAGGACCGGTCCAGCACCGCGAGGGACGGCCATTCTGCAGCATCAGAAAATGCCACCCTGTCGGGGACGTGGGCACCACTCAAGTCAGCTGTGGGGAGAGTGTCTGCTTCAGAGAACGCAGTGAGCCCCAGACACCGCAGGAGGGGGGTTGGCAGGGAGAGAGGTGACGTGGGGCCGGGGTGGGGCAGCGAGGTGGAGAGAAGACCACGGCTCCGCCCCTGCCCTTGTCACTATGGCTGTGTCCTCAAAAGTGTGACGCAAGAAGAACACGCAGGAAGCCGCCAGCCGGAACCTGGGTGACGGTGTCGCTGGTGGAAATCCGGCTCACCGCGGGATGGTGAGGGGAGCGTTCCACGGACCCACACACGGGCGATTGTGATGTGGCAAGGCTTATTCAGGTGGAAATCCGCCCCTGGTTTCCAATGTCCCCTTCCCTCTGTCGACCATGGGAAAGTCCCACCTCGTCCACAGTGAGGCCGGAGCAAAAGCTGGGTCCAGAGCTTCTGCTTCATGTTAATGCTCGGTCCTCTGGAGCCCACGCCGTCTGCCGCGGGCCCTGGTAGTGGGTAGACCCACATGGTCTTTGCTCCTGGGTGGGAGAGAATTTGTG
The DNA here is from genome assembly GCA_028533065.1 of Trachops cirrhosus. Classification (NCBI taxonomy): domain Eukaryota; kingdom Metazoa; phylum Chordata; class Mammalia; order Chiroptera; family Phyllostomidae; genus Trachops; species Trachops cirrhosus. The sequence continues at coordinate 146,155,882 of CM052543.1, forward strand.
AGCCCACGGGGTGAGTGTGTGTCAGAGAGAGAGGGGGAGAGAGAGAGGGAGATCTTCTTTGTTCCCCTGGGAATAGAGTCACTTGGGTTTGGGATGGACCAGGGGCTTTTTCAAAAGGACCAATCACCTTCCCAGCTTTCACAGGCTTTTTGATGGGCCCACCCCCTCGTTAGACTGACAGGCCTCTGTGGCCCAGCTCCTCCCCCCCCACCCCCAACAGTCCTGCACTGGAGGGGGAGGGGGAGGAGTGCTGATCCCCTTGGCGGATCCCAGTGCTGTGGTCCCCTGGGTGTGAAGCTGCAGCTTCCTGGAGAAGCGACAGGCTCCTGCCCCCAGGTTATTAAGCTCCATGTCTCATTAATAACTAGTTAACTCCCCACAGTAACAATGGCAAGGTTCCCTCCTTCCGTCCCTCTGAAACCCACCAGTCCTCTTTTATTTGGAAGAAGGACCCCAGGGCCTCTCCCTCCTTCCCAGAACCTGCCCTCTGACCCACAGGGAAAGGGCTGACCAGGCTTCAAAGAACAATTTGAAAGGAAAAACTGACTACACAGATATGAAAATAGACTAAGTGTGCATTTGAAACCGAGGGAACTCACAGTATCTGAATAGTGAGGGGCGATTTGACACTGAAGAGTCGTATTCCAAACCCAGAGTCTAGAACAGCTTTGGAGCGAATGCGGGAGGGAGTGGCTGCTACCGCTGCGGGTGCACATGAAACTCCTAATCTCAGAACAAGCTCTCTCTGAGCTGGGGGTTCTGGAAACTCTCATTTGCTGAAGGGAATGTCTCCAGTAGCTCACCTGCAATTCCCTTGAACGCTGAAGTTTCCCAAAGAGGTGGGATTGAGGATGGGGAATGAGCAGGCGACGCCTTCCCCATCTGAATCAAGTGTCTGATTCTTTTGAAACGGGACTGTTGGACCAAATAAAGGGGATGTCGTGGCCCTGACCACAAGCCCTGACTGAAGTCCCGCCTGTGGTGGCCGGGGCAGGCGGTCACCCTCACCGGCCCTGAGTAGCTCCTGGAGTTCTCTCGGAAGGAGAGGAGCGTCCGGAGTCCCCTCCCCCACCGCAGTCCTCACAGCTCCCGTAGGACACATGCCAGGGTTCCGGGGTAAGAGAGAAAACGTCCCAGCTGCTGCCCACTCCTCCTTCTCGGGGGACAGAGAGGGTGACCAGGGAGCGTAGGATAGGTTGGAGAGCGAACAAGAAAAGCAACACATCGGATTTTCTAACAGTCATTCGGCAGAGCGAACCCCACCCGCTCTATAAAACGGTGTTCCGAAGGGGACGGCTCCTGGGTCGCGTCTCACGGGCTCAAGTCGATTCTGACCGCGTGGCCGTGGAAGCGCAGGCCACTCTCCGGCCGTCCCAGGGTCAGAGCCTGAAGAGCACGTGGCTGCTCCGGACGCTCCTTCCCGCAGGGACTGGCCCTCCCGTGTCCTGGGAGGAAGGCGCCTAGAATGCTCTCGGGAACTCGCCGGACCCTCTGCAACCCTCCCCGTCGGACAGAAGGATTTTTATTCCATCCCTAACAGTTAGCGGGCTCCTCGGTTCAGGGTCTGCCTCCTCCTCACCTTAGTTCGCGGACCCTCAGACGCGACTCTGGCGACTTTTCACTGGGACTCCCCGAAAGCGCCTGTGACAGCTCAGCCATCCGGACTCGTGTCCAGCCCTCTGTCCCAGCCGGGGCTTCCCCTCCTGCAGGCTTTCAGGTGAGGGACCAGGCCCTGGAGGAGCGCTCCGAGTCCTCTCGGAGTCCCCTGCTGGTACACCATCCTTCTCAGAGAGGTGACTGTCCCTGGCGGATGCCCCGGGGGCGTGAGAATGATGCTCGTCATCGTTGCTTGTCTAGACCAGCCTTCGGGTGCGGGCCCTGTCTAGGAGGATAATTACAGGGGCACATTCAGCCTGTACAGACAGGTAAACGGAGGTGCCGGGTCACAGCCACCCACTTTGGTGCGGTAACAGTCAAACACAAACACGGTAAGTCCCTCTCATCCGTCAGTCACTCACCTGGCTGTCTCAGCCATCGAGGGCGCTGGGAGGAGCTGAGTTACCTGGTGGGGACCTGCACCAACTGAGCCCCTGCAGTAATGGCACGTGACTAGCCCACAAAGATCCCCCAGGCCGGTGGGTGTGGCCTATCTCCTCTGACGTCACACCCTAGATGCTGGCTCAGCTGTTCATTCGCTCCCCCGCTGAGCTACGGAGCGATCTGGGTGAAGGAGGGGACACAAATGCGTCCACAGCACAGGAACAGGCAGCCTATCATGATTTTAAGAGAGAAAAATACGAAGTCTCCAGAGCGAGTGACAGAAAGCTGCCCAACGCCTGTCCATCGAAGGGGGCGATGCCGGCGCACAGCTCCGGCGGAGGCTTCGCTGCGTCACTCTGAGTTCACGCACGTGATGACCTTCATCTCGCACGGGAAGGTCAGACCGTCAGCAACGAGATTCTAATGATCTACAGAAGGAGCACGTGTAATACACGTCAACAAGTCAACAAGAGTTTTGGCAGAAAAGTTACTTTCAAGAGCACACGTGGGCCTATAAGGAGACGGCGTCTGTTGTTTGCGCACGTGGAGTGTGAGAGTGGCTCCCTGTTGGGAGACGCGGAGTGAGCGAGGCCGTCTCCCCAGGAAGTGGGTGAGCTGCCTTGACCTCTGTCTGACCCCTGTGGAGAAAGCACCAGCTCGGCTACCTCGGCGACCGGCATTAGCATGGCCCTAATATTTGGCAGAAAGGCAGGGGAATCCCCAGGGCTGGGCCCAGCGCCTGAAATGCAGTGGAGTATGGATGCTACACTATTTTTGGACACCTTGCCTTTGTGGAAATTGCGTGTGCTATTTCCACACTGTTCTAGAATTGCAGACCCTGCCCTGAGATTTCCGATGACGTAGCAGGTAAAGCAGCAGGAAGGGGCTGCAGAGAAGGGACAGTCACCACCACTGAACGCCTCGTGTGTGGAGTGTGTGCGTGTGGGCCCAGCCCTTCTCACCGTGACCCTGACTCTCCCCTCCCCCCACCCCAGGCAGGACAGGGGTGTGTCCCCAGTTCCTCACAGCAGAGCGTCCTCACCTGCGGGCTCGGTCTGGGTGGGATGTCTGAAACCCCGTAAGCGTCCCCTAAGCACCAGCTCTTGCATTCTCACCGTAGCCCTGCGAGGCGCCTATGACGTCCCTACTCCACCGGAGAAGCTGAGACCCAGAGCAATTTCCCTGAGGTGGACTTTCACAAAGACATGTGAGGCGCACCTAGAGAAGCATTATCTGGTCTCTGCCAAAGCTTCTTTTAAAGCTCCGTCTGGCCCGAGAAAGGAGGGCAGGAACCAATGAACTTGTGGGAAGAACCGGTTGTGCATTTTCACAAGTCGTCTCTGCAGACTAGCCCCGTTCTTATCCTCTGCTGAGGACCAATCATTCCCATGTTGCCGGTTACGCACAGAAGGACTCACAGACAAACCCCTGACGCTTCTTCTAGAATTACATTGTATTTGCTTAAATGTGTTTTGAAAACAAAATTGCTTGTCAACCCAAACTGTTGGAAGGCAGATGTTACATCAGATCTTTTCTTGGCTGTGATTGCTCTCCAGACTTGGGTTACAAACTCGAATGGTTTCAGGGGCAGAGCTGGTAACCTCAGTCAGCATGAAGGCGAGGCAACAGGGGTGGGTGCGGCCTGAGGCTAACTGCGGTGCAGCCCCGCTGTGTGTGGTCAAACCCGTATTGCTCTGGGCAGCCTTGACCTTGAAGTGGGATTTTGCAGCCCCGGTCTAAAGGAGCAACACACAACTCTCCTTAGTGGACTGTTCCCAGACTCCTCTCTGCTCCCAGCTTTGAGGTTGGGAAAGGTGTCCCCTGCCGCCCCTTATTCTGTTCAGCAGGGGACTGGCTCCGACTCAGCAGCGTTTGATGGGCCCCACCCGGCTGGAGGCCAGGCCTAGCTCCGGAGAGGACTGCCACAGTGAGTGAGACGACACGGGCAGAAAAACCAACCGTCCTCGCCCTCAGTCACGGTCACGGGTAACTGGATACCAGCGGTCAACAGCGTGACGCCAACAAACAGAGGGAATCCACGCGGGACAGAGGTGCACTCTGACCCACGGGCACTCAGGGAAGTCCCTGCAGGGGGGCGGCTGGCGGCTGCGTCAGCTGGAGTGTCGCACTGAGGACGGCAGCGCTGACGATTCTGCTGCGTCCCGATCCACGGCGCGCTTTTCAAACCTCTTCTCTTCCTCGTGTGCTTGCCGTGGGACCGTTCCTCTGCGGCGGCTCACCCCCAACGCTGCATTCCCGAACCGGCGAGGACGTGGGTGGCCTTTCCAGCGGCGCCCTCCCATTCCGCGTGGGGACAGCGAGGCGGGGAGGGCCCACGTCTGCCCGCCAGGCTCCGAAGGGCATCTTCTGTCTCAGAGTTCTTGTTCCTTGTTTCCAACCCAGAACGTTCATCCTCGGAATTTCTCAGCGTGTCCCTCTACAGGCTGCATATGCCATTTAAAACGGTTGATTCCAGATGCTCATCACCACCGACACTGCCAGCTCCGCTCCCTGCTGCCAACTCTGCCCCACGGAGCTTCCTGGCCGGCCCTCGGCTTCCTGGGTGGCCCTGGTCCCTGTGGGGACTTCAGGAGAGCAGTAATTCAAGGGCGGGTGACCTCCATGCAGACTGACACATGCCCGTGAAATTGTAAACTGGTTTCCACGTCCTTATCTGTGAATTAAAGAGAAATAATGATCCAGAGGATACGATGAGGATTAAATATGGTAATATATGTAAATGTGCTCTGTAAGTTATAGCTAATGGGATGAGTGTAAGGCGGTACGATAAGGTCACAATATGTTAAAGTGAATGACAATTTGGAGGCTCTTGCGGGTTCTCCGTCAGCAAGTGTGGAGAGGGACCTGAGGGGCTGGCCGGTGGACGGAGCCACGAAAAATCTTTAAAACGAAAGGAAGCCCTTTTCTCTGAATTCTTCACCTTTTAACAGAAAGTCGTAGGAGAAAACTATGGAGATCAGTATGTTAAAGTAAATCTGTGACGTCCTAACGCCCCACGTCCCGTAAACCGTGCCCTTGCAGAGCTCCGCCCGCACTGCAGAAGCTGGAGTTGGCTGACAACTTCCTGCTTCATGGGGCGGAACACAGCCTCTGCCCTTGAGTTTTATAAGACTCAAGACAATAGAATTCTATTATGATTAATTTGAGTGTTAAAATATAGCTATATATTGGAATATTAGGAAAAGGCTGGTTGCAAATGAAATCTTTACTTCTTTCTTTCTTGTCCCCCTAAATTAACGATATTATTAATGACCTAAGATTAGAGACATAAGAATATGCATTAGCTTTATTCTTCCATAAATTTCATCCCCAGTAAATGAGACAGACTCCAGATTAGTGCACAGTGAGGGTCACTGACCACAGAAGGAGCGTTCGAACTCATCAGTGGCGACTTGTCTTTCTTAGACCACTGCCAAAGCTTCCCTCTGCTCTCTGGGGTACCAGAAGGGACCCAGGAGCTGGCCCGTGCCTGCACAGGCTGTCAGAGATACAAGTCTGTCCCCTGCCCACGTAGGGGGCCATGGTGATGCTCAGCCCCGAGTGTGGGAACGACACGTCTTTTTCAGATTCTTGGAAGGAGGGACTCACCGGCTTGCCAGTGTAGAGTGGGAGAAATGGCTTCCCTCCTGCCATATAAATAGTCTAAGACAGACCAGCTATTGGCTTCAAAGCCCCGACGCCCAGCCTCCCCCAGAGGGTCTGACACAACATGCTGGGGTGGGAGCCAGAAATCGCCCCTTTATTGGTGGCTCAGTGGTGTCGGAGAGGCAGCCACGGAGGAGGACCACTGTCCTCAGGCCTCTTAAAGCGTCCTACCCGAGGAAGCCCCTGGTCATCCGTCACGACGCAGAATCTCATCCAAAAGTCTGTGTTTCTGACAAGCTCCCAGTGGGTGCCAGAGCTGCTGGTCTGAGAGCCTTCCAGAAAAAGCGAGCACCTCAGCCACACTCCGGATTTAGACTCCCGTGGACGTTTGGAGAGAGTGGGTCTGTGTCACACATCCCGTGGGGCCCTAGCACCGATTCACTTCCGTGTAACACACTCTGGCTTCATCCCTTACCTAGTGATTATGGAGCTGTTAATTATCCTTAAAGTGAATATTGCTAATGCATTTAAGTAGGTACCCTATGGTTAGGGTACACTAATTCCGTATTTCCCATGCTCTGTTGATTAGGAGCACCTGGGAGCCTTAAAAATCTGGTGGGAACCGTCCCCAATAGGCGTGAGTGGCAGGAGGGGCGGGGAAACTTTTTAATTAAGCCCTGCAGGTGATTCTGACATCCTCAGCCTGGAAGTTTGTAAGTGTTTGCACAAGCAAACGAATGACACAGAATCGTCACCTCTTTCACCTTCAGTCAGAACACAAGAAGCCACAGCTTGGATGCTAGGACCTGGGGGCGTGCGGTTTTGTCACACTTAGGAGGGGAATCCCAGGAAAACACATAAACTATGAAGACACCTGTGGCAGCACCAGAACCCCATCGTTAAAAAATGCCCCAACCTTTTGAGGTGCGACCTGAAAACCAAACGGGCGGCTGTGGATTCTGGAATCCTCTCCTCTTGCTGGAGGGGTGACTACCGCTCCCCCCGGGGGTGGCGGCCCCCTTAGCCAGGCTGCGACCCAGAGGCCCAGGCCCCTGTGGGCCGGGAGCCGAGGACTGTGCCGTGCCAGCCAGGGGACGGGTTGCATGTCCTCTGCTCTTCTGGTCTTTCCTGGGGGGGGAGAGAGTCCCTCTCACCAAAGCCCGACTCAGTCCCCTGGGCCGCTCTTTGAACTTCTCACCCGCCACCCATTAGCCCCGAGCCACGTGCCCAGCTGCAGGGCCACGGGCTCCAGCACCGATTCTGTCCTGCGCCCAGAACGCGCCAGGTGGAAGAACGCATGCCCTTGGGCCACGAAGACATGTCTGAGCTCTCCCCGCCCTAAGACGTGCCTGGCTTTGCAGTGGCCTCTTTCTTTGCCTGACCACGTCTTTAGGTGCTGGCGTCGGCTCCCACAAACGGGCGTCAATACGTCCCTGATCCCGGCGCAGACAGAGAGCAAGAGTTTGGTCTCTTCCCCCGGACACAGCGGTTGTCAGTCTAGGCGGGGAGGCAGACTTGTGCACAACGGACGGACGGGGTTTGGGGCGCCGGGTGGAGTGAAAAGGAAGAGACGGAAAGGAAAAGACCATCGGGCGGGGGCAGCAGTGAGCTCCGCGCTGGGCCCCAGAAAGAGGGGTTGGAGGGGAGCATGGGTGGGGGGTGGGGAGGCAGGGTACCTGGGACTTCAGTGGTTACGCCAAGGAGTCTGCTCACTCCATGGGAAGGGGTAGTCCTCACGGGCTCTTCAGCAGGAGAGGGGCTCGGCTCCCAGACCAACTGTGGGAGCTGAGCGGGCGTCAGAGTGACCCGGGTGGCAGAGGGGGAGGGCTCTAGGGAGCACCGATAAGCAGTGTTTTCTAATCCCACCTTGTCGCTATTAGTTGAGGGTCCCTTGCTTCGTTTCGAAGCATCACTTTCCAGCTTTAATAAGAAAGAGGGGAAGTCCATGCCCAGAGTCTTTCCTTTCCATTTGAAGCAACTCAGCTGCGGTCCTAGTGCCTTTCTGGCCGCTGGGAGCCTCTCCTTGGTGACAGGTGGTAGCCCTCTCTCTGCAGCACGGCCCTGCTGCTGTCCAGGTGGGTCAAGGGGCGGGGACGAGGGCTGGCTCGCCCAGACACGTCCTCTGAGGTGGTGACAGACGCCTGAGCCCTCTTTCAGTGAAATCTGTCCCCCACAGTACGAAGCCTGAGGTCACTCCACTGTGGGGTCAGCCCTGGCATGGGGACGTTCTCCCGGAAGCGACACTGGTGTGAGCCGGGCTCCCTGTAACCGCCTCTCTCCTGTCTGCCGCATTTGGTGTTGCACCCGGCTCTTACGCTTCTCCCGTTGCTGGCTGGTTAGTGCTTCCCGAAGCGTCCTGGGGCATAAAACACCCTGCGGTCTGTTCACATTAAACCCCGGCTCCTCGGCAGAGCTGCTTTTGGGTGGGAACTGGGGTTCGTTCGGACATCTGGACAGTCCTTCTGTCCTGGTCCTTTCTGGTAGACCAGTTGATCCGTGGTTTAGCTCTTTGCTCTGGTGGACTAACTGGCTTCTTAATTGCTTGCCATCGACATCTCCATTGTGTTTGAGAAACACCTTGTCCTAAACAAAGGCAACTTCTTTGGGAGAACTTCTGGGTCTTCCTGTTATGTTGGTCTGTTCCCCCCACCGCCACCACCACCAGCTGCACTAGAAAAATCCCTGAGCCACTGCTCCAGAGCTGGGGTCTCCTGGATGGCACCCCCACTTTATGAGCAGGTCTAGGGTGGAGGCAGAAGTCTCGAGCCTTCTCGACTAGCCTCTCCTGGGGTCGTGCCTTCCCCCTACGCAGCACTGGGGGCTCTGGGGCTTTGAACGTAGGCTAGAGCCCCTGTCTCATAGGACCAGCAGGGTGAGGGGAAGAGTCCAGCCTCTTGCCAGTCTCTGCAGGTCAGCAGACATAAAAGAAGAGATGGAACTCGTTTTGCCTTTCAATACTCCATGACATCGCCTTTAATCTTGTCTAAACACTGCGTCATTTTCTTCGTGACACCAGCGCTCACTGCTAACTCCCAGTCCAGCAGGGGGTGGTGCTCCAGCTGCAGCGTTGGCACTGGCCTTTATGTCCACCTGGAAAGCCCTCCTTTTCCTGGGGGATGTCGCGTGAGCCGGGCTGAGATTCGGCCACGGCTCCCTGTCAGGGCTTGTTCTGCTTGCGCTCAGCCAGGGGCGTTCCTTGACAACTGCGAGCGCGTTGCTTTGCCCCGGATCTGCAGAGGGAGGCTCTACAGAGCCTGACATCTGTCAGGCGAAGCTGTTACCCGAGGAAACTATTTTTAGATATCCACAGTTCAGTTTTCAGGTGTCGTCGTTAATGTGCTGCCTTCTGGTTCCACCGGGAAGAGCGTGAGGGTTGTTTTTCTCCCACTGAGAAAGATCCGTGTATCCTGTAGATAGAGCCAGTATGGGGAAAATGAACAATTTATTTATCCATTTACTGAGCGATGATTTATTGAGTCTTCACCACGCAAAAATCTGTGTGCTGGGGGCTGGGGATCCCGTCATGAGCGAAACCCAGATCTGACCAGGCCCCTAACGGGGTTCGCAGTCTAACGAGACAAACAGACATTAATAAAACAATCACACCAAATCAATCTTTCGGGGCATAGCGAAGCTGTGAGTCTCGGCTTTTGAGCTCCGTCTGGGTCTGCGGTAGTGGAGTAAGAGGGCGTCCGGTTACGGGCGGTGTTGCTGGTTGCTGCTCCTGGTCGCGGTGTGGCAGGATTGCGTTAAATTGGGCAGGTTAACACATGTATGTAACAGACGCACAAAGTGCCTGGCATCCGGGAGGGAGGCAGATGTCAGTTCCCTCCCCAGGCCCCTTTCCTTTGCCTCCGGGGGGGAGAATATCTGACGCTCTCGCTGAGACGCTGCGCATCTCTGGCTGTTTCTAAACTTCTGGCCACTCCCGGCTTCAGACGCAGAGCGCTGCGGCCCTGTGGGGGTGGGGGCGCTGTGCGGTCCACGCTGCCCGTGGAGCTGGACGTGCCCAGCGGCCTCGCTCCAGGGGCACCGAGACAGACGTCTCCGTTTCCCACGTCAAGATGCCCACGGCAGCCCTGGTCCCCAAGCTGGAATCTCCCGCCAGGGTCAGCAAACATTCTTTCTGGAGAGTCAGGAATTCTTTAAAAGAATTTTACATTTATCTATCTATCATCATCATCATCATCACCATCTATCTGTCATTTATCTATATGTGGGTGTCTGTGTCCATGTGTCTGTATGCGTATACACACACACATCTCTCCATCTGTCTGTCTGTGTGTGTGCATATCTATATCCATCCATCTGTCTCTCTATATATCCCTGTCTGTTTATACATGTATGTATCCATCTGTCTGTCTGTATGTATATACCTCTCTCCATCAGTCTGTCTTTATATGTGTATAACTATATCCATCTGTCTGTATGTGTATAATCTATATCCATCTGTCTATATATGTGTGCAATTGCATCCATCTGTCTGTCTGTCTGTATATACCTCTCTCTGTCAGTCTGTCTGCCTTTCTCTCCTGGGCCATCCAGGTCCCCTGCATTGTGCTCACATCACACTCGTGCCAGAGACTCACCTAAGTGGCACAAGTTTGACGTTCAATGCGCATCCCCACCCGGGGTTTATGGCTCTGAGAGCCCTTCCCACCTCTCCGCCCTCCTGCCCGCCTCCCTTCCGCCCTGCGTTTTGTTGGCTCAGTACACTTGGGTGTGCTCGAGGCGGAGTGAACTACAGTCCGGGAGCTCGATTTCTCTGGGTGGGGTATCCTCGAGTTTCTTCGGAAGCTTGTGTGTGTGTGGGTGTGCCCCGAGCATCCTCCTGGTGGGCGCTGTTGAACAAAGACCTGCTTCCTGCAGGTGTGTGGATCCCTGACCCCCTCGTACGTGACGCCACAGGAGCCCGACTCGACGGCCACACTGTGGGGTCCGGCTCCGACTGGACGGTCTGGGCTCGGGGACACAGCCTGTTGACATCGCCTGACTCGGTTTGTGGGTCAGACAGCACGGCGGTCCGGTTTCTCCTGGGGGCCAGGGCTGATCCTTCCTGTTCTGGGTGATCCAGGGTCCATGTCAACCTTGCAAGTCCTCTTATGCAGCGGAGAGGGGGAGGGTGGGGGAGGGGCAGGGGATGTGACAAGGGGAGGAATTTCCTCTCCTTGGAGTTGGGGGACTGTTCGCAGGACCCCAAGCCGCAGAGTCCCTTGAGGGCATCTGGACAGCACAGTGCCCTCGACGTCCACTTGTTCAGATGACACTGAGCAGCACATGAAGGGATGTCAGAGGCTCTGGGAAGGGGGCACTTTCAGTGGCTTTTTTTCTCTTTTAAAAAAAAATATTTATTTTTAGAGAGAGGAGAAGGGAGGGAGAAAGAGAGGGAGAGAAACATCACTGTGTGGTTGCCTCTAGTACGCCCCCCACTGGAGACCCAGCCCACAACCCAGGCATGTGCCCCAACTGGGAATCGAACCAACAACCCTTTGGTTTGCAGGCTGGTGCTCAGTCCACCGAGCCACGCCAGCCAGGGCTCAGTAGCATTTTAGGTTTTGCCCTGGGTTGACCTCCATTATCCACGTGCCTTGTCAAAGTGGGTGCCTGGCCTCAGCTGAGCTATGGGGAAGGGTGCTCTCTGCTGGTTTGGGGGTGACGGAGCAGCAGCGGTCACACGCGGAGGCCTGCCACGCCCCGAGGAGCGGGGACCAGGACAGCAGTGGGCAGCAGGGGCAGTGGAGAGGCTCGGGCGAGAGGGACATGGCGGGGACTCGCTGGCACACTTCAGTGCCACCGCAGAGTCCTTTGGGAGCGCTGGGGAGGCAGTTTTTAAAACCCTTTCAGCTGTAATTTATAAGCAAGTGCCCCGTTCCACGGTTTGGACGAACGAGCACACTCATGCAAAGGCCACCACAGTTGACATGTCCCACCCCCCAAAAGGCCATGTGGCCCCTTGGCCGTCAGACTCCTCCCCACCTTGGCTGTCCTTGACCTACTTCTGTCACCTATTTCGTTTGGTTTTCTTAGAATTTCACAGAATGAAGTCGTACAGTGTGAACTGTTTTGTAACTCTTTTTAAAACCCAGTGTCATGTTTTAAATATTTATCCATGTTTCTGTGGGCACGAGTAATTTGCTCCCTCTCGTCGCTGGGGGAAGTCCCGGCGTGCGAACGCATCGCAGCCGACTCGTCCCGGCAACTGCCGATGCGCCCTCCGGTGCTTCCGGTTTCTCTGCAGCCGTGGGCGGGCGGGCGTGCTTCTCGCGTTCGAGGCCTGCGGAGGCTCCGTGTGTCTTTCTGGGTGCCATTAGGTGGGAGACGAGGCATGTGTGAAGTTCATATGGCACTGTCAAACTATATCTGAAGGGTTTCTGCCATCTCCAAGTCCCACCTGCCGTGTACGGCAATGCCAGTTGCTCTGTGCCCTTGCCAACGCTGGAAATTGTTGACATTTTCAGATCTCTTTTTAAATATCTTTTAGTTATTTTAGCAGATGTGCAGGCATGTTTTAAGTTTTCCTTGCCCTGGAAAACCTCCGCCAGCCGATCAGGCCAGTGGGGCCCACACGTCGTCATAATTTCAGGATGAGGAACTGTCACCATACTTCGTAGCCACACGATGATGGAATGTGTGGTATGCGGAACACACTAAATGGTGATTTCTCCTAAAGGCGAGCACAGCAGGGGCACCGCGCCACGGAGCAGAGACTTAACATTCCCGCCTTTCCCGTCTCTCTTCTGCCTCGCCCCTCACGGAGCTGGGAAGGGGCGGGGGAGACGGCAGCTGCTCTTCGAGGTTCCCAGGGGGCTGCACGGGCAGAGGCTCGAGGTCTGGGACGGCCACACCCCTTGCTCAGCAGTGAGCAAGAATCCCCGTGCTGCATGGATGTCGGCCCTTTTGAAAAAGCATGCATTTCTTGCCAGTATTTTGAGAGACTCTCAGAGAGTTATTAACCATTGCAGAGTTCTTGGAGATATTATTTTTTATTATCACCATCATCATCATTATTAAGGGTTTTAGTTTAAAAGAAAGCCAGACTCTGCCACCTCGCCGTGGCTTTAGGTGGAGTAAACATGCACCCACTCTGGGCTCGGCAATTTTTGTTTTTTTTTTTGTTGTTGTTGTTGTTTTTTGCCCAGTGCTGGCGGGAACCAGATTCTTAGCAGACAGTGTTGGGTGTGGCGTTGCGAATCGGACTTGGTTCCGTTCCCTGCAAGAGGAGCCTGTTGGAAGTAAGAATCCTCCGTAACTATTACTCCGGGGGTGTCACACCCCGTCTAGGTGGAGCTCAGATTTGCTGTCCCCTGAACCCCTGATCTGGATTCCTTCCCCTTCACAGCATGTGGGCTCACCAGCTCGGGGGTGTCGGGAGCCGGTACCACGCGTGTGGCATCGCTGGTGGCGGCTGCTCCAGACGACATCGCATGGTGGAGAAACCCGCCACCTCTGAAGTCCAGCCTCGTTCTCCAGGACCGGGCTCACGTGTCTGAGCCCGGCCCCGTCGGGGCTCCCACCTGGGGAGCTGGGGTGACCAGGGACAGAGGTTAGCCCGGGGGGGCGGGAGCAAGGTGCTGGATGAGATCCGTCATTTAGCAGCACCTGAGCCCCCTCCATGTTTTGACTGATCGTTCGGACTCACACACAGGTGGGTTAACACAGCGGTGGTCCAGGGCAGCATGGCAGGGCGAATCAGGAGACGGACAGATTTACAGGGAAAGACCAAGAGAGCTAAGGATCTGCTCCCCTCTGCTCCCCTCGCTTGTCACCCCTCAGGCCCAGCTCCCAGGAAGCCTCAGACCCCCGCCTGCTCTGTGGGAGAGAGGGGTGGGACTCAGTGCCCCAGGCCTGTCAGACGCGGCTCCTCATCCCTTCTTAGCTCTGTGATTTAAATTTTTTTTTTAAGAAAAACGCTTTCAGCTTTTCACCATTATGACATCAGCTGTCGGTTTGTCATATATGGTCTTTTTAAAAAATATATATTTTATTGATGATGCTATTATAGTTGTCCCATTTCCCCACCTTTATTCCCTTCCACCCTGCACACACCTTCCCACCTGCGTTTCCCCCCTTTAGTTCATGTCTGTGGGTCGTACATATAAGTTCTTTGGCTTCTACATTTTCTATACTATTCTTAACTTTCCCCCTGTTTACTTTCTACCTACCATTTATGCTACTTATTCTCTGTACCTTTTCCCCCTCTCTCCCCCTCCCACTCCCCTGCTGATAACCCTCCATGTGATCTCCACTTCTGTGATTCTGTTCCTGTTTTAGTTGTTCACTTAGTTTGTTTATGTTCTTGTTTTTTGTTTTTTAGGTTTGGTTGTTAATAGCTGTGAATTTGTTGTCATTTTACGGTTCATATTTTTATCTTTTTCTTAGATAAATCTCTTTAACATTTTATATAATAAGGGCTTGGTGACGATGAAATCCTTTAACTTGACCTTATCTGAGAAGCACTCTATCTGCCCTTCCATTCTAAATGAAAGCTTTGCTGGATAGAGCAATCTGGGATGTAGGTCCTTGCCTTTCATGACTTGGAATACTTCTTTCCAGCCCCTTCTTGTCTGTAAGGTTTCTTTTGAGAAATCAGCTTATAATCTAATGGGCATTCCTTTGTAGGTAGCTGTCTCCTTTTCTCTTGCTGCTTTTAAGATTCTCTTCTTATCTTTAATCTTGGCTAATGTAAAGATGATGTGCCTTGGTGTGTTCCTCCTTGGGTCCAACCTCTTTGGGACTCTCTGAGCTTCCTGGACTTCCTGGAAGTCTATTTCCTTTGCCAGACTGGGGAAGTTTACCTTCATTATTTTTTCAAGTAAGTTTTCCATTTCTTGCTCTTCCTCTTCTCCTTCTGGCACCTCTATGATTAGGATGTTGGAACATTTAAAGTTGTCCCAGAGGTTCCTGAGCCTCCCCTCATTTTTCTGAATTCTTGTTTCTTCATTCTGTTCTGGTTGAATGCTTATTTCTTCCTTCTGCTCCAAACTGTTGATTCGAGTCCTGGTTTCCTTCTTGTTAATGCTGGGTCCCTGTATATTTTCCTTTATTTCACTTTTCATAACCTTCATTTTTTCCTCTAATTTGCAACCAAATTCAACCAATTCTGTGAGCATCCTGATTACCAGTGTTTTGAATTCTGCATCTGATAGGTGGGCCATTTCTTCATTGCTTAGTTGGTTTTTTTTTGAGTTTTGATCTGTTCTTTCATTTGGGCCATTTTTTTGGCTTGGCACACCTGTTACGTATGAGGGGCAGAGCCTCAGGTGTTCACCAGGGTGGGGCAACCCAGTCGCTGTGTTGTGACACAAAATGTGGGGAAGGGTCCGAGAGAGAACAATGGCACTTGCTCTGCTCTCTGTCGGTTTCCAGTCACTTCCCCTGCTCCCCATGAGCAAAGTGGGCCCTTCTGGTGCTGATTCCTGGGTGGGTTGGCTTGTGTACATTCTAGTACCCTGTGGGTCTCTCCAACGCACTCACCTGTGAGACTGGGTATTTCTCCTGCTGGCACAACCCCCACAGATGTTTCCAGTCAGAGGTTTGAGGCTTTATTTCCCTGCTGGGCGGGGTTGTGGGTCTCTCTGGCTCCCCAGTTGTTCCTCCCAGTTTATCCAGCCACTGCCTTGCCGCGAGTCCTCTACGCCCTGCTGCTGTCTCCACCCCTCCTGCCAGTCTGGGAGAGTGTTTCTTGTTTACTCCTTGGTTGTTGGATGTCTACACAGTTTGAATTTCTGGCAGTTCTGGTTGTTTTTGTGTTTAAATTGGTTGTTGTCTTTCCTTTGGTTGTGCAAGGAG
Source organism: Trachops cirrhosus (assembly GCA_028533065.1). Lineage (NCBI taxonomy): Eukaryota > Metazoa > Chordata > Mammalia > Chiroptera > Phyllostomidae > Trachops > Trachops cirrhosus. The sequence goes on from CM052543.1 coordinate 146,171,317, forward strand.
GCACAGTGTGTCTACCTACGTCTTGGCTGAACGTTCTCCTTATATTGTGATTTGACTTCTCCGAGCCTGGCTTTCTTCATCAGCAAATGGAGATCATCACCACCAGCGGTCATGGGGACACACAGACAGAACGTGTGCTGCTCTTCAATCCGCGGGACGGTGAACACACTTCGATCCTCAGAGAGACGCCGGCAGGCGGGTCTCCTCGGACTCGGTCTGCGCCCCGTGCGGGAGGAGACCGAAGCCCCAGTGAAGTTCTCGGTCCAACTGCACTCTTCTGGAAGGAGTGCTCCTCACGTGGCTCCTGCTCTGTCCCTTGAGCCTCAGGGTCTTCTTTGTGACCCGGTTTCTGTCAGGCAGTACCGTGTCCCTCCCACGACTCTGAAGGGTCTCTGAGTTGCTGGGAATGCCAAAGCTGTCCCCTGAAGTTGTGAGTGAATATCTTGTTGGCGGCAGGGGACAAAGGAGGCCGGCCGGAGTGGGGGCCGTGTCTGCAGAGGATGTCAGCCGCCCAGCTCTCGCTGTGTCTGGCCCTCCTGTGTGAGAAGTGCAACTGGTCCTGTCCCCTCCCAGGTGCGTGGCCTTTGGGAAGCTGGTCTCCCAGAGCAGCCTGTACATGCGTGGCTACCGGCGTGTTCATGCATGTGAGCACTCACCATCCCTGTCCACTGTGGGAGGGAGGGAATTGTCACGCCATGCACCCTAGATTTTAATGTAACACACGTCAGTGCAGACTCAGAAGCATCAGCACCAGCACTTGGCACCATGCCACTGTGATCAGCAAATGCCAGTGCAGGTCCTGGCTTCTCCTACAAGGGGACTGAAGTTTTATCTCTAATTTCACAATGTACTTCCTCATTCCTAGAAACTCACGGACGAATACTCTCCATACTCGGTTCTATCATCACCACGGCCTTGTCCTTGCAGAACAGACCGCAGGGTCTGCATTTCCGAATACACGCGCTTTCCTTAAAGCTGTTTGTAGGGGCCTTTGGTGCTCCGGGTTTCTTAGAAAAGAGAAAGGAGGTCCAGTTTCTGAGTCGTGTATCTCTCTCCGGTTGGCGTTGTTAGAAGCTACCTACGAAGAGGCCCCTCACTGGACGTTAAGCCCCTTCTTTTCCAGAACGTCACCATCTGCCGAGGGCGCAGCGAGGACCTTGGCAGCGCAGTCCCTCCATCGGCCCCCAGCCCGGCTGGCAGGACCATTCCTGGGGGCACGGCCGCACCTGGGCCCCGGTCTGTAAGCCTGGCTGGGCGCCAGGCCAAGACGCCCTGCATCCCTCGCCGTGTCAGGCTCCCTGTGTGTGTGTGTGCACACACATGTGTGCGCGTGTGTGTACATCTTGCTTTCCTGGGTGCCGTGTGCTGGGTGGACTTCCTGCTTTATGGTAAAATACAAGAGTCTGTGTGGCCTCAGTAATACCACACCCTGTTTCGAGATGATTGGAGATGTCCCCAGATACTCCCCGCTCAGATGACCAACAATCATGGTCATAGTGACAGTCGTCACACTGCCTCGAGCCCTTACGACGCGCTGGGCTCAGTCTGGACACAGGACGCCTCCCTTTTCAGTCTCTGCTCCAGTCCCGCCAGAGCCAACCTCGCATTTCCTCTGCAGGTGACGGCCCGGAGGGGACGCCCCTCGCCCAGAGCCACCTGCCTCCTTGGAGCCTCCTCGGGGGAACCCACTCTGGTTTTGTCCGACCCTGACCCCGCCGCCCGCAGGCTCCCAGCCACCGCGGCCTGAGAACCGTGAGGAGCGGCCATCTCAAACGCAACCTGTGCAGCTACTGCCTCAGGGTCCGGACACGGGGGGTTCGTGAAACAGTTTGAAGAGCTAACTGTACAGTTTATAGCCTTGTATTAAACTCATGGACTCACTCAGGGGCGAGTGAAGGCCCGGGAGGGGCACCCCTCCCCTCCTGCGGCCCCAGCCCCTGTGGTCTGACATTTTAAATGTCACGTCGGTCCCCACTTAACGGTAGCTGGTTAGACAAAGGGTTTTGTCTCAGTCGCTTCTGTGTCCCCAGCACCCGGCATGATGCCTGTTGGCATAGCCAAGGTATGAAAAGGTATTTGCTCACACTGAAAATGGACTACACATCACAGAATGTTTTCTAATAGAAATAGTTTCGTATTTAGCATATATTTAGAACATATCTGTTATCATTTAGTCTTGCTCCTTCAGCCAAGTCTATTAAAATCTGTTCCGTTCTCCTACTGATTCAGAGTTTGGGTAATTTTCTGCTTCATCTATTTCATAGACTCCCTTTTGGGCAACTCCTGACAAAGCGTTCACTGTGAAAACGCCTTAAAGTGTGTGGGGTTGCAGTGAGGAATTCCAGTTGCCTGCTGTAATGTTACTGCAGCTCTCCGCCCGGGGGGGGGCGGGGGGGGGGGGCTCTTGTCCAGGCATGTTTTGGCTCCTTAGGAGAGATTGGAGGCTGGACCTCCCCCCTGGGCCCGTGAGGACAGCCCCAGTGGCCACTGCCGACCAGCACCGACAGACTCTGCTGTGGGCTGTCACCCCAGGGTCACGGACCCTCCCCCTCCCTGTCTCACTCTTCCCACACCCACCCGGGACCATGAGCGTCTCACTGTAACTCGCTTTGCCTTCTTCTTGGAGTTGAAGTCTGACCCTGTCTCAAGGCCCCCAGGTCTGATGCACAAGCTGCCACCTTCTGGAGCCTTCTCTGCTTTTAGAAAACGATGACTTCCTGTCTTCTGATGCCTCTCATCAGGTTCCACCTCCGTCCTTGACCTCTAAGGACCGACTTCCCTAACTAGACGACACACTAGCTTTGAGGGTGGGAACCGCGTAGAACGTGTTTGGTGTCTTCTCCTTTCCTTCTGTTTCCTGCACTTGTATATTAAACATGTTTAATAGGTGGTTTTGTAAGAATGAAGCAAAGCCCACACCAGCTCCCTGGGGGACCCAGGAGAAAGGCGTGCACGAGGCCAGGGTCCCAGGAAACAGAGTCCGCCCCACCTCTCGCAAGGCATCTTGGGTGGAGACGTCAAAGCACCCTGTGCTCTTCTTGAAGGCCCGAACATTTGGAGGGAAACCAGCCACACCTGTAAGCTAATGAATCGCCGTGTTGAAGACCCCAGCTCAAGGACAGTCCCCTCGGGATTCCCTCCTGGGACCTGTGTCTTCCCTGGTCATGGCAACAGCGTCCTTCCCTGGTATCAATGTTGAATGGCCACCTTCTCCTAATCAGAGACGTGTCTTTCCTGCTTTTCTTGCATCCCTGGTGCCTGGTAGGCATCCCGGGGTCACATGCTTTGGCCTAATGATGGGGAGAAACTCTAGCATCCTGTTGGTCTCCGCAGTGACACCTGCTGCCCCGTCACAGAAGCGTGCTGGGGGTGCAGGGGGTGCTCCCATCTTATCTTCCTCTCCCCTTGCCATGTGGCATTCACAGGTCGCCTGTCCCCCTCAGACATCGGGTCCCTAACGCAGCATTTCCCAAGAGGTTTCCTTCGAACGCTCTCTCTTCTACATTTTGATCATATTCTAGTATATAAAAGCGCTTCTGGTTGGAATAATTTTCTCCCAGAAGTCCCTAAAACACAGTAATTTTCAATATGAAAAATCTGGGTCATTGAGTGTCTTCTTCCTTGGTGACGGGAGATGCCGGACATGAGCCAAGTTCAAGGAGGCCGGTGGTCGGGTGTTGGAGCCCCTGAGGTTCCACTTCTTTCTCTCTCGGCTTCAGGACGGCGGCGGGACAGCGCTCCTGGAGGTTTGGAAGCCTCCTCACCCATCTTCCAAGATGTTCTTTCAGATAGATTCAAATCCAGCAAGGAATTATAAGTGAGGGAATCATTAGAAGCATTTATTTCTCAGTGTTCAGCTGTAATCTGCTTCTCTACACTCACAATTTATGACGAGCAAGAATTTTTTTTTTTTTTGGCAAGTGGAATGCATTACGTTCGGGGGAAAAATGAATGGCCATCTGCAAACGCGGGATGGCTGGCAAGGCTGCCGTGCATGTTGTAATAAAAATGGTTTATGGGGCTATTGTGGTCGGACCCGGGGGCCAAATGCCGCAGACTCCGCTGGCGAACGCGGTGGGCCTTCGTGCTGCCTTCACTGACACCGGAGCCTCTCGGAGCGCTGTCCAGCTGGCCCCTTCCAAAGGGTGTCATAAAATGGGATCCTTCTGGAATGCGGGGCTTCCGGCAAGCTCTTCCTGCCCCCGCTGCTCGCCTGCCAATGAGAGGCTGTCGTGGATGCACTCTAAGGCTCCCCCACACACAGGGCTTCCTAGGATTCGAAGTCCTCTCTGGTGGATACCTTCTCAAATAAACCTGGTTAGCCTGAACTCCACTGGACTTCGCCAGGAGGTGCGAACAAGAGAAATGATGTGCCGGGCATCTTTCAAAACACGTCTGGGGTTGGAGAGCAAAGAAGAGCCTTGAGAACAAGGACGCCTGTTGTGGCAGGGCGGGGGTGGCCCAGGGCTCCGCTCCAGGGGACGGCACTGGCCCAGAATGAGGCCATTTGTGCATCAAACCATCAAGGAACAATGCCAGTGACAGAAGATACAACCATCGCGTAAAGTAAGGACCCGCGAGCCCACACAGATGGAAATAAGTCCATCGGAAGCATGAAACGGCCACTGTCCCAGCCCAGATGACACTCATTCGGACACTCGGAGAATGCCTGCCCTGTCCCTCACCGCACAGTTACAGTTTCTTTCTCTGTGAAATGGGACTGTGGCATGCGCAGGTACTTTGAAATTATGTTTCTCATCAAACCTTCGCTGGCAGCCTCCACCAGGGATGCTTTGCCCGGGTCGTGCACTCACTGCGTCATTTCTTCTCTGGGATTGGTCGGCTCCCGGAGGGTGGGGCTCCCGGAGGGTGGGGCTCCCAGAGGGCGGGGCTCCCGGAGGGCAGGGCTCCAGGAGGGCGGGGCTCCCCGCTTCCTATCATTTGTTTGTTTATTTATATCTATGTGGACACACAGACTCTGGATGGAGTTCACACAGCCCCGCTTTACATGAATTCTTGCTGGTTTTTTTGAAACTATTCTAACAAATATGAACGCGGTCCACACGCACACCCACCTGCTTACCGGACCCTGCGGCATTGGCCGCGGAAGGTTTCTCCACTCAGAGCGCGGGCTGCGTGAGCTGTTACCGCCCAGCCAGTGTCTTCTCAGTACCCCCCCACCCCCACCCTAGAGAGTCCGAGGTGCCCCCACGAGAGGACCAGAGCAGCTTTTTTTCATCACCGCCACCTGCACGGTTGCAGAAAACCAGCGCCCCTTCCAGAGTCTCTAGGTCAAGGGGAAGGGGCCCCGGAGGGCTTCTTTTGAGGCCACTCCTCTCCCACATGTGAGCAGTGGGGTCCCCGGTGACTCCAGTGCTCCCCCACGCTGGAGATGTAGGCGAACCTAGGTCCTCACTCATTGTGACGGGTTTATCCAAGGCTCCTACAAGCCCAGCGGCTCCTGAAGGCCAACAAGCTCAGGTCCACGAGAGCCTCCTCGTTTTGTGAGCACAGGACGAGCCATTCGGGGTCTCCGTGTCTGCTGACGTTTCACTGCCCGCCTCGTCCTCTTCCCCGCCCCGCCCCCGGGAGCGGGAGTCCGGGCTGCTGGAACCGGATTCCCCTCCAGGACGTCTGCGGGTCCACACCTTCCGCTTTGCGGTGTAGACGGCCTGGGATCGCTGGATCCACTTAAACCTCACTTTCCACACTTTTACTCACTGCGTTCTACTTAAAAAGTTTCTACCCTGGGAAACTTACCGAGAGTCAGCCTACTCTAGGGTTTGAGTGGACATTCTATTTTTCTGAGCAGGTAGCAGTTCATGCCCTTTGTCTAACTAATATTAGAATGTCCCCTTACACTCGTAAAGATGATAGTTTTGATGATATTGTTATTATTTGGTCACCCCATGCGAAGGGGACAAAGTTTGGATCCAGCCACACTCTGCTGAATATTTTGGTTTTCTGACACCTTCAGACCAGCTGGCTATGAGGATTAAGACCTAAGAACACACCCAGGGTTGGTGTGTGTGTGTGGGTGTGTGTGAGTGTGTGTGTGCGCGCGCGGGTGGGGTGGGGGAGCCCTGTCCCTGTGTCTTCGTGTTCTGCGGGATGACAGATGCACCGTGTCAGGTGGTGAAGGAGGAACCTTAGCGCCGAGTGTTCGGAGGGACATGTCCCGTGGTGGCGCCAGGCTTGTGACTGCAGGGGAGGTCAAACCCGAGCAGGGCTTGTGGAGCGAGGTGCCTGCCCAGCGCCCGCCCAGCACCGCCCCTCCTGCGGTCAGGGCGGGAGCAGCCCGGCCCCTCCAGGGGGCTGCGAGTAGGGGAAAGGGCGGGGGAGGTGGCGGCTCCGCGGAGGATTCTGGTCGCAGACAGACGGGCTCTGTGCCGGGCCTAGGAGCACACCCGGCCTTGCGGGAGCCCCGGGGGAGGGGGTGCTAAGGAGACCAGAGGGCTGACTAAGGGCTTGCAGACCCTAAGCGCGGAGCCGCTGAGTCTGGTTCCCCATCAGCGTGCCTCGCGGGGCTGGCTGCTCGGCTGCCTGGGTCCGAGCTGCAAGGCCTGGGAAGTCAAGCCGATGGCTGCAATGAGCGTAACACGCAGGGCTCCGTTCGTCCCCGAGAGGGGGAAGGTTAGCGCGCAGGGTGGGCATGTCATCTTGGTCTTCCCAGTAAGAGTCTGGTTTCTCCCTGACCTTCGGGAAGCTCATTCTGGCCGGGGTGCTGGGCACTGATTAGGAACAGGCCCAGCGAGGCATGGCTGGTGGGCACCTGGGAAGAATTAGCCGAGGTGGCCGGCTCTGCCCTCCGGACTCCCTCCTGGGAGGGTGGCGTTGGGACCAGGAAACGTTTGACTTGGGTGTTTCTCTCGTCTCAGAAGAACAGAAGGTCGGAGGTCAAGTGTACCCCAGGCAAAGGAAAGCGTAATCTCTCCCAGCTGCGTGCCCTTGACCCGTGGCTCAGCCTGGTTTTCTCTGTTCCTAACTCACGGGCGAGGGGCCCTGCAGCAGGAATCAGCTTCAGGCTCTGGTGTCGATTTGGGGACTTACTCTGAGGCCTTTAAGGTCACATTTCTGAGCACATGCTATGTGTTAGGCGGGCTTCCACAGCCAGGACTCGCCCGCAGGTGTGTTAACCTCCGCTGCACGCCGGGTGCTGCCGGCCAGGGAGCGGGGGTGTGCAGCCCCCCAGACCATGGAGGGGACCCCGGGGGTAAATAGGGTGCCTGTTTGTCCCAAGTGACCTGGGGACACGTCACACCAGGGACCTGCCGACCAATCTCTCCAACTGCAAGCCTCCGATTCTCCCCACCTGGGACGACATGACAATTGCACTAGATCGCTTCCGAGGGCCCTGCGTCCCTGACAGTCTGTGACACACTTCTGAAATTCTGCGCCTCGGCCTCATGTGAGAGGGCGTCTGATTATCCTTCCCGTAGATGTGAGAATTCCGTTTGTAGCTCATCCATGCCTGTCTCTAGTGCATTTTGTCCCTTCCCAGAAATGGGTCTAAGTGTGTCTTCTGAACATCCACTCAGCGTGGGCGCTCTCCAAAGCTTCCTCTGTGGGCACGTCAGCTCCAGGGTCCGGCAAACGGAGCAACCCAGCAGCTGGGCCCTGCTGGCCGGCTGTCGCTGGGCTGATGGGACTGGGGGCTGATCTGCGCCGCGTTGTGAAGGCTGGGCTGTGTTCCGTGGGGCCCATACACTGCATCCTTACCCACGATGGGCGTTTTCGCAGACGGAAATCCGTCGTGGACACGTGCAGCCTCACTGCTTGCTAGCACAGCTCGTTAATCCAATCTCCCCTTTCCGGATCTGCGGGAGGCGAACGGAGGATCACTGGTGGCCGAATCGAGCATCCAACCTCCGCAGCCCTCTGCTGCAGCAGGAGCGTGCCCCGCAAGGCCCGCCCTCCGCGGGTGCTGCAGCTTGTTCCACGGATGCTGGCTGTCCGAGTTCCGGTTCCAGAGTGGGAGCCGGGACTTTTCGAGGAGACAGGAACGTGAACTTGTGGTCGGCTGCCTTGGTTACGGGGGTGCACGCATGCGTGCGTGTTTCAGAAGAAAGGGAAGCAGTCCTCAGCGTGTTCATGCAAGATTGCAGCGTGAAGAGACTGGAAAATGACGTCATCCTCTCTCAGACTCGAGGCTGAAACGGGTCAGCAGGGGTGTCCGCCCGGGTGACCTCACCAACCGCACCTACTTGACCTTAAACCCGGAAGGCCGCTCTGGGGTCCGGCACAGTCTGAAACCAGCTGATATCGTATCTCCCTGGCCTCAGTGCCCGAGCTCTCTCTCTTAACTTTGGTTTTTAATGAGTTTTCTTTCTTTTTTCCCCTCTCTTTTAATTCATAAAGTGGAGGGAGTTGGTTTCTATAACCACGCTCTTGCCACGTTTAGTTTCCAGTTTTGAAGTTTATAAGGGGATTGCTTCGGTGTGGACCAGGTTTCCAGAATCATGGTGACTGTGTCTCTCATTCCCAAGGACAATGTCATCACAGGGTCGTCACCCCTCCCCCTCCCCGTGTCTCACCTCTGTCTGTCCTTTCTCCCCCCCTCATAGCCACGCACAGGCTTCTGGGCTGCTCACTGCAAAGCCAGCCTGGTGATCAATGGATGCTTCTCCTGACGTGATGAGCGAGTTGTCCACACTTCGTGTGTCAGTCCCCCCCGAGCCACTCAGCTCTCAAGGGCTCTGCGGCCCCAGAATTGGTTCGGTTAATAGCCCAGCAATTTTCTTGAATCACTCCATGAGAAAGCCCCATAAAGGTCAAAAAAATTTTCCCTATTAACATTTCAAAAAACCCAATTAATGGACTCCAAGTGCCTGGGGGAGGAGAGTCTTTTCCCAATTATAACAGCTCCACTCTGAGCAGGAATTCAAGTCCATCCTTCTGCGGAAAGGTGGGGGTGGCTCCCAGACCCCGTCTTTATGTCGCACGACGGAAAATATAAACAGACCCAACGAGACGCACATGCACAGCCGGGGCACAGTAGGTTCTTCTTCTGGAGACTCTACCAGGTGGGAGACTTGGGGGCGGGGTGCGGGATGGGGAGGGGGCACAGGGGGGAAGGAGAGGGGCAGGGGCCAGCCTGTCACCTGTGCTCCAAGGGTTTATGCACAGCTTTGCACAGGATGCCCAGTTTAAAGTGTGCACTGCAGTCTGTGGTGTGAGGGTTAAAGGCCCTTGGAACCGGGGTGGGGGGTGAGTGGGCAAAGGGGCCTCCTGCGTGGTACCCCACCACGTCCCCCAGCAGGAGGGACCAGGCAGCCCCATGAGCTGCTCTGTGCACCGAGGGAAGCGTGCCCTGCCTGAGACCACAGGTAACAGTGCGCCCCGACCTGACACCTCCGGATACTTCAGGGTGAAAAAGCCCAGCGCTTAGCATTTCTGTCGTTCAAAGGGAGATGTTGCTTTCTTGTCTCGCTGTTACGTTGAAACCAGGGAAAGTCGGCCCTGCCCGAGCCCCGCCCCGTCCCTTTCATTCTGGGCTTTGTGTCTGGGGATTGGCTGGGCACGGCTGCGCCAGAGAGATAACCACAGCTCGTCTGGGGGGCGGGCGGAGCACGGCTGGCGTTAACCCTGCAGGTGCCGGCGGACGAGGCCTGAAGCCGACAGGTCCTTGTCCCTTCTGAGGATTTGTCACGGGAGGCGGGGCAGAGGAAGAGCAGGCGCCTCTGTCCACAGAGGCCTGTGAAAATGAAATGAATTACATTTCTGCCTCTAAAGCCAATATTCAGTGACCAGGGCAGACGAAAACCGCACTCAGAGGAAACCGGGGAAGACCCCCATACTTCCAGCATTCAGGGACAGCTGCTAGTTGTGGGGTCTAAGGCCGTCACCACGGACCGCCTTTACGACCGCAGACAGTTGAGTGAGCGGGCCCTGGGCTCTCCGTGAGGCGAGCCCACACCTCCTGCAACCGCCCCAGGAAACAGGCGTTGTTTTCTTCATCCGACCCGAGAAGAAGCACTTGTACACTCCCTACGGGTTTCGTCTTTCTGTGGGTAGGGAAGGCACTCAGCTCATGCTTGTACAACGTACACGCTCCTTTTCCCGCTCACCGATTTGTAGCTCTGTAAGACACACTAGACCATAAGACCTAGGTTTTAGAGGAGGAAAATAGGAAAAAAAAATTTGAGGCAAAAAATGTGGTAAAATATTTAATGACATAAATAACATAGTATTTCACCAATGTAAATGTAAACTACATTTACTAGCCAGGCAAGCCACAGGCAAGCAAAATTATAAGATGCATCCCCATTTCCTCCCAAATTTGGGTGGAAAGTATATCTTATAGTTGGAAAAATACTGTAACGTGAGAAGCTCCCTGTTGCGACAAGCCACATTTACGACTTTTTAAATTTCAGTTTATTTAAACTAAAACAGGCTCACTTGTTCCTCCCCTCCCCCATTTCTGAAGGACTCCGTAAGCTCCATGCGCCAGGACACCCCCGGCCGTTTCTCTGCGTTTAAACGGCCAGGCATTGGCAAAGGTTTCTCCCGCAGATAAAATGGCATCGCCGATACGTTTGATGCACAAAGCGAACTATTCCAAATTTAGGCCAAATTGGCAGAAATTTCCCCGACCCTCAGCACTTCGGATGCTGTTGATCCATATGCCAAGTCCCGACGGAGGGGGTTTCCCGCTGTGGGCGTTGCCTGGGGATGGGGCTGGGGAGCGGCCGTGCCCGCCCTGATCAGAGGCCTTGGCTCCGGTGACCGGGGCGTGACCAGGTCCATCGCATGTGCCCTGCTTTCTGCAGCCCAGGAAGGGCACAAGGAACACACTCGGCTCACTCCGAAAACCCGGGGGTCTCACGGGCTGCCATTTGCTGACAGGTGATCTACAAGTTGGGTGCGTTGTTTCCATCATTTTCCTCTTCTTAAGGACTGTGACTCCTACACTTTTCGGTCCTTCAAGGTGCTCCCCGGAAAGGGGACAGAGGTGCATGGAATGGTTACCGGATGTGCCTGCAGTCGCCCCGCCCCGAGGGCACAGACGTGTCGGGCTCAACCGTGTACCCACCAGGCTCAGAGGCCTGTGTTCCTTGCACGGTTGTATCTCGCTGCCCAGGGAAGGACATCTGACGAGCGGGCCACCAACTGCAGAGACGACAGGTCGGTTTTCACTCTGCTCCTGGCCGGGCTTGCTCGGCGGGACCACTGCTGCTTTCAGGCCTGTGCTGATCGAGATGAGCATCGGCGGAGATGCTCGTGGTGCTGGTGAAGATTCCGGAAGGCCGCGGTGGGGCTGGGGGCTGGCAGAGGTCGGATAGCGGTTCCCCTGCTGGAGAGGGGACTCGCACAGGTGCTGGGGTTCTCGTGGACGCGAACTCTGAAGGCAGATGGGGGAGGAGCTGGGGCCCTGGGCAGGCACTCTGCTTCCACTCACCTTCCTCACGAGACAGCGGGGACCTCCTCTGCTTCCTGGGACCTGCTGGGTCATCCCGGGCGGCTCTCTGGCACCGACTCAGAATTATCCACTTTGATGGGAATCAGTTTTCCGAAATCTCTCTGACTTCTGGACGGTCCTCCAACCTCTGATCTGAGTACCTCCTTCTCTTGGGACAGTTTCGGTGGCAGAAGCGCTTCCTTGGGCATCTGTCCACGTCTCTCTCCAGCAACTCGCTTTCCCTGCAGGCTTCCGTTTGCCACGTTTCCCAAATGTGGTCGGTCACGTGAGCTGACGGCTAAAAGTCCAGGCCTGAGACCCTTTTCCGGGAAAAACCTAATGCGTGCTTCTGGGCGGGCATGCACCCCCGTCTGTTTATCAAATGTTTACCGAAGTTAGGAAACTCTGGACCAACTGGACACCCGCATAACGTGTTGTGTGGGCTTCACCTGGAAGCTTCTAACATGCAGACTCTGGGGCCGCAGTCCAGGCCCGCTGAGCCAGAGCGGGCACCAGGCGAGTCTCTGCATGTGGGGCAACATGGCCCCTGAGGTGACGTCCCGCTCCATGACCAGGGGCGCCGAGGAGTGTTTCCATCTCCCAGGGCTGCTCTGGCCACTTTCCCTTGTTACCCGCCCCCGACACGCTGGAGAAAAACTCCTCGGGGATGCAGAGCGGACCTCCTGCCCTGTGGTCTCCCGGCTTCTCCGCCGGGGGTGTCCGGTGGGGGGGGACCCTGGGACGCAGGGGGTTAAACAAGGAGTGCATCACCGAGGGACAGCGGGCAAGGCCTCGCGCCGTGAAGGCTGATGCGTGAGAAATGGGCGCGGTGTCGAGTTTCATCACATTTGCATTCAGATGTCGCTGAGGACAGACGCTGATTTACGAGTGAACCACCAGCTCTCCCGCCTGTGTCTCTCTCTCTCTCTCTCTCTCTCTCACTCACACACACACACACACACACACACACACACGAACGGGCGGGGGGCCGGCCGATATACAGGCAGTGAGATTATGTTGCAAATGGCATGGCACCAGCCCTGTTTATAACCCAGGTCACATCCAACTGATATTAAAAACACTGCAGAAGTCATGTGTTTCCAGGCAGTGGCCGTTGGTTTACACTGAGCCTGAATAACAGAGGGCTTTCAAAGGCTGTTCTGTCTTCGCGTGGGTGATGTTGAAACGGCCCTGCTCCGCACCGGGCTGCAGACTGTTTGTTTACAGAGGCTATTCTCTACAGGACGGAGAGCGAGGGAGGGGTGTTTAAACCAGCGCTGTGCTCTGCTTGCGCCCCCCCTCTCCCCCATTAAAGTGTCAGCAGTGCAAAGGGCGGCTGCGCACCTGCGACCCCGAGCTACCACGAGGGCGCTCCGCGGGGCTGCGAGGGGCGTGGTGGGGAGAGGAGGGTTCAGTGTGGGTTCGTAATGCGACTCTCTGGTCACCGATGGGGGTCCGAGGAGGCCCCTAGCCACCTTCGAGGGGGAGTGCTTCACCAGGCCCTCTGTCTACCCCTTGTCCTTGCAGAGACGTCTCGAAGTCGGCACATCTGGTTCTGTTTTATTCATCTTTCAATGGTAACATTGAAACAGAATTGTAGTGGAGGCAGAAAAAACCGTGATACTTAAAAACGCATCCATGATGACCAAACTCATGGTTTGTTACCAAGAAAAACAGGGACAAGTCAGAGAAGTGCCCACCGTGTCGATACAATGACGAGGGAGAGTGGGACCTGGTGCGGGGGTTAGAGTGGTCCAGACAGGAAGCCCCTCAATCGGACCGGAAGGTCTTCGCCGAGAGTCTCTGGGTGTGGTGACGCCGAGTGGGCTGCCGAGCCTGAGACGGGAGGGTCGGCGTGCTGGGTGGGGGCAGAAGCGCACCAGGCAGGCGGGGCCTGGCCGCGGGGACCGCCAGCCGCTGGAGCACGGGGGTCCGCTCTGCAGGCTGGGAGACAGGGTGGAAAACTGACCGGGCGACCGGCACTGCACCGCGGTCCCTCGCCTCCGACGCCCGCCCCGTCGGAGTGTCTGGCCTGCCGGAGGCTCTGTGCAGCTGGGGAAGCGAAGAGAAACAGCTAGCGCCGCTTTGAAGAAGGGCGCTCAGCTGCCTGCAGGCTCTGAGGCCTCGGTCTCAGGGACACGCGGGACTGTAAAAGTCACAGTTCGCTGTGCCTCTCGGTGACCACGCACCAAGAATCACAGGCCATCGATGCACCGGGTCCGTAATAAAGCCAACCAATCGGCGTCTTTCCCTTATTCTGTCCTTCCGAGTCATTGTCCCCTCTGCACGTGAGCGCTTCTGGCCCTGAAAAACAACAACAGTGACGTCAGTCAGAGGCGCACAGACGCTGCCTCTCGTCACCGGTGACGTCTGCTCAACCACCTCATCGCCTTGTCATGGACGCAGGCTGCCAGCCAGCCGAGCGTGCGTGTCCTCGACGGGCCGGTTCCTCGGGGTTGCAGCCGTGGGACGAGAACCCTGTTTGCTTCCACAGGCCCCATGGGGAGCCCGAGCCTCTCTGCCATCGCTCTGCGGACCCGAGGGCGGTTCATGGCGGGGTCTCTGACGCCACGCCCAGCGCCCGGCCTCACCTGCTGCTCCCAGGGCGTTCCCTGGGTGTTGGGGGCGTGCTTGGCCACCAGCGACAAGGAGCTCTTCCCGCGCGTCACTGCCCTGGGGGGGCCCTTCGTGCCCACCCGCAGAGAGGAGGCTGCCGCTGGATGGGGCGTGAGGCCTGCCAGCTCTTACACGCTGCCTCCGTCCACGCGGGCGCCCGGTGGGCGCCTTTCCCTTCCGGGCGGCACGCTGAACGGAGTCGTTACCAGTCGGAATGGTGTAACCCGGTAAAATGCCGAGGTCTCACATATCTGAGTGGGGCCTCTTTAGCCTCTTAAAAGTTGCGAAAATAAAAACTTAATTATGAATCAAGGTTGAAGAAGCTTGTTAATGTCCATGGAAATATTTCGATGGGCAAAAGTTTACAAATTCTAAGGAAGCAAAAAATTCAATTCTGACAAGATCTCGCATGGAGAAAAAGGAAAGCAAAGCTCGCTGTCTTCATTTGCTCTCATGCCGGAGACGCGACGGGGCCTGAATGACGGTTCGTAGAAAGACAGACGTGTCCAGCTTAAAAAATCTTCGAATACACTTACTCTTCTTTGTGGTCGTGAAAGGTTTGCAATTACTGACGGCAGAACCCCCTCCACACACACAGGACCCGCAGTTTCCCCTGAGGATTCGGCATCTCCCTGTGAGCCAGGGCCCGGCTCCCCACTCAGCCACCGCCTGGCTGGGGGGCCACGGCGGATGAGTTCCTCCGTGGTTTCCCTTTTCCGTGGACAAAGCGGAGCCGTTGCGGAAGACGAACGCTCACCCCGGCTCAAGCCTTCCGCCCGTCGGAGCCGTGCGCTGCCGAATGACGTGTTGGTCGACCGCGTACCGTGTGCACTGTGGCGGTCCCATACGGTTACATGCAAAGCCCACGTGGGTACGAGACACGCCATCTGGGCTCACGTGCGTGCAGCGTGATGCTTGCCCGTCAGCGGGAGCACTTCACGGCGCATTTCTCGGAAGGTGCCCGCCTGTGTCCGTAAGCGGGGCCCGACTGTGCTTGAACGGAACATTCTCTGAGCGTAGCGTTTCCCGAAAGCGTAAGCAAGCCAGAAAGTGCAGAGAGCGCATCGATGCCTCGTTGCCATGCCGACCCGAGCTCACCCGGAGTCTCACTCAGTTACGGCGCAGCTGTACCGCGGCACAGCTGCACGGATGGACCGAGAGCTGGCGAGGTTCCGCAGAGGTCGCCACGGAGCTCCGACTCACTGAGAAGCAACCGGAAGAGCTGCAATGACGTCTAATAGAAATGGCACACTCGCCTGGACATGCTTCGGAGACCTGGATGGGGTGGATGTCACATCTTCCTAGAAGAGAAGCGTCTAATTCTGTGAAATTCAGGGTGTGGACTCGAAAGAGCATTTGTTCTGGGGGCCTCGTGAACATGGCTGGGTTGGAGCTCAGCTACAAATGAATAAAAGTCCCCGGGACGTGGGGGGCTCCTACGCTCGCAAGTTTTGGAATTCCTATGGAAGAGCCTTATTTTTTAAAGGCTTTTAATGAGCCAAGTGTATAAAGTTGCAACGTTTTCTCAGCTCTGCTGGAGATCCTCTGAGCAGAAGCCAATATGTTCCCTGGACGAGATCCCCGTGGCTCACATGGAATGGCCCCACGTGGTCCGTCTCCCCTCCTCCAGGGAAACGAGCCCCTGGGGGCAGGGGCAGGAGGGGCAGGAGGGGCAGGGGGGGCCCGTCTCTGAACAACAAGCGCACTGTCCCAGCTTTCTGGACAAGCGTGGAATTAGCAAGGTAGAGTGCGCTGCTCATATTTAGGGGCATCTGTTTTTTTGGTTGGTTTTAAGCGATCATTTCTTCCCTGCTTCCAGTTTTTTTTAAAAAAGAGGGGGACATGGATGTAAAATCACGTGTACTTTTTCAGGCCATTTAGTGGAGAGACCCACAGATAAATGATTAAACGTGAAGCAGTGAGAAGTCTGCGACACCAGCGTCCCCTGGCGAACTGTGCGAGCCCGCGATCACTTCCGCCAGCCAGTCGGCAGAGAAAAAGAGCCCGGAGGTGCTCGCCTGGGCTCAGGTCTGAAATCGGGGTCGCAGTAGATGCTAGATGAGAGAGAAAGCGTGCTTTCGTGGTGGAGACGGGCCGTGCGGAGGAAAGGAGGCGAGACACAGGACCTCTGTGAACCAGACAGGAGGGAGGTGGCGCCAGACCAGGGCAGGGTCTGTCCCGAGGCCGCCCCAGGCTCGGGCGCACGAGGGAGGCCCTGAGAGGTGAGGGCCGCAGCGCTCAGAGCCGGCCGCCACGGGACTTTGGGGAGCGCACGGAAACCTGACGCGGTGGGCCACGAGGACCCCTTGCCCTCGACTGTGGGACAATCTCAGGCCTTCCACGCCAGCCCTCCAGTCTCACTCAGAGGATTTTTGGGGGGAATAATGCTACAAAGGAGAGAAAGAACTAGAAAAAAAGTGTAAGTGGCAGAGCAACGGAATTCCTGTAACTGCGTAAAACAGACTTCTCAAGGGACAGTCCTCATTAAAGGGGAGGGCTGTGGTGGATGAACATGTCTTGAGATCCACTCCTGGATGAAGGCGCCCTCCTGCCTGCACAGAGAGGAAACCTGTACACACGCATCTTTCTCTAAATGTCACTACTGCAGCGTCACCACCAGCGGAAGAAGCGTGGTGTGTGGATGCTGGATAAACGGCACAGGCCCTTCCTTATGTCACTTCCAAAGTGAAGTTCACGGATATCTTTTGCTGTTTGACCTCTGAACACGTGTTGCAGTTGAGGTCAGCCACGGTTTCTGAAGGTCTGGTGTCTTCCCAGGGCACTGGAACTCACAGGGTGCAGCCTTGGACCCAGGGCTGGGACGCCAGGTCCCGGCGTGTTCCAGGTGAACCGGCATGTGACCTTGGCA
Source organism: Trachops cirrhosus (assembly GCA_028533065.1). Lineage (NCBI taxonomy): Eukaryota > Metazoa > Chordata > Mammalia > Chiroptera > Phyllostomidae > Trachops > Trachops cirrhosus. Next base: position 146,188,200 of record CM052543.1, read on the forward strand.
AGTCACACGGCCCCTCTCGGAGTGGTGACGCCAGGGGCGCAGACGAGGCGGCAGCCGCCACTTCTCAGCCTGCAGAGCCTGAGAGGTCCCGTTGCGTCTGCCAGGCCTTCCTTTCCGAAACGGCTGCTGGGCTGGGGGTGGGATTCTGGCTGAGCAAGCAGGGTTTCACGAGCAACTTTATAGAACAATTTCAAGGGGAGCCAGAACTAGATATAAATTTAAGTGCACTTTAAATGAAAGGCATGTCTAACATTCATGCTCTATTTATGAGGGTTGTAGAGGGATTAATGAAGAGAAGAAAAGCACTTACATGTACAGAAAGTGCAACTTTTTATAAAATATTAACCACATCACTACTAGCGGTCCTTGGAATTTTGTTCCCTTATATTCTTCCCTCGTGTCCAAAGTAATCCCTTTTCAATCAATAACAAGCCAAGTTACCAAATTCATTGCACAGGATTTATTGTATACTTTTTAAGAAACTGAGGGATTTTGATAACCATATGCACAAATGGTAAAAATCATGAGTTCTAATTTTTAATGACTTTTGGAAAGACAAAAACAAAAAACTTGAGTTGGATTTAGAAGTGAAAGATACGCTTTTTCTCCTGGGAACTAGAAACAGAGGTTTTGATGAAATAGTTTTGGGAGAAATGAAGGCATGAAAAAAATCCAGAACTGTTCCCTGGACCCTGAGTCGCGCGTCCAGGAGAGCACTGTGCTAGGCAGGAAGGTGTCCTCGCTGACCGGGCCACACGTCCCAGGCAGGTCAAGACTGATCTGAAGCGACACAGGCAGATTAGAGAAAGGCTTTGTAAACCCCTTCTCACCTCTGACAGCCCCGGTCCCTGGGATTATGGTCACAACCAGCCCTGATCACCAAAAGGCTAGAGAGTTTTTAAACGTAGTAGCCGGAGAGCCAAAGAGATCAAAACAATCTATTCAACGAGGATGGGATTTAAATCAATTCAAAGCAATTTTTAGGGTGAACTTAGAATTATGGAGAAAAAAGTTTCTAAACATTTTTTAATAAGCAAGGGGCCATAAAGGGAATTAACATTATAGAACTCATTATTTTAAAATAATAAACCCCATCATTATTTTCTTTACTTAATACTGTATCGTTGCTGTTTCTGTAAATGTAGTAAAACACACGGATTCATGCAGGCTCACTCACACTCCGCGGCGTCATGCTACTAGTGAGACCTGCACATTCTTTGACTCCGGGAAGGCCGCCGGACTAAGCGCTAAAGGGTCCCCACCCGTGCGACCGCGGAACCTGCCCCCGACAGGGCGCCCCAAGCTCCGTGAGGGCTTTGTTTATTTAGTCGGTTTGATTTTACTTTGTATTTTATTCCGTTTCATTTTCACCAGTGTCACTGGGGAAAACGAGGTTAAAACGAAAGGCACTTTTCTCCCCCCAAATGCTTTTTTCTCCCGAGGACTTGTGTGTAAGTTCTACTGAATCATTTCTGTGCTGAAAAGTAAAGCAGAGTGTGATGAATGGTTATTTATGAAAAGATAAAAAGAGCTAAAGAATCCAGCATCTATCTTGCTGGAGATTAGATAGGGCACCCAGAGGGACGTTTTTATAAATAGCCTCGGTGCAGAGGAGCAAGGGTGGGCCTTATAAACATTTTGTGAGAGAGAACCCAGACTCTGAAACAAAAGTAAACAGTCACGCAGTCCTCCCGGAGGGCGGGTCCCGGGTCCCACTCTGACCTGGGAATTGGCCCGTCGGGCCCTGCGTTTACAAACTGCTGTCCCAGCTCTGAAACCCGCACCACTGTTCTGTACGATGCCGTTCGCAGATCTCAGTGCGGTGCCAGCCGCCGCCGGCCAGTGGTCGAAAGGCCCCCGGCGGGAACTGGTAACATCCCCTCAGACCTGGTGGAGGGGACTGAGGTCGCTACGCTGCCCTTTGCTGGGCGCTCCGGGCTCATCGGTTCCCTTCATCAGGACATGCACGGGGGTCACCTTTTAACCTGTCACCTCTCTCTCACTGATGCACGTTAGAATGGGGCCGTCTCCCTTTCTGATTAATGAAGAAAAGGACGGACTGTAGTGAGATCTTTCTCGATGGTCGTTTTGAGTCACTCTGCTCTTCCATTCTGTTTCCCATGGAAACACGTTTAATGGGACGGTTTGACTGTAGAAGCCAGTCAGTTCGGTTGTAGAAGGGAAAACCCAGAGACCCACCAAAACAGCCTCACAGACACGCTGACTTACAAACACTACAAATAGGTGAAGATTAAGTAAATAAGGAGCTCATGGGAAGGCAGAGAGAAGAAAAACAGGGAAGTAAAAAGAGAAGGAAGAGAGAGCGAACAAGAATGAGATGGCAGAGCGGAGTCCTCGCCTGCCAGCGGTGACCTTCCAGGTCAGGACCCAACCGCACAAACTCACACCCCGAGGGGGACAAGGTGGGCAGAAACACGAGCCAGCTGTGTGCCGACTTCGGGAAACTCACTTTAAACACGGCCAGGCAAGCGCGCCGGAAACGACAGCCTGGAGAAAGTGTGTCATGTAAGCATTAGGCAGAGGCCCGTGGGCAAATTGTCAAACAGAGTCAACTCCAGAGGAAGGAGACGCCCAGAGGCCGGGCGGGGTGACGAGGACACCGCTGCCGGGCGTGCCTCGAGCAAGCAACGCAGCTGCAGATCGCTTCCAGTGAATTTTACAACCGAAACGCGAAGCAGCGAAATCCACAGTCACAGTTGGAGACTCCAACACCTGTCTCAACCACTGATAGAACCACCGGAAAGAAAACCAGCACGAAAGCACGAGGGCTCAACAATAGAACCCAAGGGAGTCATGCACATGGACGGAGGTCTCCACCAGCGACAATAAGTGGCGTATGTCTCAGCGCTCACGGAACAGACACGAAGATGGACCGGAAAACGAACCTCCCCAATGCAAGGGAACCGCACCATGGTCAGCGTATTCTCGGACCGGCGCCAGTCACTGCTTCTGCATCAAGAGGCGTTCAAGCCAGAGCGCCACGTGGCGGGCATCTGATATTCAACAAAGGAAGTCTGTCTGTGGACAGGGAAGTTCTCTTTTTCCTTATCCTTACGGGTCCTGGAGAAACACTCGCACGCATGCACACGGCAGCCTGGCTGGAGAGGTCTGCTGCAATGGTAATTGTGTAAATATAATGAAAAGCGCTTATGGTGAAAAAGCAAGTGTGCGCAAGGCCGTGGGTCAGGAAGTGTGCGACCCTCACTGCAGTCTCACCCGTGGCCACGCACGAAACAGACCCACGAGCACCAACGTAGGAGGCTATCTGAAACAGAGTAAAGGAAGGAAGTGAATTAAATAGCAGGGTGGTGACGCATCACAAACCTCCGTGCCACCCACCAGTAAACACCTGTTTAACTTAGGAACCTGCGGGTTGTGGGTGTAGACGGGGCGTGGCTGGGGGCGGCAGTCTCAGCCGGCACCTGGCCCCACGTGGTGGCCGGCGGCCAGCGGGCTGTCTGGAACAGGCTGGTGAGGAGCACAGAATGTGGAGATAGCAGCAACGAAAACCCTGCTGCTCGTGTGGGAGGTCCAGGGTGGGCAGAAGTTCGCCCACGGTGTCTCTGAGGTCCAGTCAGGAAGGGCAGGAGGGTCTGCTGACTAACATTCAGTGCACTTATTACAGCCGGGGTCTTTCCAAGTATTACCTGTAATTATCTCAGTAACTTACGGGAATGGCACCGTGGTGCCCATTCTAGAGATAAGAAAGCTGAGGCTCAGAGAAAGCAGTAACTTCCCCAAGGGGATCCTGTGGGTGAGGGAGGAGCTGGGATTGCCTGTGGCACTTCTTTTTTTTTTTAAGATTTTATTTATTTATCTTTAGAGGGGAAGGGAAGGATAGAGGGAGAGAAATGTCAATGTATGGTTGCTTCCTGTGCATTCCCTGCTGGGAACTGGCCTGCAACCCAGGCATGTGCCCTGACTGGGAATTGAACTGAGATCCTTTGGTTCGCAGGCCTGTGCTCAATCCACTGAGCTACACCAGCCAGGGGCCCCGTGGCACTTCTGAGCCCCTGGTCTTTTACCTCTAACCCCCGTGAATGTGGTGTTGACTCTGTCAACACACACCTGTGGGCAAGTAGGGTGTGAGAGCAGTAAGGACAGTTTCTTGGATCGATTTCATAGTAGACAGTGTTTGGTGACGCAGAAAGTCACACAAGGGCACCCCTTTTCTCAGGCACACGGGCTCAGACCCACGCAGACACAGCAAGGAACCAGACACCAGGTTCCGAGTCTCCTCGGGAGTAAGTAGGACTCTTGTTCTCTCTCTCTCTCCACCCCCTTCTCTCCTGCCCTCCCTCTCTCCCTCTCTCCCTTCCTGCTTGCTGCTGGTTTTTCATCAGCGGGGCACCAGGAAATAAAAATGCTGCATTTGGTTAGCATTTTGTAAAGCACAGAGCAGTAAATAAATACCTCCCGCCTGCCCGCAGCTGCGGAAGTTCTGATTAGTCACAGGTGGGCTGGTGCTGTGGGGGTTCGCCCCACAGGGAGCGCTGGGGTGGGCTCCCACCTCCACGCGGCCCCCACAGCCTCTGGCCCCACACGGCCATCTTCACACGTCTTTTCTGTCCCTGGGGCTGGCGGTCAGGAGTCGTGTTCCCCCTGTCTTGTCCTTGAGAGTGGATGGGACCACCAGGGGCCCACGGATGGCAGGGCGCCAGTATTTTGACATTTTGGGGGGCACAGAATTAATGACAAAGAAATTTCTCCAAATCTTACAGGTTTCAAAAAAAGAAACTAAATAATGTCACCCTGCTAGTTAGAAAGCATGCTTTTCTCTTGGCTGTTTTTGCTTCGATCTGTTTTCTGGAACGGCGAAGGGTTATGACTCTCCCCTCTCAGCGGGGTGTGCCCCCTCGGCGCGGACAACGCACAGCAATGCCGTTTTGTGCGGGTTTTTGTCATTAGCTATCACCCAAGTGCCTGTCTCGGTCCAGAAATAGTACAGTCGTAATAATCCCTCCTTCAGAACCTGCGAAAGGTGCAGACGTAACTCAGATTAAAGCGTGGAACAATTCATTAACTTCTAGAATTGATTAAAATGTCCTAGAAAACAAAGACGACAGGAATAAAATAGTCAATCTATTCTTGACCTAAATATTCTCAGAGGAGACCAACAGAGTGCGGATGTAATATCACCTAACGATAAAAATTTCTAATATAATGTCTGTGTCTTTAACGTTCAGATTTGAGTTCCTCTGTAGCGTGCGGTGGAAGAACCGGGAGCAGAGAAGCGCCCGGAACAGATGACGCACAGCAGGACTACCCCCCGACTCGCCGGTAGTTGGCGATAGCGAGCCCATCCGTCAAACCCGCTGCTCTGGAAATGCTGCCGGAACAAGGGTCTGGTGGCCCCACTGTCACGATGTCTCAGCGTTTCGCGCCTCAGCCACCAACTTTAAATCGACATCTTTCTGACATGGGTTACTTTTTCTTGCTTGACCCTTGTGTGGACAAGTGCAAAGTCAATGCCAACCTACTGAGAGTGGTCTGGCCCGCCCACGCCCTCCCCAGAGGCTCCCTGTGTGCCATGGTTTGCCTACTCAACTGCGTTTCAAAAGTAAGAGCGCTCTTACTACCTCGTGTTTTATTCATCGAAACCCGTGTGACTGCCAGCCAAGGCTTCTGCTGCGCACGGCAGGCGCCATCCACAGGGGTGTGCGGCCCGGAGGCAGGCGGGGGCTTGCTCTGGGGCTCGCAGGCTGGGTTTGGATCTCGGTCCCCAGCTTCGCGCCGCGGCAGCCATTTAGTCCCTCCCCCGTCTCCTGGTTTCCGCCCCACTCCCTCTCCCTCACTTGTAAGATGCCGACGTTGATATATGGGCCCTGCGAAATGACCACAGGGCATGCTGAGACCTCAGGGTGGACTCTCCCACGCAGGATAAAGAATGTGGAAAGGGAGAGGCACCCTTGGGTGGACTTTTCTCTGCCACGACAGCAGCTCATCTGCCCGACACCCGTTCAGCTGTCCCGAAGTTCACGGTCCACATGCTACTGCGCCCAAAACAAAAACCAAACACTGCTTCGGGAGCAGAGGGCTACGCCCCAGCTGCCGTGGGCCGGGGGCCACAGCACCAAGACCAAAGCCCGAGGGGTTGCCTTCCCCGGGGTGCTGGGGGCCGGCCTGGGCCATCTGGGGAGCCTCACCCCCAGTTCATTCATTCCGGAGTCAGGGGGGCTGGGGCCAGGCCTGGAAGTCAGTGGGTGTCCTGGGTTTGAGGGTCTGGGGTCTTGTCGCAGACCCGTAACTTTTATTAATACGGAGAAACCCACGCTACAGCACATCGCGGCACACATAGTGGTGAGTTCCGGCCGTCACATGCCAGGCACTCTGCTAAGGACTCCGCATAAACAGCATCACCCTCGGGTCACCGAAGTCCAATTTCTCAGGTGAGAAACGAAGGCTCATAAAGATTAAGTGATTTTCCCCAGCACCGCTGAGTCAGGAAGCAGTGCTAGGGTCTGAGGGGCCGGCTCGCACCTCCGAGGCACCTCGCACCGCCCACAGGCGCCCAGGGCTCAGGGGACAGCGGTCCCCCCGAGTCTCACACTTCAGGCTGGATGTCCACACCCATCCACCACCCCCTTTGCATGTGAAGCCACTGAGACTCAGGAATTAAACGGCGCCTCAGACGGCTCTTTGAGAAAGAAGACCTGGAACCTGGGCTCCCCGAGGCCACACCGTCACATGCCATTTATGACATGGGTGTCAACTCGAAGGTCATCCCTTCGGAGTTGGGTGGGTGCTGCAGGTGTGATGGAGTCGGCGAGAACAAATTTCACAGAGGAGACAGGTTTGAGCGGACCCGGAAAGCACGTGTGGGACTTTGTTAGGAAAAGAACAATGAAGGCGGGTGTATGCGGAAGCCTCCACGCCCCTATTAGGGGTGGACTGAATAAAGTCCCTCGTGAGTTCCCACTTGTGCTCAGACAAAACAGTAGCCTCAGCACGAGGTTCCCTGGACACGGGAGCGTAATGGCCAACGTGGGCCTGATTTACGTCTTTGTGACTCTGGGGTGTGGGCTGGGGCTTTAACACAGGTCGCATGCCCCCCATAACACTTTGTGCACATTCAGGCAGGCGTCTCATCACTGGGCTTCTTCACCACTTCCGCAGAAGGGCCTCTGGCCTGGGACAGTGGGTCTCCCCCCGGGCCGGGGTGGGGGGACCGGTGTGGGATGCCGTCCAAAGGCGGGGTGGGCGGTGGCGATGGTCACCTGCTGAACTTCTGAGGACTTGCATTTTACCTTCATTAAAAGGGGTTTCCTTCCGTAATAGTCTCACATTCATTTTAATATAAAATGTTTTCAACGGTCAGAGACTAAACTAGTCCCTGGGTCCCCGAGGGCGACCTTCAGGGACCTCCGGAGCGAGCTGGCCCCCCGCCCAGCGTCAGGAGCTCTGTCCCCTGTGACTATCGGGCCTTCGGCTTCTACACGTCCCCGCCCCACGCCCGCCCGCAAAGAGAGAGGACTCACAGGACAGTCTGCTAGCGCTGGCCATGCTGGGGACTAACACTGGTGAGGCTGGTTAGCCCTCACGAGTCTGCACTGCGTGCAAAGAAGCCTTTGGCATTCCTCACTCACTATTCCTCACACCGATGCTGGATGGTTGGTTCTGCTGTCATCCCTTCTGTGTGAAACTCTCGAGTCTGGAAAGCCAGCCATGGCCCACGGTCTCCCAGGCTGATAAAGGAAGACTCCAGAATCCTGTTATTCGGGCAAACTCAGCTCAAGGTCAGGCTGTGCAGATGCAAAGGTAACACCTGTGTTTCTGAGACTCCACAATATTGCAAGTTAATGAGCGTCTTGCTGGCGCCATTCGCCTGTACACGGTGGAACCAGAAAAGTCCGCACGAACGCACGGCTCCGTCTCGGGTTCGCGGTGTCCGGCCCTTGCAGCTCAGTCATTCGCGCTGTTTTTCGGGAAATCCAAGCTCACAAGCGCTGCTTACAGTTTCTAAAAAGCCGAGCCGAGTTCCCACACCTTCTCGGGTTGCACATTGGCTGGAAAACCTTCCCGGAGACTCGGAGACTCATAAAACCTGGGACTGAAAGGGCTTTGCTTCACTCCAGCTGGATGGGGCGGGGGGGGGGGTGAGGACTGGGGGAGGGAGGACTGTCCTCGGCTTCAGCCTTCTCATCTGTGCAGCACAGGGGTCCGTGCTGGACGGTTCTGAAAGGCTGCTTTTTCACGGGGAACCTAGAAGGCTGGGCTCAGCCCTGCTAGGTGCTTTTGGTCATAGTCTCTCCCTACTCCCCAGTCACCTGTAAGGTGATGAGTGCCTGTCAGGGTCACCTTGAGCGTGAACGGAGCTGCTGCCCAGTCCGGCCTCAGGTGGGTGCTGCCCTGCCTTTGGATGGAGCCGCCCGATGTGGTGAGCCCGTGGGTGACATGGGCTTCGAGACAGAGAGTTATGTCCACACTGTTCTTGCTGTGTCCTGGAACAGACACTTGGCCCTCACAGAGGTCACTCGGCTGGGTTTCTTCTTTAAACCTCGTTCCATTTGTGCTTCTAGAAGGAAAACAGCAATTCTCTCCTGGCCGGGCCCCAGCTTCCTCCTCCTGCTCCCTCGCCCCTCCGCACCGGCTTCCCTCGGGCAGAGCAAGGCCAGATGGTCACCTGTTGAAGGGTGGTCTCAGTCGTCCAGAGCCAGCCCTGGCAGGCCGGCCCCCACCCACCTCACCTCCCTCGGGACAAGCCGGAGCGGCCACTTCCCTTTTGCAGCAGAATTAGCGACACCACCCTGGGGCGGAGAGTCAGAATATCGCCCGACCCTCCTCCCTGGCCGCTGGCCTTCTTCTTGAGGACAGTGGAGAAATCCAGGCTTATTTCTCCTATAACGTTGGTCGTTACTGAAGGCTAAACAGATGTTGAGTCTGAAAGTCCAAGACCCGAGGCCGGCGTCTCCATCCAGATTGCTGGGGGTCTGCGCTCCTGGAGCAGAGATGCACCACCTCCCCCATGGTCCGCGGCCCTTCATTTTCCAGGATTAGGCAAAACTGTTCGTTTATCCAGTAAATAACCCGCAGGCAGGTGAGCGCCTCAGCACAGGTGCCACGGCGGTCTGCCTGCGAAGGCAGCACGGGAAACCTAATCCGGGCCGTGAGCGTGGAACTCATGTTGGGTGCTCACGCACACACATGAATACACACAGGCACATGTGTGTACACAGGCATAGAGGCACCGCATATACGCACACATGCTTACACACGGGCATGCACATGCATGGCCGTGCATGCGTGCATTGATATGCACGTGCCGTGTGAGAGCACGGACTCGCACAGAGGCCTGGGAGGGACTCTGGCTCCAGGGTCACGGGTCTGTCTCTGGGCTCGGCCACCGACTCTTTCCGTGGTCGTCACAAATCCACTGGCAGCTCACTCTGGCAAATGCGCTGTCGGTTCGACGGAGGACTGTGAGCCTTTCCATGACACCTGACGGAGTTCTCACACAGACGGTCTCCTTTAACTCCCCAGCCGTCTCTGGGACAAGAAAGGACACGCGGTTGGAATGCCCGAGGGGACGGCCCCACTGTGCCTGTCGCAGCCACCCCAGGGACGGCCAGGCCCAGCGGGGTGGGACACTCCCCGCCAGCTCTCCTCGGCGGTCCTCGGGGTGTCTGTGGCCTCCACACCAGCCCGGGGAACAGGTCAGGGAGTGGTCACGGTCCCCCAGTGGGCCATGTGAGCCCCTCGGTCCAGCAGCATTTGCAGCCTGCCCACGCCTGGATTTTCTTGTTCTGCGAACAGATGCTCCTCCCCAGTATGGCGACCCGGGGGTCTGTCCATCGGCTGGAAGGACCTGGCAGCAGCAGGTGACCGGAGCTCCGTCCTGGGAGGCCTGGTGTGTCCTGTGCCCACTGGAAACCTGTAATTGTGCAGAAGCTTCTTTCTCCCCTGTGTGGGGAACACCCGTCCACTTCCTTGAGTCTCCTGCCCAGGGCTCCACCTCACACCGCACAGGGGGACCCCTCCTCCCCCCCGCTCTGTGGCAGCCCACGGGGATGTGAGCACCTGCCGGGCTTCCTGGGTCTGCGCTGTCTCAGGCTGCACGCTGGCTGCCGGGGCTCAGAGAAGGCAGTGACGTGTGTCTGCGTGTCTCACGTCAACGTCTGAGCGCATCCAGCAACCCGAGTTACCTGCCCAGGTAACTTCCCTCTCTTCACCTCTCCTCGGTGTTCAGATGTTTCCGCCCCACCTCCCGGCAAACACCCTTCTCCTGCCAGAGGCACAGCATTTGAAGCTGAGAAAGCTCAGGGAGTGAGGAGGTGGGCGGGGCAGAGGCTCCGCCCCTTGGCTGCGGGCTCATTAGAAAGTGGGGGTTCCTGCCACCACGAGAGAATTGCATTTCAAGCCCTGGCTCCCCAAGGAGAAAACACGTGTGACATTGTGTCCTGAGGTTTCTAGGTAAGGTGGTTGGCGGGCTGCTCATGCTGTTAACAAACTTCTCTCTCTTTCGCCCAGGTGCCTGCCCTGGGTTTTCAAAACCCTCACGGCCCGAGGAAGCGTGTCCTCTGTGAGGTGGCATCCCTTCCTCCCGCCGCCTTTCTGACGAACCTCGGGGGGCGCAGACTGCGGGCTCCACAGCCAGACCGGAGGCTCTGTTCCCCGGTTTGCCACGCACTAGCTCTGGGTCTCAGCCTCTGATCCATATAAGATGATTGAATATTTTTTGCATGATTGTAAGGATTAAATTAGTTTGTGTACTTCAAGTCTTCGAAACAGTGCCTAACTTCGAGTAAGTGCAACATAAATGCAAGAAAATGTCCCTTTAGTAGATGACACTTAAAGCCCCGTGTGACATTAACTACAACGTGAACATGACCATGAACACAGGCAACACTTACTGATCTACAATGCGATCTTTGTGGTGACCCAAAACAGGGGTTTCTTATTTTATAGTCGCTGTTAAAATGAAAACATACAGTTAAACCGTCTATTTCTGAAAGTTAGATTGCTGAGATTATATCTCTGGCCTCCTGGGACCAAGAAAACCTTTGGAAAAATATTAGCCCAGACGCTAGAGGACAGAAATGCTGATGCACCGAGATACGTGCCCAGCGCCCAGCACTGCGCCCTGCACACATCAGGCCAATACCAGCACCTGCGGACACAGTGGGTGCGTTTGTACGTGCGTTGTACTCAGTGTGTTCTAGTAGACCAGAAGTCCCTGTCGTTTAGTTCCCCTGCATTCCCATTGTGCTTCTTTGTGGGTTCCATAAAACTTCCGTTGACCCGGGTACAAAGAGGAACATCTGAAATAAGTCTGTGATTGGGCACATTGTGTAAAACACAATGAAGGCGCTTAGTACATTTTGGAAATGGATGTTTCATCCCAGTGCGTGGAGTCACAGGTCCGTGGGTCTGTGACTAGCTGGGCGCGCTGTTCCCTTCAGGAACTTTGGGCCTCGAGGGCTCATTTTCTGCCCCCTGTCCGGCGTGGCCACGGCTCGCTGGGTGGTGTTTAGCAAACAGTAAGCCCTTAGAAAATGCGTGTAAGTCAACAAATGATGGAATGTCTCACTTGCATAATGCTGCCCAATCTGAGCTGGGCACCAGACCCGAACACTTTAGCTCCTTGGAAAGAAAATAGACTTATAACCAACGTACAGGGATCCCAATACTGGGTCTGCGTACCGATTTTTCAAATGTGGGCAAGCGGCTCAGTTCTCTGGCCCCAGTGTTTCCTTCCAACTCGTTAGAGGAATTTAGACGAAGTAGCCCAAGCAGATCCATGAGCACTGCATGACTGTGGTTGCCCATGGAAAGTGGGCAGTGATGAATACACATGTAGTTTTTTCCTGATCATCAGGAATCAGTGCTTTCATTACTATTAAAATAAAGTCTTTGTCTTTCATTATGCTGACAGAGTCCATGTTCTAATCTCAAATTTAGACTGAGATATTAGGTTGAATTTGTGCCAAATCGTGTATGTTTTAAATAGATTGCTCTACTAAAGCCCTTGAAATTCAGCTTTGTGAGTGTGGAGAACACCTGGACCCACCCAGACCGTACAGCAAAGTGAGACTTTCCTCTTTCATTAGTTTGCATTTCCAGAGTGTTTACTATTTGCCACGCCTCACCCCACACGCCATGCATATGCAGAACTAGGAAATAAGAAAGTTGGCTCGCAAGATCCTACATCTGAGAAGGGGACAAGGGCACAAGCATGTGACAGCCAGTTCGCGAACTACTCAGCTCCCGTTCAGCAGCTGAGATGGCACGTCCGTGCCTGAACATTTTGTCAGCTCTTGATCTGGTGTTGAGTTGTATAATTATTTTGTCCACACCAAGTCACGAATTGCATTTCCCAGAAACCACCTCTTTCTTCAGCTAGTCAGAGTAAGGATGGCAAACACTAAATTCCCTACGAAGGTCAAAAGCGTTTCTTTAGCAAGGGCTGAACGTTTGACCCAGGATTCTGTGGGGAGCAAATCCAAGCTTCAGCCAGCGGAGACCGTTTCTGCAGGAATGGCTCGACCACGCCCAGCACTGCAGGTGCTGGTGCCCACGCAGCGAGAACCCCTCCGGGTCCCTGCACACGTGTTTGTCTGCATGTGAGGAGCCTGGTCACATGCTTCCCAGATCACAGGTTTTAGTCTCCGAAGTGCGCTTAGCAGATTCCATCCCTAAGTTAACATGGAAGGCAGAGCCCCATGGACACGCCGGATGAGAGATGCAGAAATTCAGGATGCCTGTGTTCCCACTCCTTTGCCTCTTCAGTTCCCGCGCATTCTGCAGGCCCCGTGGATGGCCGTCTGCCTCATCGGGGTTTCTTAAAATAACCGATGAGGATGAAACGGCCTTCTTCCTGTCGGGGAGGGCACAGGTCCTCCGTCAGGCGTCCCGACTCCCGTTCCCTGAGGCGGAGGGTGTCTGACTCGGGAAGGGGCTGACAACGACAAGCAGGACCTGTGTCATCTGAACGTGGAGTTTGAGGGTCATGGAATGAGGAAAACGTCACCAATGGCCTAACGTCACATAAGAAGGAAATGGAGAGCCGAAAAGACGAAATGATCAGCGAGAGTTTGTAGAGTGTGAGCCAGCCCTGGAGTGAAGAGTCCCGACTTCTCTCCACCACTGGGTGCTGCTGAGATCCGCAGGGGTGGGCGTGGCTTCTTGAATGCAGCGAGCTGGAGCGTGTTAACTTCGTAAGGTGACAGATGGTAGCTAGACTTAACGAGCTGATCATTTTGCAGTGTATACAATTGTCCCATCACTGTGGTGCACACCTGAAATTAATGTAATATTGCAAGCCAGTTATACTTCAAAAACATTTTAAAAGCAAATGTGAAAAAAAGGATCCTATAGACTTGCTTGTGTATCATGTCAGACAGATGAGATTAAATGCTAATTAAAGTATTCTAGAGAAGACCTTCAAGCAGCCTTTTCCAACCCTATTCCGAGTGGAATAAGTGCACTTACCAGTGACATCTTGCTTATTGCCCAGGCTGTAGCTTCTACGGTCCCCTCCTCTGGAATGCGGCTCTAGGCCCCTCTGCTTACAAGGTCCCCAGACGCTGGGTCCGATGGACCGCGCCACCCTCTCCTTCCGTGGCATGAGCCTCCTCAGAGCTCGTCGGGGCTCTCTTGTACCCCTACAGCGCACGTCTTGTCTCTGTTCTTCCTTTAAATCTGGTGACAGCACTCAGTAGGGCTTATGAAGCACACCTAGTTTCTATGCGGTTAAATGCCTCTTTTCTTGCTCCTGTTTTCTGCATACAAGTTTATAAGTAGTTTCTTTAAAAAAAAAAAAAGAAAGCGGCATCAGGCAGGGTTTGTAGCACATTTTATCTGGCAATAGAGAGAGTCTAGGCAAAGTTGGGGTTTCACTCACCTTTTGCATCTTACTCAGACTTTTTGGCTCCTGATTGGTCTTTGGAGAAGAAGCGAGGCCAGCGGGGATAGACTTGACCATCTCCAGGGTTAAGCACCGCATGTAACGTAGCCCAGAGAAATTGTTCTGTTAATATTAGTACTAATTAATACAACTTAATTAGTGGCATAATTACAAGAAAAATGCGTCTACCTTTGACAAATTGTAAAACACCCACTTTAATGCCATCATGATCTACGGCACATGTGTGTTGGCTGAGGGAGCACAGGCAGGTGGGGCCGTGAGAAGCCGGGGGAGGGAAGCAAAGGCTCAGACTCTCCGACTACGCACGCGGTTGTGCAAACACACAGCGCACTTTGCACTTCGGTTGACGAGGGGAAGCATGTGAGGGGTCCCCACTCCCTGTCCGGTGACATTTGTTCAAGCCAAAAAGCAGCGTAGAACACGAGATGAACGAAGGGTGAACACAGATGGTTAGTTACATTTGGATTTGCGGTTAACAGCAGACAAGTTGTCTGTTTCCCAAAGATGACACGAAATATTCCTGTGCTAAAGAAGTACCATTCATTGTGCGTCTAAGATTTAAGCGCATCCTGTCATTTATCGGCCAGATCTGGCTACCCTGAAACCGAGTGCATCCACGCCGGATGGTGACACCTGTGTCAGTGAGCTTCTGAACAAAGCGTGCCTTCGTGGCGGGCCGTAATCACCGTCGCCACATGACATAGCCTCGGCCTCGGACGTGCCCAGGAAGCTTTCATAAGCATTTCGTATAAAACGGTGAACTTTCATTGTTCCTTTAATGCCCCCACTTCACCGATGAGGAAAAGGATGCTCAGAATGGTCAAGAGATGGGCCCGAAGTCAAAATGGTCCTAAGAGACGAAACCCAAACTATTATCCAGGGTTTTTTTATTCCCAATCTCGATGTCTTCAAATATAATTAATGGAATTAGAAAGAACCCAATTCTTGTGGTCATATTACTCATTGTCACCAGCCCTGGCAGTAATTTTACTTCTAGGCAATGGCCACTCTGCTTTGAATTGAAAAGGGGACAGATGAGCGTCCCCACCCAGCTGTGCCCAGCCAGCAGCATGACCCACGCGGAGGCCCAGCACGGACGTGCGGACGAGACCCAGCGGCTGGGGTGGGGGGTGACAGTCCCCACTACCCCAGGCAGCCCGGAGCTCTTCGTACGCACGATGCGTTCACCTGCTCCCTCCGGGGCCTCACGACCTGGAGTCGGGCCAGTGCTTGCTCACTGAGGACGGTCCACAGGCTCTGCTGCCTTCCCATCCCAGCGGGATGGAACTAATCCCGAGACGCCTCCATCCGCAGGTCGGTCGGAAGGGTCCCCCGTTCCGACTCCCGGAGAAGCTCTGGCTCCCGCAGAAGCGCAGGCCGTCGTTAGAATCCAGTCCTTCTGTGAGATGCCGGAGGTGTCCTCGGATGCAGACCACGCTGACCGGCATTTGTGGGAAGGTCGTCAGCTCTTCCCGGCCGAGGGGAACCCCCAAAGCGACGTGCACGCTGCTCCGACCGCCTGTCCTTGCTGCTGGAGAACAGATGTGTGGGAGGGTCTGGGCGGGCCCCCGTCTGCCAGGCAGCCCGGTTTCCACAGCTACTTGTTTGAGGGACAGCGAAATGCAAAGTATTTCTGATCAGAATGTCATATTCATCTGGATGTTAATTACTCCGTCTGCCTCACTATAAATAATTAATTATGCAAAACCCACACAGCTGCTGCTGGCCGGAGTTTAGCGACTTGCTGTCAGTCTCACCCACTGGGAGGACAGGGGCGCACAGCACACCATGTCCTGTCACTGGGCGGGGGAGGGGGGCTCGCCCTGGTCCTTCCCTGGCCAGATGAGAGGACATGGCAACTGAGCGTGCTGTGTGCGTGCTTCCAGTAACTGATGTCCCCTCAGTTACACCGGTTGCCCCCAAAGGGATCCGCTTTTCCAGGTGTGGAGCAGCTTTCTGGGAACCCGAACAGCGTGTTAAAGAATCGTAGCTGCCCTGACCGCCGTGGGTCAGTGGGCTGGGGGCCGTCCTACAACGTGGAAGTTGCCGGTTCGATCCCCGGTCAGGGCACAGGCCTGGGTTGCAGGTTCAGTCCCCGGTCGGGGGCTCATACGAGAGACAGTGGATCAATGTTTCTCTTTCTCTCTTTCTCCCTCCTTTCCCCTGTCTCTGAAAATAAAGAAATAAATCTTAAGAAACAGAAGAACGGTTGCCAGTCCCAGTGCTGAACCTCCCCACTGACCCTGTCATCACAGCCGTAAAGAGAAGCGTGGGTCACACCAAGTGTGGTGACCTTCTTCTTCGTCTTTTTAAATCTCACGGAAGGCGCTGGCAGTCGGGGCCCGGTCCACTCATTTCTCAGACGTGGGCCAGCATCGCCGTCCGGTCAGTGACGCACATGGGAACACCCGAAGTGCTGGGAGATGGTAACGCACCGTTTAGAACAAGTTCTCTCCACGCTCCTGGACTCAAGTGCACGTGACTTCCCACGTTTAACCATGACGAGACGCTTCATTGGCATCAGCTTCCGTGTAACATGCAGGAGCCTCTCTCCTCCCCCCTCACGCAGGGGGGGGAGGAAATCACAGGGTAGTCCGTGTGGAGCAGCTGGCAGGCCGGCAAGGCAGGTGATGATGCCGACGCGGCCCGGCTGCGACAGCTCGCCGTGGGGCGTGCGGCGCTTCCCTGGGTACTTGGCCTTTTCCTCGGCGTCCTTGTAGACTCCGCCCTCAGGCGCTCACCCAGCGGGTATGTACGTGTTCCCTCCATTCTCCCACCAGGTGCCGACCCGGGCCTGGGAGCCGCTGTGCCCAAAAAGACAGATGCTGGCCTGCCGGTGTGCAGAGGAGACCAGCCATGGAAGGGAGAGCGCTAATGACGTCGTACGGACAGGGGCCAGGAGAGACGATGGGGACGCAGGGCACTCAGGAAGAGCCTCTTTGGGGGAAGATCTGATTCTCGGGCAGACACTCGAGGGAGAAGAGGGACCCAGACACGGCGAGAGCAGAGGGCAGGGAGTGACAAGACCCCCGAGGGACGCACTCAGAGGACAAAGGGCACGGGATGCCTGCGGCGCCTC
Source organism: Trachops cirrhosus (assembly GCA_028533065.1). Taxonomy (NCBI): domain Eukaryota; kingdom Metazoa; phylum Chordata; class Mammalia; order Chiroptera; family Phyllostomidae; genus Trachops; species Trachops cirrhosus. The sequence continues at coordinate 146,205,164 of CM052543.1, forward strand.
CTGAGAAGGGCACGGGGAGGCCAGGGAGCCCACCACACGAAACCAAAGTGATCTTCCCCAGCAGGCACGCAGGATGTACTGGTAGAGTAAATAGGGCCGTGCTCTGCCTCGTATGCGGTGAATTGCTTTTTCAAGTGATATACAGTGGAGAGATAATCCTTATTAGAATATTCAGATTATTGCTAATTTTTCTTAATGACAAGCCGCGCTACGCACATATTTGCCCATATTCTGAGCACGTACGCAGACACTTTACAGAAGACGGCCTGCTCTGCCAGGCCGAAGCTCTGTGTGCCTACGTTTGAGAGATTCGACCGACTGTGCACCCTGCAGGTGGTCAGTTGTCTGCAGTGGGCTTCTGTGAGAAGTGGGAGGCTTGGAGTCCATCGCTCTTGAACTATCTCCCAACTTCACGACTCCCAGGCTCCAGTCCAGACCTTGGCACCAGAGAGATTATGAAACCAGCAATCTGCCTGGAGTGACCGTCTGAGTCCAGCCAGATGCAGACAACTCGTGAGCGGCCGGGCTCCGATCGCTGAGAGCTCGTTTACTCTGTGCCTGTCGGTGTTGGCTGCGTATGATGTTTATGTTAGGGGATAAATCGGCAACGATCTCCCTCGTGTGCAGGAACCCCAGGCACGTCACCCCCTCACCCCGGACGCTGACGTGGGGTCACGGTGCGTGTGCGCAATCAGGCACAGTGTTGTACTCCCTCGTCACCGAGCACCAGCAGAGGAATCTGTCCATCCTGCTCCTGGAACGTTGGCGGGGGGGCGGGTCTTGAGGACAGAAGTCATTTTGACAACTGACCACCTAGGGGATGTTCAAGCTGGCAAAGTCTCTCGAATGTGAGCCATGCAGAGCTTCAACCTCGCAGGCTGCCTGTTGTAAAAGCATCTACGCGCACGCGCAGCATGCGGACAGAGGTGCGTGCGGCTGTCGTAGGAGGGTGTCAGCCAAGGCACGGCAGACGAGCAGGGTCAGTCCCGTCGGCGAGGGGACGCTCAGGCCGGGAGCTGCGGTGGGCAGGCAGCCAGCAGAAATTGTTTTGTGGATGAAATATTTCCTAAAATTAGCTCTCCCAGCTCAGCCTAATGCAATTAAAGTTAGTGATGTGCATAATAGGAAAACTGGGAGCTCTTCCTGCTAACAACCACCGTGGAACCGAGGAAATCCGTCCCGTTAATTTAATATGCTCTTTCATAGTCCCCTGGGAATAAAAGTATAATTAAAATGATATGCTTTGATAGGCTTTCCTTTCCAAAATGAAATTTTGCAAGTACAGGTTTGGAAATACGTGTATGTTTTCCCCTGTAATTATTACTCATCGAACATTTATTTTGGACTCTCTCTCTCCCTCTCCCCACCCCCCCGCCCCGTCCACACGTCTCCTTGGCGTCGAGCCCTCCCGACCTCGGCCCTGGGAGTTTCCGACGCAGGCAGCCGGTTCAGGGAAGCCGGCAAGAGCGTGAGAATGAGCTGCTGAGAACAGAGGTCTGGGAAGGATTTCTGTTGAGTTTGGATTTATTTTAAGGTTTTTGTTCTACTGACATACAGAAAGACTCACTTCTGCCTGTCAATGAAAAGAACAGAAGCCTCAGGAACCAAAAGGACAGAGAACGTCTAAAACGTTAAACCCGTTCAAAACGGCGACACGGAAACACCGACAACACGACAGCCCCTTTCGCGAACAATCGGTGAGCTGCCCTGTAGCTTCCTGATCGCGTGGCTCCTGTTAGACTCGGCGCCGTGTGCAGTGTTTCAACAGAAATACAGCTCTGCTCTGTTTGGGAGTCATGGGGAGACACGCTCTTCTTGTTGATTTAACTCCATTTTAAGGTAAATGACGTCGGTCTGTGCCCCGAATGAGCACGCATAGGCTTCTTCAGCTGCGCCCCGTGGGTGGGGTCCCGGCTTCCTCGTCTCCTCGCTGCGTGAGCAGCAGCCCCGGCCCTCTCTGTGCACCTGCTTTCTGAGTGTGAATGGGGACGCGGAGGAAGCAACCAGCACAGCCCACAACGGGCCATCCCACACACGGTCCGTCCGCCGCGTGGTCTGTGGCGTAATGTCTTCCTTATCCCAAGTGTCTGGGAGCTTCTCCCAAGTTCATGGCACAGCATGACACCCTTCAAGTATTCCCATAAAGCCCTGACGGTGAGCTCGGTGTGGACTGTCCCATGTCTTGGTGCCGTCCTTGGGCACAGAACGGGGCAGTTCACTGGGGCACCTGGCCCCACCCACGTGGTGCCTTGTGGTTGAGTGTGTGAGCGCGGGTCTCAGACCCACACAGGACGGGAAGACCGAGGTACCACATGCCCTCGTCCCCGTCTAGACACATCCTCCAAAGCCCCTTCTTGAGTCTGACTCCCATCCGCATTCTGAATGGAGGAAGGCAGGAACGCAAGGAGACAGCCCCTCCGCGTGAAACGCTGCGACTCTGTGCACTCTTTGGGGGCAGTGCGAGCCGCCGTGACTGCAGCGTGGCCATCATCTGCAGAGCATTCAAAACGGCGGGAAAGCTGGCCTTCGGTCTCTTCATCACCAACGCGTGCTGGCGACTCTAAACGATGGCGGCGACAGAATGCGCCTCTGGGGCGAACAGCGTTTCGTCGGTCTAAGTTGCAGACAATTGCTCCTGTTAGTGTCGAGTCTGAATACTCTATTTGGAAACCTGGAATTGGCGCATTTTTCTGACCCGCCCCTTCATGAACATTCGCGGTCCACGTGAAGTGGGTGCGGAGAACTCCCGGCACAGAGTCGCCCCGTGTCCCAGGGACTCCGCCACCGAAGGTCTGTTTGGGCAGCACATTCACAGTGAATTGCAGCTGCTGGCGTTCCCCGTGGGGACAGTCCCTGTGGCTCCGCACGCCCCTACGTTTAGACGGGACATTCCGAGGAAACGAGGACAGCTCGGCGTTTCGAAGGTAAAGGGAACCCGTGCTGCTGCCGTTCCGGCGTTCTCGACGGCTGCGCCCGAAGGGCTTGGCCCGCAGTGAGTGAAATCTACACGTTCACGGGAGGCAGGAACACACGAGGGGCGTGAGGGGTTCATTCAGCTCGGACAGCAGGTGCGTTCTACTTACTGGGAACTACGCAGAGTTTTGCATACACAGCTGAATAAGACAGAGATGGAAGGGAGGGAGGGAGGGAGAAAGGGAAGAAGGAAGGAAGGAAGGAAGG
>CM052543.1:146208843-146301738 GCA_028533065.1 Trachops cirrhosus
AGGGAAGAAGGAAGGAAGGAAGGGAGGGAGGAAGGGAGGGAGGGAGGGAGGGAGAAAGGGAAGAAGGAAGGAAGGAAGGGAGGGAGGAAGGGAGGGAGGGAGGGAGGGAGAAAGGGAAGAAGGAAGGAAGGAAGGAAGGAAGGAAGGAAGGAAGGGAGAAAGGGAGGGAGGGAGGAAGGGAGGAAGGAAGGGAGGAAGGAGGGGAGGAAGGAGGGGAGGAAGGGAGGGAGGAAGGAAGGGAGGAAGGAGGGGAGGGAGGAAGGAAGGGAGGAAGGAGGGGAGGAAGGAAGGAAGGGAGGAAGGGAGGAAGGAAGGGAGGGTGGAAGGAGAGAGAGGGAGAGAAAGGGGCCCAACAAGGGAGGGTTTTGCTCCAACACCGACAGCTCTAAGGTACCACGTGCAGCTGTGATACACTATCCAGACCCCAGAAAAAACAGGCTGGTTCCCGGCCCATTGAAAAAATTTGAAGTCTCTGACTTGGACTAACCTAGAATTGGCAAAATATATTTGGACTTGAACCAGCCTTAGAAATACTGTAAGTTTGGACCAAATTTTATTTTATTTTTCCCTGGGAAAGACGCCTGCCCTAACCATAAGAAGCCAACACTTTGGCAACCCAAGCATTTTCCCGACAAAGTCTGCTCTCACGCACATTAACCAACCTGTGTAATGTGCTTGCACGTCAGTGCGGGGTGTGTGTTCCGCTTAACTAAGGTGTGGACTTTTAGACAGAACTGAACCACTGCCTTTCCAGATCCCATTCTAATTTGGGGCTGCACGCACTTCCCCAGTCTACCAGAAAGACCCCGGGCGCAGGCCCCTGGCACAGTCTCCACGCAGCACCTCTGGGCGCTGAGCTCCCTTTGACTTGTGAATGTAGCTGATTGTACCATCAAAAGAGTGTGCTTGAACCAGTTGGACATCCACATCTGTGCAGAACAGTATTTGGAAAGAAAGTGCCCACTCTTTTAATGTGCTTTAATACTTCTCTTTCGTGTTATAAAATAGTACAATTTTTCTACCGCAGTGAACACCATGTGTTAGCATGTGAATGTGTGTGGTGTGAGTGTTGGTATGTGCCGTGACTGTGTGTGAGAGGTATGTGTGTGTGGTGTGTGTAGATGTCTGTGTGTGGTGTGTGTGCCGTGAATGTGTGTGAGGTGTGTGTGGTGTGTGGTGTGTGTGGTGTGAGTATTGGTGTGAAGCTCTGTGCACACACATGGAGTGGCCGGGCCACATGGGTCTTACTTGAACATACTGCCATCAGACTGCTCCTGCAGGTCGTTAACTAGTTATTAACAAGACAGACAGCAAAGCGAATTAGACATGAGCTTAATAAACCGGGGAGCGTGAGCCCGCATGCCTGGCTGGGAGCTGCAGCAGGTACAGACTCACCCACACACTCCAGGGGGTGTCGCCGAGAAGACGTAATGCTGACGACACAGGAAATCTCCCTGAGCACGGCCCGCCCCCCGGCACTGGATTGCTGGGTGGGGGTGGGGGGCACAGGGAGGGTACTGGGCTGTAGCAGTCTGTCTGTCTGGCTAGAGGGTGGACCCATCAAAGAGCCCAAAAACGCTTGGGAAGTTGACTGGTCATTTTGAAAAAAGGTCCTGGTTGTAAACCTAGGGGAACACAGAACTCGCTCTCTCTCTTTCCCCCACCCCCACCCTCTGTCTCTCTCTCTTTTCGTCTCTCTCTTGCTTGCACTCTCCCCGTGCATTTGTGCATTCTCCCTCTCCTGGGAGCAGCAGACGGCGTGGGCTCCAAAGGACCGAGCGTTAACACGAAGCAGAAACTCTGGACACTGGCTTTTGTCTTGGCCTCGCCGAGGACACGGTGGGACAGGGAGAGATGGGGCATTGGAAACCCAGGGACAGAAGCCTGCCCTGATAAGCCATCTTGCCACACCGCCTTCTGCCATGTGTGGGTCCTTGGAACGCCTTCCTTGTGGTCGCGTGGCGGAGCCTGAGTTCCACCAGCAACAAGACCCTTCTCCCTGGCAGCAGGCATGAGGTCCTCCGCAGAAACTGCCCCGGGTCCTGACTGTGGCCGGGGGAGGGGGGGATGAGCCCATTCCCTCTCTTGATGCGTCTGTGCTAAGAGCCCCCACATGTGGCGAGGACAGGGCCTGTCATCATCAGAGAGTGAGTGGCGGGCTGTGAGAGGAGAGGAAATGCTCATCTCTGCCTCCGAGAAACTGGACTGCGTGGACGGCAGGTCGCCAGCCGTCCCCGGGACAATCCACTCCCCCAGCCTTGGTTTCATTTTTCGGGCACTTCAACACCACCCTTTCAAAAGGGCAACATCGGTGTAATTGGGCAGCTTCCGTTCAATACTCCTTTATGAATCCTGAGTCCCCCCACGTGCATTTCTTGCACATCTCAATAAATTTAATGGCTTAGGGGCAAATAAAAGTAAAAAATAGAGCACTATAAACGAAATGCAGGAAATGGTCACTTCTCGGTAATGTTTTTGTTTTATAAAATGCACACACAATGCAAATAAGCCAAGGGTCACCAGGTCAGTATTACAAACGGCGATGCCTCGACTCCAGTCAAGAATGAACTCACGTCTGTGGTGTTCCAGCCACCAGAGAGACGTCAGGTCCCAGACGCTGGCGGGACCGTTTTCAGCTGGCCCTAGGGCTGTTGGGACGGGCAGCCCAGAAGTGCCGGCCAGAGCAGCTGGCTCCTCCCTCACGCAGCGCTCTCGCCTGTCACGGGTTGCTCAGCGGTGCTCCGACCCCACGAGGGTTTCCCTGGAAGCGGCAATGGTCTGCCCGGGGATTTCCAGGAAGGTAGCCGTTCAGCACGACAGCCTGGAGTCCCCTCCACGTCTCCGAGCCTGCCAAGCACAGCCACGCGGTCCCTGGGGATTGGGCGCTGCTGGGTGGCCAGGTCTGCTCTGCCCACTGCATTGATCAGAGCAGGAGGATCACTGCCCCAGGGCTGCTGATCAATAGGTATCGATGCACCCCCTGCTCTAAATGCAGCCGGGTTAATAGGTGTCTGCACAGAACAATGGGCTGACATACAATCTTCTCTTGCAAGGAGCCTGAGGAGGGAGGAGGTGAGACTGTTTGTTCAGCAGCTGCCTGTGCAGCCAGGGAGACCGCAGCTCGGACCTGCCCGCGAGTGTGCGTGTGGCCTGGAGCCGGCGGGCTGGGCGTGCTGGCCGCGGGACACAGCTGCGTGGCAGACGGGGGCTCTGGGTCCCCGGAGTTTTTGTTTTCTCTTCCCCTCGGCCCGCGGTTCTGCTCCCGAGGCCTCTGGGTCCTGTGCTCTGACTCTCTCCTCCGCCCCTTGCCTTGCTGTGACACAAACACAAAACAGAACTTTTTAGATCACATTATTTCGGTTCCATGATGTCCACTTTTATAATCAAATCATTTTATTGCATGAAAAATGGACCTTTGATGTTTTGATGGCTTCGGGTTTTCAGGCATGTCCTCCGTTCTGACCTGCACTCATACTCTCTTCATTGCTTTGACGCTGGTGTCTGATCCCATGACCCTCGATGCAAAGAAGGAGAAAGGAAGACCGGAGGGGAACGTGTCTGCCTAACTAGGGCTTCGGGCATTTTTGTGTTTAGTATGAGGGTAAGGCATGATGTCGCTTCCACAACCCAAACCGACGACTCTTTCCTGGTGCACTGTGCTCGTGGCTGACACGGAGAACTCCCGTGGGTGCCCGGGGCCAGGTCCCCTCTTGTTCCTGATGAGTAAACGAGGTGAGGAATTATCTTCTTTCTGTCCCTTTCACGTCAAAATAAAGGCGGTGATGCTGGCCTCTTCTTCTCGACAGGATTGCTTTGTGATCGTAGATTAAAAGACCTTCATTTTTAAAGTTTTAGTAACTGTATTTCTTACTCAATAGTAAAGGGTATACCCAGGGTATATTCTGGGAGGCAGACAAGGGATGGGAATCAGGAATCTTCTGGGAAATCCTGATAGGACTAAGTTCTAATCTGTGGCAGTGAAGTGCCATCGATTCGTCCCTTTCACATGAAACACACTCATTACACACCAGTCTGATCCTTTTCTGAAGTCAGTACTCACTACACAGTCCTTATTGAATTTTTAAGTAGGCGTGAGTCTAACAGACAACGGGCGCTGCTTCATAGCTGTTGAACAAGGTTATAATTCTAGGGTTGTGATTTTGGGTTGTTCTTCTTTCACGTCTTCCAGAAAAGGAGGCTCCCCCGTCTGTGGGGAGCCACCGTCCCCAGTGGTCTGCGATGGCTCTTCTCTGTGCTTCACTCCGGCACGCGCCACGGGAAGGCGGGCTCGCAGGACAGCCATGTGGCTGACCCCGCGGGATCGAGTCTGGAGAGCGCGAAGACCAAAGCTGTGATCTCCTAGGGAGATACGCTCCTGTTTTCTGGGCTGTCTCAGCCGCGCGGGGCACACTTGTTCCCACTAACCTTCTGTCTGGCCACCTTGCCGTTTCAGGCTGAGCTGAGTATTTGGAAACAAAAATAAGGAGAAGCTGGAATAGATGAAGCATATACAGAGCGGGCGAGGAGGGGTAAGTTGTAATATCATCTCCTCAGGTAAATTATTTTCAGAAATAATTAAGCATCTCGCATCGCCTGGCACAGTGTGAATGTTCAAACTGATACCTTTCACTGTCGTTACTATCAGGTGCCCCGACAATGACCCAGACCGAGTCGGTAGGGAAGAAGAGGCCACAGCAGGCTGGAGAATAAAGCTAACCGCTCGAGGCGCCAGGTCCCACTAGTGGTCTGTGGTCACCCGGGCCAGCCTACCTTCCCCGGGGCCACGGTGTCTGAGAACTCAGCACGGACGGTGCACACACTCACATTCCTCTTCTGTTCTGACCTTGAACCTGTGGCTGCTCAGTTGCTAAGGGGCCTTATCTTTTCTGGAGAATGTTCGTTCTTTTGATGCGAAGGGCCCTTCGTGCTGACCTTCATGAATACAGGACAGTAGGGCGCAGCCAGGTCCCCGACCGCGTGCCGCCCGTGCTCAACCTCCTTCCCTTCGTCCGAAGCGTGTCCACTGAGATGGGTTTAGTCAAGGCGTTCGGCAGGACGCTTATTAAAGAAATCAGACCAGGCTCTGCAGAGGGACTCCCCGGACCCAAGTGTGAGTTCCGGGCATGACCTGTGCACCATTCTCTGCCCTTATTTGGGTATTTGAGCTGGGATCAGCTGAATGTGTTCATCAGCAAGCAGACGCGTGAAAAGGGGGTTTATGGGAGATGCCAGTTCTCAAACTCGCTGTGCTCTTGACACAGGAAGTGGGAGAAAACTGCCCTTGGGGTGCCACTCAGGTTGCGGGGTGCTCCTGGGTCAACGGTACACAGAGATTTTGGGAGGCAAGAAAGGACGCTAACCCTCCCGAGAGAACTGCTAACTTCTGTTCTCGTACGCTGGAGATATTAAGAACGGGATCGACAGCAGCTCTGAACTAATATTTAGTAATTCAGTAGGAAGGATGAAAGACAAATTTGACGAGGTTCCCCAGGAAGTTGAGCAAAAAAGCCAAGAGACAGATAATAAAAATGTACATAAAATTAGAGGCTCAACCCAGAAGCTACAACATTCAAGTAGTAGAGTTTCCAAACAGAGCAACCAAAGGATGAGGAAAGAAGAAAATCTTCCAAGAAACCCTTGAAGAGCATGTCTCAGAAATAAGGGACGTGGGTTTTAAAACTGCAAGCACCCAGCACATCAGAAGGAAGACGCTCCCACGGAAGCCCATCATCGCCGCATTTCAGACGTGGAGGCGGAGATCCCAAAGCTCCCTGGAAGAAAACAGAGCCGCTCACAGAGCACTGGATTCAGAGCACCGTGGATGTGAAAACAGTAGCAGTGGAAGCTACAGAAAAATGGGAAAATGCCTTCACAACTCGCGAAAGTGGGTTTTGGATTTATAGTCAGCACCCAGAGAGAGCATTAGCCAGCTGTGAGGAGGGAGCCGTTTTCAGTCACAGAGGTGCCGACAACTCACCACCACCGGGTACGCTGCCCAAGTTCGCATGAAGACTACGAAAAGGAGTGTGTGAGTTCCAGGGACTAGCGGGTCCTGCACCGGAGAGGTGACGCATGAGGGCCAGGCCACGTCCGTGCAGGGGTGAGCTGATGAGGGCAGGAGGGACCAAACCTCAAAGCCCATGCAAATTCTCTGAGTGGAGCGGAGTTTTACATTTCAAATAGAGATTTGGGGGGAGTTCGTGGAGAGAGACAGAAACCAAGCCGAGAGGGAGAATGGGACGTGAATTCCATGACAAGTGACCGTGTCCCGTAAAGGCGCTGGAGCTCCCGTAGGACGCACTGCTCAGCTGGCCTTCACGCTGTGCCGCCGTCTCCCTGGGGACCCCCAGGCCACCCAGCCGAGTGCAGGGGCGACACTGGGCGGCTGCACAGAGGGCCCTTGCCCTGACAAGCTTCCTGCCCACGGGGCTGGCAGACCCTTCTCCCCGTTTTGACCGCAGGCCGTGAGACTTTAAGGTTTTCTACAATAGAGGCCGTTCTTCGAATCCAGTGAGATATTGTGGAAAACACTGAAGAGACAGGACGTTTCTGAATGGCCCTCCGTTTTTCAGAGTTTGTTTTTGGCTGTGAATGGAGTGTCTACTTCCCCCCCCCCCACAGAGTTTCGAGGAGCACGGGGTGGGGGGCGGTACCACGGCCGAATGGGGGGGTGAGGTCGGCTCGGAGGTCCAACTCTGGGAGGCCAAGAAATGTTCGGTGTCTTCTAACTGTGATTTAACGATCCCTTTTCCAACCTTATTTCCCAGTCGGCATAGGGACAGGCGTGGTGAGTGCCTGCTCTTCCAGGCGCGAGAGCTTGACCTGTCGTGGTTACTCACCCGCGGTGGAAGGCACGATTTCCGAGAAGAGAGGAAAGGTTCACAGCACCGTTCTTCAGCAACCCTTTCCTTGGGATTAAAACCCTTACTCCAAAATCTGCAAGGTAAGATCTTACGGAAAAGCGAGTGTTTGACTGTAATTAGCAAGGCCACTTCTCCCGCTAACAGCACCGTCTTTTCTTTGAGTCTGGATGGCTTTTGTTTCCATGACACCCGTGTTCTGATGGATGCAGTCAGCACCCATCTCTACAGAGTAAATCACCGAAGCCCTCCCCCCCACGGACTTGCCCACTCTGTGCCCACTGTATGCTATTTTATGCATTTACACACGGTTACATGTGATCATATGTGGCCACAGTTTCATAATATTAATAGAATTATATTAAGTACATTTTTCCTTAAAATTGCTTTTTTCACTAAATAACGTGGACGTGCATTTTCGGGTTGGCACAGAAAGCCTCAGCTCCTCCTTCCTAGTGACTGTGTTCGTGCCCCGGTGGACACGACACGCACCATTTGTCACCACACCAGATGTGATGATGACAACACTCCACACTTGGGCTTCATAGGAATGTTCTTACAAAAGCGTGTGCTAGGAATCCCATCGCTGTTACAGTGAAACGTTAATCCAGTCAAACGTTATTTGAGTTTTGGGTGGACAAGGACAAATGGCACTCAGTAAATGTTCTCACAGGTCACACTTCCTTCCAGATCACATGGTATGCTACGTTCCCACATTCTCGCAACACTGAGAACTTTGCCATTTATTCGGTGGAGAACATAGTTAATTGTCGTTATCGTGGGTTTTTCCTTGACCGCTGATGACGTCAAGCTTCTTCTCATGCGTTAATTGGCCATAACCTTCCTCCTGCGTGCTCATTCGCTCGGCTTACTGTCCCACCAGCTTGTGAATATTCACTCTTGTTGGTTTGCAGATGCTCTTTATATATTCTTGAGCAAATCCTTTTGTCCTCTCCTTTCCTTGTACCCGCTGCCCACGTCATTCGAACAGCAGATTACAACGCTGTAACCCGCACAAGAGCGCTGGCCCTTCCAGGGGACATGAGCCATTTGTCTACAAAGGGCACTGTCTTGTGTTGTGAATCAATTCGCACCAGCGTCAAGGCCCTCAGTCTGCCACGGCTCGTGCTCACTTCAGGACAGAACGGTGGTGGCGGAGACACAACTGCCACTCCGCCTGCGCGGCGAGGGCCTTACCTGCGGAAACAGAGCACCTGAGAGCAGGCTGTCACAGGGCTGAGCAGTCACAGGGAACCACGAGGGGGAGGTGTCTGACCTTGACCGGGAGGTGAAACTTCATCTCCCGACCCTTAACTGAAAGGTAAATTGAAGACCACCCAGGCCCACCTGGCGGCTGGCCGCGGTTAACACTGCAGGGCTTTCTCCCCGCCGCCGGAATCACAGGCACTAAATTAACAAAATAAGGCAACAGGTCCACGCGGCCACGGGGCAGGATCTGAGCAGTAAACGTCATCGTCGGCTGCCTCCGTGGGCGTGACGCCGGCCGACCTGAAGGGCGTCGCAGGTGAGCGTCCTGGGGGCTGCGCGTGTGTGCACGTGTGTGTGTGTGCGTGTGTGTCCACTAAACCCCCTTCCAGCCGGCAGTTCCTTCTCATCTCCTCCAAACACCCGGACAAAGGCCAAGCAGACGCGCAGCTGAGTGGAAAGCGCAGAATTATTCATCAGCCCCGGCAAACCAACGGGCTTCTCCGGCCCCGCTGGCGGCTGAAATCTCAGCATTGCCGACAGGGAGAGTCCAGGCGACACGGCGGGGGCGGGGCAGCGTACGATCCCGTCTGGCTGAGTTTGACTCCCCTCCAGGTCTACTCTTGGTTGCCTTCGAGCACAGCAGGGCCTCCCCGGGAGGCACCGCAGTTCCTCCAGGGGGGCGACTGCTGATACCCTCCGCTAATCACAGGCTGGGAAGCCCGCGCAGGGCTCACTGGGGACCCAGCAGGGTTGGGCCGCCTCGTTTATTATGCTAATGATGACTGGCTCCGCTAATACGCCGTCAGAAATGACTTCCCCTCATCTGTCTTAAACTGTTGTGACTGTGCGGGCAGGGCGGCATCTGTGAAGTCAGATGCTGCGGCCGCTCGGGGCTGGGGGCTCCGTTCTGGCTCTCAGGAGGGCTGCGGGGCGCAGGACGACAGGCATCGGGGAGCAGAACGTCCAGGTCTCACCTTTCTTCTTTCTTGTCTGTCAGCTGCTGTCTTGCTCTCACCTGCCTGCTGGGGTGTGCCGGTACTCTGACTGTAATACTCAAGTGCGTCTGGGGGCGCTCCCCACCAGATCCCCCCGTCTCTGCAGGAGTCGGTGCGAAAGAGGGTTATTGTAAAGCGACTTGTTCCTTCTAAGTCCGTGGCCATCTATCAATCACAGTTGAGGTAGTCCCCAACGTTGTGGAAACTGAAGGCATAGGTTTGAAAAGAATTTGGAGGAATTTTTCGATTACTGCAGTGGGAAAACCGTGTTTTCAAGGGTGCTGGTTCTTCAGACACCAAGTGAAAGGTGACTTTCTCCTGTGTGTGACCGCTGCGTTCTAGACTTGAGTTGGCTGACGTTAACCAGTTGGCCACCTGCCCTCGGTGTGCTGACCCTCGTGGGTCCGTGCGATGCGTGTTTCCGCCTCTCGCGTGCACAGCAAGATCCCGGGTCAGACGGAGAGGGTCCACGGGAGTCATCTGTGCTCCGGACGGCAACCAGGTATTGGGCCTGGGATCTGCGTTCCTCGGGTCCAGGGGACGGTGGGCGTCCCAAGGACAGCAGCCCCAGCGCCCCTGCAAGGGGACGTGCGGCCCTGGGCCAGGCCTGAGAAGGTCACAGGTGCCCCTGGCGCAGGCCCAGTGACAGCCAGCCAAGCCCTCCCTCCGGCAGGATTGTGCATGGAATGTACACTCTCTAAACCCTGTTTCTCTTTGTGCAATGGCTTTTAACCAAAATGCCACTTTTAAAAGCCAGTTTCCAGGATCAGTCCGTCACCAAGCTCAGACTGTGTGGATCTGGGGCCCTTTTCAGAACAACTAAGATAAATCCGTTCACTAGGAGCTGGCGGCGGGCAGGGAGAAGCCCACCAAAGGCATAAAAGTCTCAACCCTGCACCCGTGAGACGAATTTCAAGGGAAATCCATGAATTCCACCAAGAACGATCTCAGGGTCCCATATTTAGGGGAGACTTAGAGATTTTGGAGGACCTGAAAGCATCGGGTCCGTGTGGGAGACCCACAGACAGGCACGAGGGACGACGCGGAGCGGAGGGGGTAGCCGTGGCGTGCTCAGCGACGACACACCTGGCCTTCGAAACGAAAGTTCGAGTGCCCAAGCAGCCAGGAAGTCATCAACGGAAAAGGGCTGTGGTGGCCCGGGTGGTGAAGCCGGACCCCCGAATTAGCCGCTGCCATCTCTTGAGAGCAATCCAAACAGAAAATCTGTCACAAGGTCTGTGGAGAAACAGATCTACAAACTGAGACTCTGACATCGGAAATGAACCGGGGGAAAAAGGAGATATTTATGTTGACAAATGGGAGACTCTTTGTTAAAATAATCATAATTTAAAAGCACTGCAAGCTTCTAGTGTTTATACTCTTAATTGTGAATCTCTGTGCCTTCTAAGCGCAGATATTCATGATAGAAAGTAACCATCATAAGCAGTTAGCCACTTAATTTGTTGTGAAAGGAAGCCTTTGTTTTAGGGAATGGCATGAGAGCATTGAGAATATGCAGCATTTCCCCTGAGCCTTGTCCTGCACGTGGAAAGGCTGCGGGTTCGATTCCTTGTCAGGGCACATACCTAGGTTGTGGGTTTGATCCTCACTTGGGGTGTGTACCAGAGGCGACTGACTGGTGCTTCCCACATCCCTCTCTCTCTCAAATCAATGAACACACCCTCGGGCAAGGATTGAAAACATCAGCAGAGCCCTGGGCTGCATCCTCAGGTCCCCGGTCTGGAGGACGGCAGGCCCGTCAGGACGGAGCCTGGCCCAGGCTTCAGCGGGGAGGGCCTGCCCCAGGAACTGGGAGCAGGGCTACCAGGAGCCCGTGGTCCCTCGGCTCTGAGACAGCCTTCGGGACTGCCAGAGTGCAGCAACGGGGAAGTCCCCGGAGGAACGCCTGCCACCGCCATCAGAGAGGTGGCCCCGGACGCACTGGCAAAGGGAGCGCGTCCCCAGGCGCTGGCCGAGAGCTGTCCAGCCGGGCAGGGAGTGCTCGAAGGCGTCACTCAGCAGTGTGCACTGGGATCACGGCCGGGGCCCAGCCCTGCCTTTCCCTGTCCAAATAGGAGCTTCGGGTTTGCTCCTGGAGTCGCCCTGTTCTTTCCCGCCGTGTACACGCGGGACGTCAGCGCTGCTTCACCCGTTAGAACTGGGGTCTCGGGGCAGCCGGGCGTGACAGAGAAGAAAGCGCATCGCCGAAATGCCCTAGACCTGGAACTAGGCGTTGTAAGCGAGACTGTGGACGATCTGCTTTTTGGAAAGAATCTGTGCGTTTTTTAGGCGTGAGCATTTTTGAAAGGAACTGCGTCAGTGATGGATGAATAATGGGATGGACCCGAGCAAAGATGGTCAGCACCATCCAACTGTGGCGCTGTGTCCGCTCCCTTCCGCTTGCTTCCCGCCAGGATCTTCCTTGTTCTTAATATGCGCTCATTTTCCAAAGACCCCACGTGTCCCACAGAAAGACAAATTGCCTTTCTCAGATCCAGGAATAAGCGTGATTGAGTTAATTGTAATTCTGCCTCCCTAATTCCTAGGAGGGAACGAGCGAGCGTGAGACCCCATTCCGGCCAGTAAAGCTAATTAGAATATCTGAGGGGTGCTTCTGGGTGTTTCTCCTGATTTTGTAAAGAACTGCTGGAAGTGACCTTTCTCTTGACGTCTCAAATATTCACTTTGTTAACTAACATTACTTAAGTCCTTACCACGCGCAGAGCAGTGCTAAGACTTGAACAGGAAGACGATGTGTGTTACAGCAGGCACACTGAGGAGGTCAACACCCACCATGCAAGGTGACGGGGGCCGTCCAGAGGTTGGGGACAGGGTTCTCTTAACAGGAGACACGGGGCCAGAGAGGTCAAGGGCCCTCTATCGAAGGAGGCGATTTCAACTAGGTTTGGAAGGATGCGAGGACGCCTATCAGACAGGGGAGGGAGGAAGATGCGGCGGGAGAACCGACTCCCGTGCAGCCTCCGCCGAACCTCTCCCAGGGACCGGGACGGACGGCGCCGTCAGCCCAGTGCAGGGAGCTCCGGTTACCGGGGAGTCCTGTCCCGGCGGGACGGAGACTCGCCCACACCCCTGTGAGGACCGGTCCCCCTGCTGGGTTCTGTCCCGTCTCCAGCACGCCCTGCCCATTGCCTCTGGGCGGACGTGTTTCTTCAGAGGTGCACTGTCTTTGTCTGCGTGTGGGAATCCGCATACTCACCTTACGGGGGCACCGCAAGTGAGAAGTCAGGTATGGGAGTTAAGGTGCCTGGAGCACACTGGGTGTTAGACTAATGTTCGTTTATTTCTCTTCTCTCTAGTGCCGTGCCCCCCGGGCTCAGACAGAGAAAACCTATTCCCAGTCTGTCTATAGGAGAAGCATTCACACAACGATGTACCCATGAATAGAGGCAGGAAAATCAGTTAAAACCCAGTGTGATATAACTTTAATAACGTTCATAAAATATAATATTTAATATTTCAAATGAATATGTTAACAGCAATTTTATGTCTGGATACATTACCACTCAGGATGCGGGCCTGGTGGCAGGATGAATTAGTATAAAATTATGAAATCGTTAACACAGACAAGCAAAAAATCACTTCATTTTCACATCTCAGTTCAATAAATGATGACTATTTCACTCAGATATTTTTCACTCAAAGTTGAAACCACTCGTATTCAGAGTCCTCCTTGTTTTAGCTAAGGAAGAAGTGTGTTTCCTTCTTCGTACTACAAAGCATTTTCATTTTAGAAAAAAGTGCTTTTTCTAATGTTAGCAATCGATTACTCTAAAAGGCATGACTTCCTTAACGTGGCTCTCGCTGGTTTCCCTGCCGTGGAGTGGTCGTGAGCAGGTGGGAGAGAACGGGAAAGAACTTAACGCCCCCAAGCCCGGGACACACATGGATAGAGATCGGAGGACCGGGCTGGCCTGCCTTCTCTCAGCAGGTCGGGGCGTCAGCAGAAGACTGTGGACCTTGAGATTTTCCCTGGACCGTGGCCTCTTTCTCCCCGAATGCACTTCCTGTGAAGGCGCCTGCCTGCGAGTGTCCTCTGCCCCCCGCCGGCTCTGCTGAAGGCTCCGGAAACAATGAAGGCTGAGCAATTCAGGGGCTCCTCCTCACCTGTGATGTAGCCTCACCTGGGACCCCCGGGACCTCCACGCACTCGCTCTGGAACAGGCCCTGCGCCCCTATTCTCTCTGCTCCCTGGTGGGCCTCACCCTGCAGCCGGGTCCGGACGCTCTCTGTTCGTGGATGAGATACGGGAAGGGAGGGGCCAAAGATAGAGTGGACAGTCCAAAGGCGGCCAGCCGGATTTTAACGGAGCACCACGGAAAACGGTAGCCCTGTGTCGTCCTTCCCACGCCCCCCGTGCACACGCGTGCTCTCAGCCGTCTCTCTCTCCAGGAGAGGAGCACGTCGGAGTTTCCTGGGACTGGGTGTGCCATTTTTACAGAGCTCTGGCGTACTTTCCCTACTCCACAGGGTGGAGGGAAGGCGAGCCGGCGAGGAAAGCTGGTGCCCTTCCTGACAGTGTTCCCAGGGCGCCTCGCCTCCTCGCCGCCCGCGGGGCCGCCCCGGGACTCGACCCGGGGACTCGGACTTCACGCCCTCTAACGCCCTTGAGGGGTAATCGAATTTCAGGTGTGAAGGGTGTTCATGTCACTTGTCATACTATTGCTAAATTCTTGAAGGCACCTTAAAGTCAAACCATATTGCTTACCCATTTCAGAAAATTTGAGCAGAGCAGAATTAAAGTTCTACCTGGCACTCCACCGATTAATTCCGAGTCTGAGTTACAGTTTAGTCGGTTTTTCAACCTTTTAGCTCCCTGCACACAGAGGCTAACCACCAACATTCTGGGACACACCCAAAATACATTATTTTCCAGTCTGACAAAAAAGATATAATTTTGATTGATTTCCCCCCAAAAAATAGTAATCACCTACCCTTTCTGTTCCAACTTTTTAAAAAATTAGGTGCCTATACTTGTATATCAGGATTTCTGGTGCCAAGAATTAACCAATCAGACACAACCTTATTATGAGGCATGACCAATAAGGTGCAGCTTAGTTACATGACCTGTACATGTATGTTTACAGTTCAAGACAGGGCACTCCCACCGGACGCTATTGTGGGGCTGGCTGTTGTCATCTTTTCATTTGACAGTTAAAGGACCCTGACTAAATAGTCAGGCGTTGCATGTTTTGAACATGCTTGTGCTGCACGGGTTGAGAATCTCTGGTTTAAGTTATATACACTGGGGGTACTCATACCAGTTCAGGTCCCTGGGTCCCCAGTAGGGCCTTTGCTAGGTCAAGGCCAGAGGAGGTGCAGCTCAGCCCGCTGCCTGTCGCTGACCCTCCAGGGAGCCCGGGCAGGCTGAGGACGGAGGTCCCCCCACCGGAGAGCCCTTGGAAGACGCCCCTCCCTCCCTCCCCAACACCCCGTGCGCCCAGGAATGGAAGGTCCGCTTTTCCAAGTACCTCTTTGTCCTCCGTTTATGAAGGTCGCACTAGCGCATGTCTCCTTAGGCCCCGACTTTGTTTAAAATGGGCAAATTGATTTCTTATTCCAGGAAAAGTACACATAAAAAGGGCCGTACGGCTTCTCTGACATCAAATGGGGTTTCACCATAACAAACTGTTTTGATAAATTGAGTGCTCTAAATGTAAGCCATCTGGGCGGTGCCGGGCTGACAGGCGGGGGGAGCCGGGCAACTGGCCGGGAGTTCAAACGCGGGGGTAATTCCAGGGGGTAGAGAGACAGCCAGAGCCCGGGGGCCCGCCGGCTCCTCTCTCCGCCCGCCTGCAGACGCTTCGCCCACTCTCCCCGTGAAATACTTTGGTTGCCCATTAGCCAGAAGTCTGGAGCATAATGAGATTAAAATGAAAATCCCCGTTACTTAGAGAGGAGAATTACGGTCATTTATAGGGGAATGCCTAGTAGGTCACACATAACGAACGTTTGGGTTTCATGTTTTAAAGAGAAGGACAGAGACCCCTCCTCCTCAGCACGGACGAAGTGTGTGTGAGCTGGGAGTGGACACGGAGCGCGGCGGGAGAGCATCGCGTGGTGGAGGCTGGGGTCCCACGGTCAAGGTCATTCAGGCTGCAGCGTCACCAGGGCAACCGCGGGGTCCGTGACGCCCATTTGGACTTGTCTGCGAAGACTGCCTTTAAAAACAGGTCACATGGTGCGCCGTGCTGTGTTCGCCGAGATCTCTGCTGTGATGAGCAGCACCCTGTGCGTGCGGGCGCCGGGCACCCCTGCCTCGGGGTCCCTGCGACCACAGGAACCCGGACGGCCACTGAGCTCTTTTTCCTTCCCACTTCTCGTCTACAACCCGCAGGTCCTAATATGTGCCTCAGAGGCCTGAGTTAGGAATTACACAAGTTAAAGCAAGTAAGTCCCTTGGGACAGAGCCCTGGACGTAGAAGGCCACCAGCGAGGGCTGGACCCAATTTCAGGTAAAACAAGGAGTGAGGGGTAGGCTGGAAAACATCTCTCACATTAGGAATAATTTGTGAGAATGTTTTGGTAATTTTTAAGAGAAACACTTTTAAACAGATTTGGGTATAATTGAGGGTGATTTTCATGATCAGGTTTGTTTATGCATCCAAAAATTAAAATGTTCTTATATTTCTATTTTTAACCTTCCGTAGCTCCATCTCCTCTCTCTCTCTACTGTAGAGGGGTGGTTCTCAAACACGCTGGTTTCTGGGACCCGTGGTGGGTTGTCCAGGTGGATTACAGCTCCCAGCATGGAAGGTGTCAGAGGCTGAAGCTGAGAAATTAAAATATGTGTTCACTAACTTATTGTAAAAGTCCAGTAACAAATGTATTCCACATTACTGTAGAAGCCATTTTTAAATGAAAAATCGTGTTTTCAAGACCCCAAACCAGCACGAAGAGCGACATGGTTTTACGTGGTCTGGATGTCTCCGACATCTCCCGTCAGCTTTTGCATCCTGTTCTGTTGCGATACGCAGACCCTTAGCTGGAGAAGGGAGGACCGGTTTAGCGATCTTGTCGGGTCCACGCGGAAAGCTTGGTTTTGCACAAATGTCCCTGCTGTTTGTTGCGTGTCAGACGCCGTTGGTCTGTCTTGTGCCCTGAACGTGTCCTCCCCTTGAACATGACTTGCAATGTCCTGCCGGACGGTCTTTGGAAAGCTCTGGGATCCCTTGAATTACACAGCTCTTGAAAACACTAACACCTATTATTACACCTTAGTCTAAAAAAATCACATTTACTGTTTTCACCACCCGTTTCATCAGTAAAATCTTTGCTTATTGGGAAGGTGTCAGATTTGAGTTTTCTAAAATTCTAACTTTCCCCTGAGAGCTTGAGCTTTACAACTGGCCACAAAAATGGGCAGGCGCGCTGCTCAATGGGACAGGCCGCTGCTGTGCATCGTGGGGGAGCGCGCCGGCCGCGCAGGCGGAGGGGCCCGAGTTTGCCGTCGGAGCCTCTCCCAGGTCCACGTGGTGCTAGTTCAGCTGGCCACCCGAGTGACGTCCTGCAGGAACTCCGTGCTTTGTGCCTGGACAGGTCCCAGGAGCGTTTTATCAGTGCCGAGGGAGGCCTGCCAGCCCATCACGGATGACTGGAAGGGACGGGAAGCCTAACCGAGGTACGGATTTCTTTTCTTCCCTGAGATACGGTACCTCTGGCTGGCCTGCTTGGGCAAAGGGGGGGAGGAAGGACTGTGTGTGTGTTTGTGGGTGTTTAAGGGACTTTGAGATTTCACGGCAACATTCTGCCATCACTCGAAACCTGTATGCCTTTTGAATAAATAGTTCCTTTCCTTTTTACCAAACTCTGACACTGAGAGCCATAATTCCTAACACCTGGTGGCAGGCAGAGAGTCCACAGTAACAGAGAGACCCCGGGGGAGGGGCTCATTTCGGTTACAGTGCCTGTGACGTCAGGGGGGCCTGCAGAGAGCCCCTCTGCCAGCCCCCACCTCCTGTGCTGTCCGCCGGGTGCCAGCCCCCGAGGGCAGGGTTAGCCTTGTGTGTCTGTGTCCTGGGTCCCAGCGCTGAGCCGCACGTCCCCAAATGAAAAAGGGACGGGGAGTGAGGAAAGGAAGAGATGAATGAAGAAACAAAGGAATGAGAGCCCGGACTCCATTCTAGCTGCACCGCATTTCTGCCTGTCCCTCAAACAGATGACGATCACTCCTATTTCAGGGTGTTTTGGTTACCACTTTCTGCTCCTTCTGATGTTTGAGTGTCTGGTTCTTCTTACTACGCAGTCTCGGCTAAAACATTATAATGTTTTCTCAAACTGTAGTGGCCACCCCGAGGGTCTCTGTGTCCCCACATTCTACTTCTCTGCAAGGCCCAGCACCACTGAGAGCGTGTGTGGGGTGCACAGCACATGGCGGCCGTTTCGAGAAAGGTCCTGAATGGAAGGAGGAGTGAATCAGGCAGATGACGCACTCCGCAGGAGGTAAGAAGCACGCAGTCTGTGAAAGGCGCTGTGAGCATGAAGCCTTCGCTGTCGGGGACCCACACTCTAAAGTGTGGGGGGCAGACAAGGAACAAGCACAGAGCAGCCCACGGGAAACGGCCGCGGTGTTGATGGTTCAAGGAGCGTACACGTTGTGCAAGGTGAGGTGACCTTCTCGGGGTCCTTCGTGGTTCCTCAGGGAGGTGCGGAGCTGAGACCCCAGGGCTAAGCAGGCCCCACCTGCTGTGGGGGGAGGGGCCCGGTCCCCGGGACGGGGAGGTGTTGCTCCGTGGGGCTGGCGGACCGCTTCTCAGAGTTGCATGCCTTGTGTTACCAAACATGCTACCGTGTTTTCTGTCTTCCACGGAAGGAAGGGGTCTCAGCCTCAGTTTCTCCCTCCCGCTGTGGCACCTCCAAGAGCCCTGGGCACAGATGAACCCAGGGCCAGCACGGCCGCACCAGCTGTTGCTAGGACGGCAGGCGTCGGTGGCCCTGGTAACCTATCCACATCCATGTCGTGGTGATTTGCATAATGGATCTTCCCATCATCTCCTTTTTTTCAAATAGTCCTATGTGCGTAGGACGGTTTCAGATGAGGCTCTTCTCCGAACCCACCTCCTCTCTCCTCCGTTTCCTCCTCCATTTTTCTCCATCGCCGCCACTCCCCTGCAAACGTGCTCCAGAGCCACTCAGTCCTATTTCTTCACCGCTGGCGGCCCGCCGGTAAGGCAGCCCCGCCCACTCAGTAGTCAGCGGGGCAAGGCCTCCTGCCCACTGCCTGTGCACAGTGCCTGTTCGCTTCATTTTTTTTAAGCTCATCATTGTCAGCTAATCCCGGAGCAATGGCTCCCCTGCATTTTGGACGCCTCTCCTGCAAAATCATTTCTCTCCTCTCTCCTTCCTTTGTCCTTGGTCCTGCAGCCGCCCACGAGCTGCCCCCCTCCCCAGGCATTTGTGCAGCCTGCGCCCAGCACAGGGTCGTGGCCGGCTCTCGGGTAGCAAAAGCGGCTTCCGATGAGCCACATCAGTACACAGTCCCATCAGTCCAGTCCTCGCCGCAGTCACGCCCGTCCCAATGGACCGTCATGCGTGCTGCAGGCGGGCGTCACTGACTAGCTGTCACTCAGTGGGGAGGACAGAGTGCTCTAGCAAGCTGGGTCTTCTGGGGCACACGGTGACTGGTCAATTCAGGGAAGCGGTCACGAATTCAGGGGGCTGCAAATGTAGGGACGGCCCCCTTGCTTCTGTGGCTCCAAGGAGAGGCCACCGTCACAGTGGGGGAGGGTGCGTGGAGTTTGGAGGAAAGAATGGATTGTGAGAGCTGCAGGCATCGCTTCTGCGGCACTCAGGGCTCTGTCATCCATGCCCATCATGATGCTTCAGGCGTTCTGGAAAGGTCCGAGGAGAAGGGCACAGGGCGGGGAGGTCACCCGGCACCCCGCACTGGCTTGTCCCTGAGGCTCGGCAATGGCACTTGCACGGTGGCGATCAGGGAACTGGTGTTGCGGTGTCACCCGAAGGATGAACTGCGCCAACCCTGGGCCTGGGGTCTGGGGTGTCGCGAGTATTTAGTATGCGTTCGTGGCGTGCCTTCGAGTTTGTAAAGACGGTAGCTCCTTTGGTCCGATGCGTCAACACCCCGCTGTGCCCTCCCACGCGCCTGTCATCACCGCAGTGAGGTGAGGGGGAGGGCGAGGGTGGGGGGACAGCCGCAGGCGGGATCTGTCTCACTGTCCTGTCCTCCGGGCATTCCCACTCGTCAAAGACGGGGTCACAGCTGAGCTCAAGGTTGAAAGCGGCTAAACTTGAGAGAACGTGACGACCCTGGAAACAATATGTTCTCAGGAAGCTCTCCCGCGACGGATGGCGGCCTCATGACCATTCCCCACAAACCCAGCAGTGTCCCCCGGGGCAGAGCAGGGAGCCAGGGGCGGGCCTGGGGAATGGAGATTGTTTCTAACCGGGGCCTCGGGCTGGCCTTCCTCTGTGCCCAGCTCCGGGGGCAGGAGCGCGGCTGTGCGCGGTAACCGGGAGCGGTCCCGTGCTGGGCAGACCCTCCGCTCTGACGAGGGGCGGGTGGATGCTTCGTTTTCTTGACGAGAAGATTGTGAGCCCCGCGGCTGCTGTTTTGTGCCTCAGGTTCCCGCCACAGGGCAGCCGGCCCTGGAGAACCCCCAGCAGACACTCCAGGCAGTAGCCTTATGGAGAATCGCTCAGAAATCTCCCCTTTGAGAATGATGCAGAGAAGCAAGCCTTTACTTTCGGGACATGTCTTTCTTTTTATGTCCTCCGTTTTTGCTCATGGTGAACAGCGAAGACCTGGGTAGCAATCTCCAAACATGGGGCTCGGGCTTGTCCGTGAACCCTCCATCGTGGGAACCCTGAGTCAGGAAAGAGTGCCAGACTTCTGTCGGGGTGTGGGCTGCTCCTTGGACGCCGTCCTGGGGGACCCAGGCTCACGCACGTCCACCCGTGGAAACACAGCCCTGCTGTGCGGGGCTGCTGTGAGCTCCGGGGTGAGAGGCGAAGGAGTGAGGGGGCTCATTCTCCGGGTGAGCAGAGTTCTTCTCCTGCGACAGCCTCTTTGTAAACACAGGTATGCTGTCTGATTTTGGGGGAAAAAAATCCATTCATTTAACATACCTTCACTTACGGTGAAAAAACGTAGAGGTTAGTATTTTTAACAGCACGTTTTATCTAGTTATTAAATAGTATCTGCCTTTAGGTCAGTAAATCACATGTCAAGTTTGTCTCGAATCCATTTGCTGGTTCCGGCCGCCCCAGCCTCAGAGCCCTCGGGGGCGCGAGGCCCTGTATACAGGTCAGTATTTGCAGTGAGAGACCAAGGCTAGCGGGGGCCCCGAGTCCGCAGGTCAGGATGGGCGGCCTCAGCGGGGACATGGAGCGGGGAGCGTGAGCTTCCTCCGTGTTGGTTCCACTCGCCCCTTCCTGGGCAAACGGGGTTACTTTCCGCTTCTGCCTCCAGCCACATCCACAGGTCAGCAGCGGCCACTGTTACCCGAATCTGGCAGGGGTACGTCCCGGGCACCTGGAGTGAGTCGACACCCGTGAATTTACGATGGCCGACGGCATCACTGCATGCGTGAAGAGAAGCCATCATATGTAATTCTACCGTATTTCACAGTGGGGCGAGAGAAACCTCCTTTCACTGACATCAAAAGCCCTGTCATTCTTCTCAAAGCCAGAGAGCCCCACCCCAGGAAAGGCTGCGAGGCTGAGCACACCACTAGCAGCTCCCACTTCTAACCCTTCTGTGTTTCAAAAACATCTCCCGTGGCCCCACGCTCCGACCCACAGCGGACCATAACCACGGCTAATGGCAGCCAAGTGACACTCAACAGAATTAAAGTCCATTTTCCTAAAGTCGTTGCTAGGTTTCAGCAGCCGTTAATTCACAGGTCCAGGAAAATTCGAGCAGGGCCGCCCCCCTTCACGACGGCCAGGTGTGGGGCAGGAAACGGGACCGCCGTCGGTGTTCCCGACTCTGCCCGCACACGTGTGCTTGGGGCGGCTTTCAGCAGAAGCTCGGGCCGGGCTCTGGACATGGCGGCGGCGGCTCCGGTGTGGACGAGGGGCTGCACGGCACGGAGGACTGCGTCACGGATTTCTTTCAAAGAACGTGCGTCTCCTTCGATGAGGACAGAGCAGGGAGCTTGCTGCAGACCCCAAGGCAGCTCCCTGTGCCTGTTCCTGCAGTAACATCATTCAGGGGTGCGGGGGCTTGGGATGGGTGCGTTTTCTCCGCCGTATTTACAGTGCATAGGGTACGGATGCAGGAAACCACGGACGGACCGAACAGGTTTCTGCGGGAGCACTCCCACAGAAATCAGCTGTGCAGGGACTAGGTCTCGTGCAGAGAAGGTGGGGGTTACTGTCTGGTGATAGCTCCAGCAAAAGAGCTCCAGTTGGGGTCAGACCCCGCTGAGACCTTCCTTTCCATCCTCCTAGAGAAAGTGTCCTGTCCGGAGGTTACCAGTGGTGACACAGCCAGTGACCGGACAGCTCACATCCTAAGGGTCTTGTTAGTGCAGCGGGGTGGGGGGTAGTTCACGCCTGTCGCCCATGCTTCTTCCTGGGTCTCGTAACTTAGTGCCCATGTGACCCGTCCGTGATCCTGTTGGCTAATCTGATGTGTTCAGCTGGATAGACCGTGCGGCCCAGTGCGTGGTGAGGCTCTAGCCAGCGTGCTTTGAGCAAGGACCTCGCCCTCCACGAGGCTCTTCCTCCAGACCGCCTCGGCACCTGAGCTGCAACAGTCGCTCTTCCCTGCGTCTCCAGCCTGCCTGCTCACCGGAACATTCAGATCACCGGCCCTCCACTGCTTGAGCCAAATGCTTATCTATCTGTCTATCTATCTATCTATCTATCTATCTATCTATCTATCTATCTCTTGCCTGTTATTATTCCAGATTTACAGTGAAGGAAACCGAGGCTTGGAGAGGTGACATGACATTTCACAGAGCGGAGTCAGTATTCAAATTAAAGTGTCACGCCCTGTTCTCTGCGAAGCTGGGATCCAGAGCAGCCTGGCTGTGACCCGTGGGACGACATTCAAGCAGTGAAGCTCTTGGTCTCGGGGAGTGTTACCTGCAAGAAGCAAGCACCAGGGAGGAGGACCCGATTTGAAAGGAGTGTCTTCCCTCTAAATTCAGGGGCACTGTGGGGCTCCCCAGAAAGCACGGCAGGATGCGGAGGGAACACTGGATTTCTCAGAGGGAGATCAGGGCGCGGAGGGAATTTCTGAGGAAGCGTATGAACCACAGCGCCAGTGTGACGTGCCTGGGGAGCCTTGTGCGATCAAATAAAATTGGAAGGAAGTCAAGCCAAGAAGAAGTCTACACTGGATTCATGTATTTGTAAAATATCGATGGAATAGTCAGGCGCAATGTGAAACTTCCTGAGTAAGAGGGTGGGCAGAACTCGGGTCCCTGTACTAGTGCGGAAGGTGGATGTCAGAGAAGTCACCCCACCCCGATTACGTTACTGCAGGGGTGGCAGGTGCTGTGCCCCGGGAGCTGCAGAGACTCGGAGGGCCGGCCTCACCTGGCATCTCGGGGAAGGCGTCCTGGAGGGGGCGGGGTCTGAGGAGCAGGACCGCGGTGCTGACCTGCGGTGCTGACCGGCTTCCCAGCCTCAGCTGCGCGGAGCAGGCGCGCCCCACCGCCCAATGGAGGAGCCTGATCCTCTTCTCCAACTGGCAGAAGCAAATGCGGGAGATGGAGAGAATTTTCTCACTTCTAAGTGTTTCCTTCCATAATACATTTTTAATCACGGCACCTGCTCTTACTTCTCTGTGCTAGCAGATGAAAAATGAATGAACAAGTTTCAGATGAATATTAATGAAAAACTGTAAATAATGCATTATACTTATTTAGATGCTTTTTCAGGTCTTTATTATTCTTTTGTTCTGTGGGACCAGGATTTTTTTTATGCACATTTACATCGTTCTGGTTGAAAGGATGGGATCAGACAACAAATGTCCCCATGCAAAAGGCACCAGGAGCCGACGTGGGCGTCCTGTGGGCGGCCACGGGGAGCCACGGCCACGGGGAGCCACGTCCACTTTTTGTGCCAAAATGAAACAGATTAGGACACCCTCATATTAACAGTGAGGTCCCATGTGCCAGGACCTGTGTCTGTGTGACCTCTCTGTCCTTCACGACAGCGCCATGAGGCGGGCCTCCCAGTTATTCCCGCTTCGAGACGAGAAAAGTGAGGCTGCGAATGACGCCCTGCCTCTCCCCAGGTGCCCCCGTGAGCGCGATGCAGGGAGGCTGGAGGCAGGTGCTCTGACTCGACACCCGTACTTAGTGAGATACACACAAATAAAAAAAGTCTCTGTAAGTGTGAATTATTTTTATGATGATTTAAGAAAGGATGATTTTTTTTGAAATAAACCACAGTGGGTTATTTAAGTTTGAGTCAATGTTCAGTTTTTAAGATCGCCGCGGACGGGTAGGGGAGGTCATGGAGTCCTGTGGACTGTTCAGCCACCAGCCGACGTGTCCTGTTCTTGGTTTGTTGGTAGAGAATGTGAGCGGGGTGCTGTGATGTGATGTTACAGTGCAAAGGGCGTGGCTGGCCGGGACGGCAGCTTCTGCTCGTCTTCAGCATGACCTGAGCAGAAACATTCTTCTCTGCGGACGCACGCGGTCCATTTTCTGTCGCCCTTCTTTCTGAAGGTGACACCCGCTGGCCCCCACTGCCCAACTGGTACATGATGGAAGACATGTACTGGTCCATGGAAGACACAGTGGAAGCGAGGCGATGTGCGTGTCACAGCGGACTCCCAGCGCCTCCTCCGTGCCCCCCGCACAGAGCGAGAAATTCGCTCTCCAGACCGAGACGCAGATGTGTCCAAATTCCACGGTGCACACTCCATCATTCGGCTGGAAGCTCGGAAATGAAGCCCAAGGCTGGGTGATCCCCGGCCTGCAGGAGTGCGTGGGGTGATGCCACTGAGGGAACGAGGACAGGAGGGGTCCTGGGGATCTGTTCCGACCCTGCAGGGCTAGGCAGCGCTCTCGGAGACAGCAGAGCAGCGTGAGGAAGGGACCCGGGCCCCCGCACCTGCGGGTGGGGCAGGGCTGCCCGTGGACGCCGCAGCGCCTTCCTACCTGTGTCTCGGTGGGTCTGGGCGGCCTCGGGGAAACACCAGGGCCTGGGTGGCCTAAGCAATGGAAATTTGTTCTCTCACCCTGCTGCAGGCTGGAGAGTCCAAGGTCAAGGTCCAGCAGATTCAGTTCTCGGTGAGATTCCTCTCCTTGGCGGGCAGGGAGCCGCCCTCCCACCAGGCCTCCTGCGGTGGGGAAGGGGAGGAGCTCGGAGCTCTCTCCCTTCCCTTGTAGGGGCCCCAAGCCCATCATGAGGGGCCCCGCCTGAACTCATCCACACCCAGCTCCCTCCCAAAGGCCCGCCTTCAAGCACTGCCTCAGGGAGAGGGCTAGGAGCAGGGCTGTCCAACCTGCGGCCCGGCACACAATCCTAAATTTACTTAAAACCTTCTTTTTGCTCATCAGTTTTCCTTGGTATTTGTGTATTTAACGTGCGGCCCAAGACAACTCTTCTTCTTCCAGGGTGACCCAGAGACGCCCGAAGGTGGGGCCCCCCAGGTTAGGATTCCGACACACAAACCGAGGGGCCGGAGGTGCGCTCCGTAGCGATCCCACGGGTGGTCTGCGGGGGCACGACGGGGTGTCCGAGATGGCTCACGTCCCTGCCGCTTCGCTGGGCCGCGCACGCTCCACATGCACGCAGCGCCCCCAGGCAGTCTCCTCCGCCCGGGACCCAGTGGGGCGCCGCCCCTTGATGAGGTCTGAAGGCTAATCTGTTGTTCGTCACATCACACGAATTCGTGGAGAAAGTCATTTCACGCCGTTGAGCCCTTGCTGAGCTTGTTGTTGACTGAAATCCACAGGCCTGTCCCTTAAAAGCTGCTCCTGTGTGAGATTTTTCCCGACACAGCACCGTGACCTTGGCTTTCGGACTTCTGCAAATTGGCATCAAATGATTCTCACTCTGGTCGTTTTTAGAGTGGTTGGCTACTTGGAAAGATTTACTTACTCTTTCCAGCGTCTCAAAGAAGTGGGAGAACAAAGGCACCCTATCTCATGGTTGGCTGTAAAAATGTCCGTGGAAACTTCTGATTCATGCACACGAGAGTAAATGCCACCCACTTCCTGCCGTGGTTCCAGACCTGTTTCCCCAAAGCCAGGTTCGAGCCCCGACGCCAGTTCCTGCAGGGGCGGCTTCGCTGGACATAGTGACTTCACAGACCGAGCAGGGTTCGTGAAGATGACGTCATACTCAGTGAAGGCGGGCCCCAATCTGATGACTGATGTCCTTGTAAGAATAGGAACATTTAGGGACACTGACACAGGGAGAATGCCTGGCGACGCTGGAGGGAGCGACTGGAGTGACTTGTCTCTAATCCGAGGGGCCCCCCAAGGATTGCCTGCGACACCAGAAGCTGCAACAAAACGAGGAGGACCCCTCCTCAACAGGTTTTGGGGGGCTTCGTCCTGCCCACTCCTCGAGGTCAGGCTTAGGGCCTTCGGACCCGTGGCCGAGTGAGTTCCTAAGGCTTCCACAGAGCAGGTGTGCGGGAGTTGGTAAGGCTGCCCTGGGGGACAGATTAACTAGGAGGCTTGGACCAGCCAGCCTCCCCAAGCCCACTTGGGGGTGTCTCTGGAATGGGAACAAAGATGCATTGCGGTTACGAGGACTACATGGAATAACATGTGTAAAGCTTCTCGCACGGCCCGATCACACGGTGTCTGACTGGGGGCAGGCGTGTTGGCTCCCCGCAGCTGCCGACTGCGGGGGCAGAGGGACGCGCAGGGCACTCGGGAGGTTCCCTCCGCCAGTCGCCACCGCCCACTCGCCATCTGTGCAGATAATAGCAATAACAGACACCGCCCCTGTTTTTACAGACGAGGCCTTGGTAGGAACTTCCCTCTGTCCCCAAGCCTGCACGCCCCGCCTCTGTCCCGGGACAGCTCCGCAACCGAACAGTCACGGCGAGAACACGCCTTCGGTTCTGTCTATTGCATTTTGACCTGCAGTCATTTTCTTTTTTGAAAAAATTCATACAGTCGTTGCAAGAATACATTGCCTTCATGAAAAGTAGAATGTGCAGATGTATTTAATTCACTAAATCCCTCTTATTAGGTCAGTGCAATCTTTATTTCAATAATATTGAAATAGCAGCCTTCGTGTGGCTCCGTGGGCAGGGGCTGCAGAACGCTGCTGCTTTGGGAGCAGTTCTGACGAGAGCCGGCTGAGTGCAGGGGGCGGCTCCAAGATCCCCGATCTACTGGCTTATTTGCGTGTGACATCGTGACGCCCTGTGCCTTTGTGAGCGGAGACGTGGAGACAAGGAGAAACTGCCCACCAGGAGCTGGTCTCCAGGAGTGACACGGTATGAAGGGTGTTGCAGCTTTAATCCTGGATAGGTGAGCACGACCTCTTCACTTTACCATGCGCGAAGCACTGACATCCAAGGATTTAATTCCAGTCTCCGCCATTATCCATCTGGGAAGCGGAAGAGCTGAATTCAAGCCCCTGTCTTTCCGACTGGGTGGCTTCCTGCGTCCCACCTTACTGCCGAAAGGACGCGCTCGGCTGTCACGTGCCGTTCTCGTCCCCCGAGGAACGGATGGCTGGGAGACAAGAAAGGCCTCGCTCTCCACCCTCAGTATTGAGATTCATTACAAAATGATCTCGTTTCATTAATTAATATTAATTCTCACACATAGGTCAATGAAACGAGGTGGTGACACCCCCTGAAATGCTTCGTATGTGAAGTGACATTGAATAAAGGTGGCATGGGGGGGAGTGAGGACATTATGAAGTACTCAGAAGATACTGTTGGGATGATTGCTCATTTATATGGAAAATAAATAAGATTACGTCCCTACCTCATACCACATGGATAACTAATTCCAGATGGACAAAACCTTCCCTGTGAAAGGCAAATGCTCAAACTTTTACAACATCTTCAGGATATTAAGCCATAAAAGGAATACACATGTATTCCACTGGATTAAAATTAGGAAATTTAGTTCATCAAAATGCATGAAAGACAAGCTATAACTTGGGAGAAAATGATTATGGCATCCATAACGCAAACGTTTCACTATCAAAATGTATACTTAAAATTTCCACAGATTGATGAGAAAATGACAACACATCAGAAAATACGGAGAAGACGCGGGCGTTTCACAGGAAAGTAAACACAAATTATGAATAAATGTATGAAAAGGTGTTGAGCCTCATTAGTAATCATGCAAATGCCTATCAAAACCCTAAACGTGTTGCTGCTTCACACCCCGGAGGCTGGAGGGACATGGCGGCGTGACAATATTGAGTGTGGCCATGACGGGAGCAGCAGGGACCCCCACGCCCGTGCTGGGGACACGTCAATCAGCCCTCTCACCAGCCCCAGAGCTGGCGATGTGTCTCTGAGATCGGGAAACCTCACTCCTGCCGATGTGCCCTACAGAACCCTCAGCTCAGGAGACGGAACCTGGGCGGACGCACACCGCAGGCGCTGCTTGTAGGAGCAAAAAATAGCAAACCCACCTCCCAAATGTCTGTCGCCTTTGGCACAGACGAGTAAACTGTGGACTATTTATTTGCACTATGAAATATGTGCAGTGGCAGCTGACCAAGGACCTCTGCAGGCGTCTGTACTGAGGAGATGAGAAAACGGAACGGTGGGTAAAAGAAATCACGGATGTTGTATTGTGCACGTATATAAAAGGCCATGTATACGGTACGAGTCCATTTGTGTGAAGCCCAGGCCGTTCAAAATCAACCATAGTATCACTTATTTGTGTGATACATCCACACGGAGCAATAAGGAGGATTAACACCTCCGTGTTGAGGAGGAGCTCACGGGTGCCCCATCCCCAGCGCACCGGCTGCCGGGCTGCCCGCCCTCGGCCCCCAGCCGACTCACCTGCCCAAGCCTGTGTGCTTGAACCTTGGCCGGCCCGCCACACCTGCACCCCACTTTCTCTGAAAAAGGACCTCGGACACACTGCAGGTAAGACGCCGAGACGAGAAATTCTCGAAGGCTGAGGCTTCTCCCGGTATTTCAGCAGCGATGCTGCACGGATGCTCTTGCTCAGCGGAGACAGATGGGTTTGTGGAGAGAACCGAGTGTGACTGGAGAGGGGGGAGCGTCCCGCAGCCCGAGACTGTGTAGCGGCCCAGCGTCGTGGGGCCTGGGGGTCCACATCCCACCTCCCCTCCAACCACCCCCAGGGAAGAGGCGTCCCTTCTTCTTAAATAAACGTCTGGTCCAGAAAACAGAACGCACACCCTACTCCAGGCCAAAATGTTACTTACACTTTAATAAACAAACGTCTCTCTTTTTGAGAGCTCGCCATGTCAAGGCAGGGCCACCGCCCCCCACCCCGCACCCCGCTGCGCTGTGAGTCACCTGCCTGATTTGTAACCATTTTCTGCAGCTGTGTAATGACCCTAAAGCTGGAAAAAAAGCATAAAACATGAAAGAAAGGTGTTGAAGTCAGCCTGAAGGCACTAAGTTCCTGGCAGCAGCTTGTAAAGCGGTCAGGAAATCGGTGCTGTGAGCTGCTGACGGTGGGAGGGGGCGGGGGCGGGGGACTGTCACCGGCCCCGAGCTGGAGGAGGTGGCGGACCTGGCACCCAGGCCCCGGGCGCCCCGCCCACTCCCACAGCCAGAGCACACCAGGAGCCTAACGGGCCGTTCACCCACGCGCCCATGTTGCCACCTCTTTGCTTGGGGGCTGGAATGGCAACGGGAGTGGAAAGAAATACATTGGGAGTTTTTTAATATGAAACATGTGGTTGGTTTTCTCCTCTTCAGAGCACTTTTCTCCTCTTCACATTGCCGTGATTCGAGGGGCTCTGTTGAAAAGTGTTTTGACTCTATAAGTACCAATTAGCTTTTGCAAAATTAAAAGCAGGACATGATTATGAAAATATTTTTTGTATGTAGTAAGCACTTGGGGTGATTTTTTTTTTGCAATACTCTCTGCTCATCCTTAGAAGTGCATGGTGTTCGCCCTGGAGCACCTCCAAGTGACTCTCCTACCAACAGCAGGACGGGTGATTCTAGAAACCTCCAGATATTTTCTAGAATAGCTGGATGCATCCGTATGCATGGTCCGATTTCCTCGTAACTCCCGTTTAAGGCCCCTAAGGGTGCCCGGGGGACACACTGAATCCCGAAACTGAGTCCCGTTAGAAAGACTTCCCGACAGTGCCCAGTTCTCACCTCCTCCCGAGGGTGGAGGTGCGTCTGGCTTCCATGTTTGTCTGCACATTAGGTGTTTGGAAAACAGAATGTGAGCAAAGGTGGTTTGTGCCCCTGCCCGGCTGCAGACTCTCCTGTCCTGTCACCCATGAGGCGTGGGCTGAGAGTGAGCAGTTACCATGGGCAAGACTACCCGGACCCCCGAGTGCCCACCAGGAGGGCAGCTGCCCGGGGGAGTTGTCTGAACCAAAGCGAACTCTTTATAAACCAGAAGTAAAGTTGATCTTGGTAAGGAACTGAGCTGGATGGGCGTGTTTGTTACTACGCACGGCCTGACTGATACACTCAATGAAGAGAGACGGAAAAACACAAGGACAGAGCCTGGCACAGGAATCGTAGGCCCCGTGGGCGGTACTGCTTATGACTAGATGATTTAGACTTTAGGAAGTGCATCGGTTTTACTCTGATGAGGATTATCGGTCACTAGATCTTCTGGAGAACCTGCTGAAGGAGCAGAGCGGCTGAGGGCCTCCGGGCACTGCCCCCCGATTGCTGAGCCAGGTGTCCGCTAGGCTGCTCCCGCCACCGGCCCAGGGCAGTCCCGTGTGTCCCTGTCTGGACACATCACACGTGGGGCCCGACCCCGCTCGGCTGAGATTCTGCAGGAGCTCCACCACGTGCTGAGCCTCTCCCTACCCTGTCCTTCCCCCTCTCTCCTTTTTCAGGCAGCGGCCCTGCCATGAGGATGAGAGCTGTCACCGCCCAGTCCCTGTCCCCTTCCCCTTCGCGAGCAGTTTCCTCAGTAAATCTCCCGCACGTGCGGTCCCATCTTTCTTGGCCCTCCTTGAAGGGCTCACACTGGCACCGTGGCCGAGCACAGAGAGAACGTCTTCTGGTCTCCAGACGAAGAGGATGGGGTAGCAGTCGAGGTCGGCAGAGGGAAGGTCGAGATCAGAAGAAACCTTGTCTCAGGGAATCAGTCACAGAGGCAGTGAAGCACGTGGGGGGTGCCTGCTGCCTTCCTCCCTCGTGGGAGATGACAGCGGTCTCTCCGACAGCCGTGGACTGAATCTCCAGCCTGAGAGCAAACTACGCAAACGAAGCGCGCAGAGGGTCACTGGGGACGGGCCTCAACTCCCGATTTCCTTGTGCTGCTCTTCAGGGCCCGGGCGGGGGCTCACTACGAGCACCGGGCAAATTAGGGAAATGAAAATAACCCCGCTCCGCGGCACCTCAGCCGTGGAGCAGGCCCGGAGTGTCTGCGCGTACTCGCCGATGTGGAGCGGGGAGCGAGGGCAGAGCTGTGTTCTGCAAAAGCGCACCCCTCGCTGCGCCCTGCACTCTCTGAGCAACTGTTTCTGTGCATGAGCGCCGAGGTCCTGGGGATGTCCTTTCACCCGTTCCTTCCCACCCCAAGGTCATTTGCTGGGTCCCTGATCAACAGCCCTTCCCTTGCCTTTCTGTCTCCTGAGGGAACTTCCTCCCGAGTCTTCCTTCCCACCTGCCCGCTCTGCAGCGGAGGGTGTACCTGGAGCCTGCTTCTGGCCGATGGTCTGGGAACCGACAAGGACGCTTCGAGAAGGGATTTTCTTCGTCAGGAGCAGGGCTCTCTTCTCTGTCACCAGTGAATTTTGTGAGGAGGCTGCAGGAGCTGAGATGGCTGAAATGATGATCCATCTCTCCAGATAAGAAGTACAGCCTGTGGCCTGACCACGTGGTGCGGAGAAACAGAGTGGAAGCAGGAAAGTCACTACAAGCCGCGATGGTCCCAGAGAAGCTAGACATTGGTCATTTTCCATGTCCGGCTGCAGCGTCAGGAGCTCTCAGATGGTCCCATCTTCAGTTTTGTGCCGTTTGCTTGGACCACCTGCCCTCCACTTCCTGGACTCTTCGAGGCCTCCAGGGCCACTGAACTTCAAAGACAATCCCTCCGGGTTCTGGTCGCGCATTACAGCTTGGACTTATACGAAGCGTTTGGCTTCCAACATTTACAACATTCTGTTTTTGTTACCTCGATGATCTTGTGTTAAGCTGCTCTTGACAAATACCCTACCGGGTCCCCCGATCCCGCGGATGGGACCTGTGTGGCTAGGCCTGTTCAGTATACAGCTGTTCGGCGAGCACGTCTCTGAAGAAGGGAGGAGACACTGAGACGCATGTGGAAGAGCTGGTGACGTGGGCACAGAGCCCAGAGCAGGACTTGGGGCTCGGAGGTGCTCTCCCCGAAGCTTTACGAGAGTCTCACATACACGCTATCGCCGTTTTTTCCAGTCTGAGATGAGAATGACATCACGTGACATACATTTTGGGCATCCCTGTGCTCTGGCTTATCTGGCCCAGTAAAGCTGTTGGAAAACTAGCTTTTGACAGTAACAATGACGCACCACTTTTGAGATGCTACAAACCTCGGGTAGTAAATATTAGCAGAATGACTTAAGAAAGGACAACGTAGCCGTATGAATAATGGGAAGTTTTAACCGGTATGTCTAAAGTCAGATAATAAACTTTGTCACTCTCAAATGCATGCTTATGGGCGTGTGGGTTAACGCCTGAGAGCAGAGATTTGACCTGGGTGACACTATTTATGACAAGTGCATTCAATACCCTTCATCCCTCAGGGTCGCACTGATTACAATATTTCATTACATTTAAAAACCCACTAAAGCCGCACACTACTGGTGAGAACCTGGAGATTTAGAACTAAACAGCTTGCCAAACCTCACATTATAAGACCGATGTGAAGGTGAGGCTCAGCTCCGTGCGTCCAGCCCGCCGCCTCCATCTCCTGCGCTCCTTTGGCGAACGCTCTGCCGAGGGTCCTTCCTGCGTCAGCTCCGGATGCTACAGCAAAACCCCCAGCCTGCTGGCTGGGACAACGGACATAACGCTCACAGACATGGAAGCTGGGAGTCCGAGAGCATGGTGTCTGCAGGGTTGGCCCCTGGGAGAGGCCACTTCCTGGCCCGAGACGGCCACCACTGCACGGAGTCCTCCCCCGGCCTTTGTGGGGGGTGGGCCTTGCTGGGGTGGGGGGGGAGATTGAGAGATCTTTTTCTCGCTCCCCCTCCTTATAAGGGCACTACGCCCACCATGAGAGTTTTGTTCTCAGGGGTTACTCTCACGCTACCTACGTCCCACAGGCCCTGCCCCCTAGTGCCGTCCCACTGGGGGGGTTAAGACTTCAACACACAGGTCTGGGACGACGGCAGCATTTGGTCCCTAACGCAGGCCTTGCGGGCTCCTTCTCTGAGACAGGAGGCTCCCATCCCGTGCCTTCGGGGTCACCGGTGTTCTTTCCTCTCCGCTTCATAGCCGTAAGTTATTCTGCTCACCCTCACCGCCAGGGTCAAGGCCTACGGGTGGGCCCACCTCCTGGTCCCTCCACCCAGGAAAGGAGACGGCTCAGTAAGAACCTGCCGTCAGCTCAGCCCACGCCGCACACACGGGCAGACGCGTGAACACACAAGGTGCCGTCACACCCGCGGGTGGTAATGGTACCTACGGTGTCCAAAACACACCTCCTTGCCTCTGTCCTAGCGCCTGAGGCTCCACTAGGGCGACGAGCTGCTCGACATCCAAGCTGACATTTCCCCCAAAGCGCTTCTCACCCTCCAGGCGTCCCTCTGCTCCTGCGCACGCTCTGAGCCTCCTGCTCATCCAGCTAGGACCCGGCTGGGGAAGCAGCAGCGTGGCGGAGGACTGGGTGACAGGGGAGCTGGAGGGCAGGGTTTGGGGTTACTGGGGCCCTCACTGCCCGCCGGCTGAGGGCTCTTTAACTTCAAACAAAGAGCCAGCTCGGCAATCAGTGCCGCTCTCCAGTCCATCTGGTTCCAGCTGGTCTTTTCGGGTTTGATTCAACCGGGCAGATGAAATCTCGGTGGCTTCGATGTCACGCTTTGGCAGGGCCGGCCTGACTGTGGGGTGGAGCGAACGCTCTCCCAGATGGTCAGATTTCAGGGGCATCGGAGAGAACCGTGCAGCTCTCCTCCGCCCCCACCTGTGTGTCCGGCATGAGGCTGGGTCTCCTGATTTTGCCTGAAGTTTCCCCGTAAGAGCTTTAACCCCTTAGGTTAAGGATCCCTGAGAAACACACATCCCCCATAAAACAGGCAACACTGAGTCCTTATCCGCTCTACGCACCATTGCCTGAATGAAGGACCTGGGAGCGTTTACTTTCTACCTGTTGTACGTTCTCCCTTTTCCACCTGGATTGGGTGAAGCTACGATCAAGTGCGATAGCACAGTGAAATGCACACACCAAAATGTGGGAAGCGGTGGTGAGAGTAGGCACAATCCATCAGATAAATAAGGCAGCTGCCGAGATAAGGCCTCTTCAGCTGCGGCTGTAAGGGAGAGTCTCACAGAATGACCAGCAGGGTCGGGACTGGGGACGCGCCCCGCCTTTGGGTGGGCGTGACTATTTCCATTTCACGAAAGAGGAAGCTGAGGCTCTGACAACTCCAGTGCGTTGCCCGAAGCCATCTGTTCGGTGTACGATGATCGAGCCAGTGTTGAGACCCAGGTGTGTCTGGCTCCACAATTCTTTCCCCAACACGACGTCCCTTGCTTTCAAAGCACAGTGTAATTTGTCACCTTTGCAGTTTTGCTTAGTGCAAGCTTTGGGTGCTGAAGAAAAGGGAGAGGCGGTCTGGGCTTGGGAGATATTCTGAGTTTATAGCCTTAAAAGGAAATGCAATCGCCCCCAGACTGGCGCTGCAGAGGATTAATCGTCCTCACCGAGAGGAAGAGCGCGGGGCTGCAGGGGACGCAGGTACAGTGAGCGCCCACCGGAGCCCGGCCTGCAGCGTGGAGGCATCAGTCACATTTGCGCGCCTGACTTTTCCCCAAAATGCCTCATTGAAATGCTGACAGATGGGGTGGCACCGTGAGTGTCTGATGTGCGATCACAAAGCACTTCGACTGGCACGGACACGGCGGACGGGACTGCTGTCGCCGGGACGCGCTTCCCGGTAGCGTGTGATGGACAGAGGGCCTGTGCAGAGGGCGGGGTCTGCTGGGCGCCGGCGGGGGGGTGTCCTCGTGGCGCGTTGTTATTTCGGTGATATTTAAAGCCCTTTTTGCTCATCGCTCTCTACAAACCAAGAGTGCAGCGCAAGGGGAAAACGCTCTGTATCCTGGCCAAATTCTTCCTTTCCAAGTAGCTTGTGTTGATTTTTTTTTCTCGCAAGCTCCAAATTAATTTCCTTTTCTTTTTTTGCCCAAAATTTTACAGTGTTGAACTTTGATATCCGGGAGAGGAGAGGTTACAGATACCCCCTTCCCCATAGCACATTTTTCTGGTTTTGGTGTTAAAACACTGGACTTGTCACAGGACCTCGGAGAAAGGTCTGCTCGCGCTTTGTCACTGCCTTTCTTGACTCCTCGTAGCTTGAGACCCTTCAGAGAGGAATTCCAGGGATGGCGACAGGCAGGCGGCGACGATTTCAGCAGAACACTTCCATTGTGCTAGAAACTTCTGGCCAACTGTTCTGGCGTCCTGAAGGGCTCTCTCCAAGAACACGGCCCAGTGCAGCTGTCTTTGTGGCTGGTGACTTTGTGACTGGTGACTGAGCAGGACTCAGTGAGGTGGCCCGCGTGGCTCAGGTCACGCAGCCCCAGGTCCATGCCACTCGCGCCCCATCGATGGGTCTGGAACCTGTAGCTGGAGTCAGACGCCTTCCTGGTTGTTATCTGCCAGCGGCTTTGCCAGCTTTCCTTACTCACAGATCGGCGCGGGTCAGTTTGCACGGTCGGCCAGCAGCGCCCACTGCTCTGGCAGGTGCTGTCTCCCCCGAATCACACACCCGCTGAAAAGCAGTTCCATGGAGGAGAGCCTGGGTTCCAGACGCTGCAATGATTGCTTTCACGAAACCTTGGCCTCGTGGACGTGTCTTTCCAGCTTTCTAAGTGACGGCACGGGCCGTGTGCCCGAGGCCCGGCTCATGCAGAAGTACGACAGCTTGTCCGAGAAAAGCACACGGACAATTGCTTGACTCGGAAGCTAAACTACCTGCCTTCACACGAAAGGCAGTTTTGACCTGGGAGAGCAACTGATGGCAAGAAAATAGGAGTGACTAAAGCTGGAGCATTCGGGAGACATTTTCTCAAAAATGAACAGAGTGAACTTGACCTTTAAAGGGAAACAAATTGTGGTATGTGCTGCAGGCATGAAAATCGGAGCTCCGAAGGGAAAACGTGGGGTTTTTCAATGAGGCCTGACCCATTCCCCACGAGCCGAGCGGTCTCCCCGTAAACACCGGGGAGCCTGTCCTGCAGAGACTGGTGGTGTGTTTGTGTCCGCGCTGTTCGGCGCGTCCTAGTGATACAGGTGGACGCGTGTGGGAGTCAGTCCCTGGAAATGGCTGGTGGGCGGAGTTACAGAATTGGACAAGCGCCGAGGTCTATTCAACGTGCCCAACAGACCGATAGGTTTTAGTGTCACAAAGTTCAAATGTTTACTGATGTGGTTTCAGATCCCGCACTGCAACTAACCTTTGAGAAACTGTGATTTTTCTAATGCAAGTGAGGTTCTAGAGAAGGATACTCACAATTACCTAAAAAGGCTATGAAAACGCTCCTTTCCACTTATGGGGTGAGCCTGGGGTCCCTCTTTACTGACCACAAGGTAATGAATGTATATAAGAAAATCCAACAGCTTCCTATAAGCCAGATATTAAAGAAATTTGTAAGAACGTAAAACAATGCCAATCTTTGCACGATGTTTTATATTTCAAAAATATTTAATTTTTATTAAAATGCATTATTCATATTTGCCCCCTCTTCTCCCGGCTCTTCAGGCAGGGGGGCCTTTGGGAGCCGGCGGCTTCCGAGGGGCCCGGCCAGACTCATTCTGAGGGGCCCCGCTGGCGTCCACTCTCCGTGTCCGTGATCACTGCACGAAGTGTGAGAGGAGGCAGGTGTGAGAGGAGGAGGGAGAGGGCAGGAAGACTCGCCGTTGAGGAAAACCCCTTCCCTTATAAAGGCTCACGGGAACCGAGTTCGTCTTTCATTGGCCTCCCACCCCCAAGTGCATCGGCAAAACGCGTGTTTGTCTTCCGCACACGTGCCGCGATGGTAAACGCAGAGCGGACGAAGTGTGCGCGTTATTGGCACATCACGCTCATTCTCCCCTACACTTCATCTGCATCCTTCTGTCACTGAACGTTTGCTACAAAAGAAGCCACCCCGAAATTACGTGGCTTAAAGCCACATCCTGTAATATTATTTATTGTTGCTCGTGACGTGGAGGTCGGCTGGAGGGGGGTGCGGATCCTGGATGGCGCAGAGGCGTGTCCACGTGGTTTCACAGTGAATCGCCCCCCCCACCCCCCAGTGAGTGGGCCCGGCCAGGTGAGCCCGTCCAGGTGCGGGCTGAAGTGGGAGAGGGCCGTGCAGACTCCCGGGGCTGCTCACAGGCTCCGCCTGGGGCTGACGTGGGCCCTTCCTCCCGGCTCTTCCAGCAAAGCAACACACAGGGGAAAGCCCGACGCGCAAGGGCAGGGACAGAATTCTGCTTCCGAGGGAGGAGACCCAAGTGACACCTCGAAGGACACAGATCCAGGGAAGAGGGACACAGATCCAGGGAAGAGGGAAGACGTGAAATTAGCGTCACTAATGACACGGGCATATTCTTCTGTGCCCAACGGCACGTGGTCTCAGTGGAGGACACTGATGACAGACAGGTCTTCCACCGAAGGCACCGTGACACTAGGAAAGCCGCCCCACGGCGCAGCTCAGACAGCCGGGGAGGAGTTGGCCGGTCGGCCCGCTAAGGCAGGATGCGGGTCTCTGATACACGGGCGGGGAACTCGGAGGAGAGGAAAACAAGCACGCAAACGATCCAGGCCCAGCGGCCTTGCCGTACTTGGGGCCGTTCCCGGAAAGAGCTCACGTCCGTTTTGTGGCTGGCCAGGTAGGGGGCAGCAGCTGAGGCCGACTGAAAGAGGGCGGCCGGGGAAGGAGACGCACCTTAGCGACCCCAGGCACGTGCGGTGGTGCAAAATGGATCAGTAAAGAAAGGGGCAAGCGTGGGTGGAGACCCCAGGCAGGCAGACGGCTGCGGAAGTGTTGGCTGCTTCCACTTACTGGGCACCCACTGTGCGCCAGGCCGGCTGCAGGCCATGTCTCAAGCCCCTCAAAGCCACCCCGGGAGAGACACGTGTATTCCATCTTAGAAATGATGCCATGGACGCCACAGTGGGACTAAGCGACTCAGAACCACAGACCCGTCAAGCTGTAAAACAGGTGCAGACTCGCACAGACGTGACACAGCTCACGGCTGGGCTCAGAGTCAGAGCCCGGGCCCTGCGGCAAGAGCAGCTATTCCCGTACTCGAGATGTGGGGACCCCCGTTCCCACGCCGATATCCCGGTCCCCAGCGTGATGGTCTCGGGAGGCGGGGACTCTGGGAGGTGATATGGTAGCGAGAGTCGAGCCCGTGTGAATGGGGTCAGTGCCCTGAGCACAGAGAGCCCAGAGAGCCCCCCGAGCCGTCCACTGCCAGAGGGCCCAGCAGGAAGTTCCTGACGCAGACGGGTCTAACCAGCTGGCACCTTGACCTCGGTGCAGCCCCCAGAACTGTGAGAATCAGTGTCTGCCGTTTACATAAGGCACCCCATCCATGGGACTTGGTCACGGCAGCCCAGAAGGACTAAGACAGCCATCAAGAGGCTTATGACGTCGCCAAGCCCTGGGTGTGGGGCAGTCCCCCAAATCGGCCGGGAAACCAGGACATAGATTCTGTGACAGCTGCTTTCAGCAGCCCAGCCCAGGTACGGAGGTTGGCTTCCTACACTCAGGTCTGATCAGGTGGCGCTGAGCTGGAGACTGTGATGTGTCCAGGGGTGTCCGGAGGACAGACAGCCTTGGGGCCTGGGGACAACGGGCCTGGGGAATTGGTCCTGCCCCTCTACTGGGGATGGGATCATGGCCAGGGTGACATCCTAGAAAAAGTTTTTTCCCCAAAAGACAGCGAAAGTGTATCGGAAACAGAAAGTTAGTCAGCATTCCAGTTTCAGTGGAATCATTCTTGTCCCTTTGGCCACTCCGAGTGTGTGCCTTTCACCCCGTGTCCCCGGAAGGAGCATGAGCGTTGCCAGGCTGGGAAGTCAATTCACATAATCCATCGGGCACCCAGGGTGACAGGAAGTCTAGTAAGTGTTTTAAATTCTTCTAATCCTCATCACAAGCTTGGAGAGGGTGCCGTTACACCAACTCTCGGGTGCGGGCAGCACGGCCCGGATGCTCTGCCCAAGGTCATGTACTCGGCGGCAGAGCCAAGATTCCGAGGGCCTATGCGAGGAGAAATGTGTCTTTGGCACACCCAGACTTTCCTTCTCCCCGTGGGAGAAGTCAGCAGCCCAGAGTCTGTGCACACGTAAACCCCTCGAAACCCGTGCAAACGTCACCACGGACTCTGTGTCAACCACGGCTTTCTATGGGGAATCTAGTGTTTTAAATGCCTGCAAGAGAAGTTTTCGTGGCTTTTACCTCCGCCCCTCTCTCATCCTTCCAGTGATGAAGGCCATCAATTTCTATTATTAAATTAGCGTTAATTATTACCAAGGCATTACAGAGAAGCTTTCAGGCAGGATCAGTTCATAAAGACGTTCAAGGATCCTCTAACACTGAGAAAACCAAAACAAAAACAAAAGAGGAAAATAAAAACAATCCCCAAACAACCAGAACAAACCTTCTGTGCGATGTGAACGTGGGCACGGAGGCACAGGGAGAATTTTACGCACTACTGATCAGGCAGACGATGCTGACCTCGCTCTCTGAAGCCCCCGTGACCAGAAAGATTAGCGCACACGAGAAACTACGTTAACGGGTCAGCTCGCTATTTCCTTGCTGCTGGCTGGACTGTCTAAACATCGGCCATTAGTTCTGTTAGGAAATACTGTTTTGATTTTAAGGAAAAGAGCAATAAACAAAGAAGAACATTGAATCCCAAGTACCAGACATGCCATTGACTCGTGTGGAACTCTGGAAACTAATTCTGTCATCATAGCGTCCCCTAATGCCTGAATACAGCGTGGACGTTACGTGGCCTCCCGGCTGTCTTCAGCCTACAATTTACACACACAGGAAGGTGCGGACCTGTGCACAAGCTCGCCTCCAGAATAAATACGGGGGGGCCGCCGCATCAAAAGCCCGTGGCTCCCACTCCCCCATGGAAGCGACCCACACACACTCTTCCGCTTGTCTTACTTCCACCCTCTGTAACGCGACGTCCCCGCGGCTTTTCCTGATGGGCACATGTGTGCATTTAAAATGTGCTAACGCAAACTTCAACACCCCAACGCGTCTCACCGTGATGCGCATTCAAATCATCGTTACAACAGCAGACGCAGAAGGCTGACCCCTAGAACGTCCGCAGATCCAGAATCAGCTACGTCCTGCTGAATCAGATGTCTTCTGGCCGTGAGCCAGGAAGGCGCCAAGAAAAGTGGACGCTCGAGGGAGCCTCTCGCCCTGAGCCCAGCCTTTGCTCGCCTGGTGTCCAGCTACTGAGGAGGAAGGACACCGGTCGGGCCCAGAGCGACAATGGCGCCTAGCAAAAGTCTAGGTCACATGCTTCCCCTTGTGTGTCCCCATGGGGCTTCCTTGGAAAGCAGCAACAGACACACTGTCAGCCTGGCCTGGGCCTCTCTTGCGTTGGAGTCCTCGTCAGCCAGGGCTGAGACACGGGCTGGGCGGCGGCATCAGGGAACAGAGTGGCCGGTGGGAGGGGAAGCGCATCCATCCGCTTTTGTAGGAAGAGGCCGGAAGACGTCAACTTCCTCGCTTGCGGAGTGAAATGGTAAGGGTGACTCACACCCGAGGGCTGTCCTGAAGAAGAACGAGGGACGAGCCCTAAATTCAATGAGAAATATTTATTAATCAAATAATAACAAACGGTGCTGAGCAACCAGCAATTTTTCCTTGGTCGACAGAACAATGGGGTCATTTTTTATACGCCTCTCGGTTTTGCAAGACTCGAAGTCAGCAAGGAAACGTGAGACTCTTCCTTCACCGATTTGTTTTCCGAGCCCCATGAAATGCGGCTCTCGGTGCGGAGGCCAGCGACGCAGGGGGACTTACCACTCTTGAAAGGAGGTCCTTCGAGCTCCACGGAGACCCGGGGGCCGCCAGAGGGCCGAGGGCCTGCCTCCGTGATGCCCGGGGAGGGCGTTCGTGGCAGGGAGCCACCTGCCCAGAGCAGCCCACAGGCAGAGCACCACACATTTCTTATTGGGGGAGCTGGAAAATGGGGGGACCACAGCATACAAGATTTCATTGTCAGTTCATTTAAGAGACCTGGCCCCGGGCGTCAGATGCTAAGGTGATGGCATAATCAGTAGTATTTAAACAGTGTGAGAATTTAATTTACAAAAAAAGGAGAAAAGTAGACCTTGCTGAACCTGAGGTTTGGAGAATGTCCGTAACCCAGACGCAGCCTGCCGGGGGGCACAGCTGTCCGTGTGCAGCTCGGAGCGTGCGAGGGGAGACACCCAGCGTCCTCTCATGCACCATTTCGCTCCCTCCAACGCCAGCCCCGCTGTGGCCTCGGCCTCCGTGTCTCTCCATCTGAACCGTCCCCAGACCGCCGCTCTTGGCCGAGGGCCGTCCAGGAGCCGGGCGCTGCCCCGCTCCTCGGGGACTCCCGCCAGCACTTGCAGGGGGTCCGGTCCCGGCTGCGTCACCAAACACTTGCTGCATTCAAGCCGCTCCCCTCACCCCTCCACCGTTTCTTCTCCGACTCTCCTCAGTTCTCTGGAGCCCGGTTTGTTTGTTTGTTTTTTACTGGCTCCTGAACGATGACTCCTGGTCTCCTAAACTTGGCAGTTACTCGTTTGTTTGTTGCAAACAGGGAGGTCCCCCAAGAGCGCCCCAGCTGTCAGAGACCGGAGTGGGAGGTAGCAGAGCCGACACAGCGGCCCCACGAGTGACGGGGGCTGGTGGCAGTGGGCCTCCTGCACCTCCCCCCCTCCGTTTTCCCAGGAAGTCCACGGTGGTGCCAGGCAGGGCCTCTCTGCCCGGGCTCCTGCGATGGGATGGACGTGCCGGTGTGACTCCCCGAGGCAGGACCGAGGGCTGGGAAGGTAGAGAGGGGTGAGGAAATCCTGGAAAGGAAGCATTTCCATCATAACCTCAAGGTGAGGCTTGACTCTCCACCGTTCCCTGAAAAGGCAGCAGGACGTGGGGAAAAGCAC
Organism: Trachops cirrhosus; assembly: GCA_028533065.1. Classification (NCBI taxonomy): domain Eukaryota; kingdom Metazoa; phylum Chordata; class Mammalia; order Chiroptera; family Phyllostomidae; genus Trachops; species Trachops cirrhosus. The sequence continues at coordinate 146,250,329 of CM052543.1, forward strand.
AGGTCCAAGTCCTGGACCTATGTTCAAATCTGATGCATCAGGTCTGCGGTTCTCTGAGCCCGAGCCCCTTCACCTTGACCTTCAGCAGCTCGAGCGCACCCGTGTCGCTCCTGGGAGCAAGGACTCAGCCTGTGCACCTTCCTTCCCGTCCTCCTAAGATCACACTCCTCAGACGGTTCGCTGCTTTGGTGTTTTCATCGTCTGCTCCATGTATGCGGCCTGAGTTTGGGGTTTAAATTTGTACTGTTTGCCAGCATTTTCTCCCCCACACAAACACGTCGTTAAGCAAACAAAGGCTGAGTGGTTTTAGTGTGATTATGAATAAAACAGAGAGCACCCACGTGGGGCTGAAGAGGAATTAACTTGGTCCTGACGCTGAGCTACCCTTGATTACCCATCACGCGTCCATGCCAGGGATAAGGAGGATCCGGGGAAACCCCCCTCCCTTGGAAAGTGTATTAAAATGATAAACGAGGTTTTGGTGGCAGTTCAGCGACTATGAAGTAATCTCTGTGGACACACTCTGCCCCCGCTTGTTAGGGGCACGCGGACGGGGAGCACCGGCTTCCACATCAGAGCCTCGGACCGGTCGTCAAGGTTACCGAGACTCCGGGATTCCGGGGCAGAGACTATTCCAAAGCCACCACTGCACGGCCGTAAATATTCGTCGTTCCGAAACCTTCTCCATGGATCATTTTCTTGGAATTCCTCTCCAGAGGAACAGCCAATGTATTAATTTTCCTGATGGAGCGCCACACTGACAGGGAGTAATGAGGAGGCTTGGTAATGGCCCCGTCTTCCATCTGTCCCAGGCCCCAGCGCCGGCGTCCCCGCGCTTCGAGGGGCCGGCCGAAGCCAGGGAGAGCCCCCTGCCCTGCCCGCTGTGGCCTTGCCGGAGAGCAGGCAGACAAACCGCGCGAAATTCCGAGTCCTCGCTGCGGCCTCGCAGCTTGTACGCTCATTTGGAAGAATCTCTGGGCCCTTAAGTCTCGCTACATTTGAGAAACCAGATCCAGGCGTCCTCTTTCTGCATCCCCTGTGACGCAGCGCCCACGTCCCCAGTGTGGAAGTCAGGGGTTGGCGCTGGGCCCTCGGCACGTCGTGGCGTGGGGGCATTTTGGGGTGCTCGCGCCAGGCTCGGCACAGGCCCCTCTGGGACGGGCTGGCTTCTCCGAGCGAGCGTCCTGCTGTCCGGGCCTCCCGCGCGGTCGCCGAGGGCGAGCCCTTTCCTCTGCCCTCTGCCGGGCTCGCCGTCCCCCACGCGTCAGCGTGCCGCCCCTCTGTTGTCTGCTCACCCACCGGCGGGCGCCCGGCGGCCTCCCAGTCTCGGCACCAGTGAACAGCCTGCAGCGAACACAGGGCACGCACAGTCTCTCAAACTGGTGTGGCTGCCGACGTGTCCCCGAGGCAGAACTGCCGGGTCCTAAGGCAGTTCCGTTTGTTATTTTTTGAGGAGACTCCACACTGTTTCCCACGGTGTCTGTAACCCTCGTTCTGTGGAACACCGGATCACACGCCAGCGGAGTCGCGAGTCGTGGGTTTTCACTTAGGAGCAGCTGCACGGCCTCGGGCGCGTGACGGGCCGAATGCCCCTGCCTCCCCGGGGCTCAGGTGCCGGCATCCCCACCCCACCGTGGCGGGGTCCGGAGGTGACTAGGACATGAGGGTGGGTGGAACCCCCATGGTGGGATTAGGGCCCTTACGGAAAGAGACCCCAGAGAGCTCCCCGCCCCTCTGCCCTTTGAGGGCACCCTGAGAAAATGAGGAAGGGGGTCCCTGAAAATGGCCATTGATGACAAAGTGGGATCCCACTGGACACCAAGTCTGCCAGCGCTGCGACCTTGGTTGTCCAGGCTCCAGATCCAGCCCAGTACATCTGGGGTTCGTTTATTTGTCCCCGCCGAGGCTACAGTGTTTTTGATAACAGCCAGAACGGACTAACAGGTGAGTTCAGCCTCTCCCCCTCTCTGCTGCCCTCCCCACGAAGGCCTCCCGCTCCCAGCCCCCGCTCTTCCCTGGAAGTGTCCGAAGTTCACTCACAGGCTCAGACTTCTCAGGGGAGCGAGTGTGTTTCTGTCCCTGGATCTCCAGTGGGAAACTCGTTTCAAAAGAAGCAGAATCAGTGGAAACCCGAAATGTACAAGTTCGGGCCTGAGCAGAAGGCTTGGCAAGCCATGTCGTGTGAGAACAAAGCAGCCAGAACCCTCCCTCTGGGGACAAAACACATTATTTCTAGGACGTGCTTCGGCTCCATCTGCTCGGGGAAAAGGAGCGACTGTCCCATATGCCTCCCCGCGGGGCTGCGCCGCCCACGCACCGGGTCTCCCCACGACGCAGAGCTGAGCGGTAAGTAACCACGGGCTGCTCTGCAGGAAACAGCATATGGGCCACGGAGGGAACGCAGACACGTGGCCACCTCGCCTCCTTTGCTCTATTTTTGTGGTAATAAAAGCAGCTGCCGCTCACCAATGATCGGTTTCTAGCTGTTTTTGTAAATCTGTTATTCATTTTTTTCCTGAAGAATTCTCAAGCAATATCCATCGTACTCATTGTTGAAATTATATATTCATGAAAAAATTTAAATACCCCAATTATATTATATGGTCATATTTTCCACATAAACATAGGCATTTATTTCCTCTAGCAGGACCAAGAGCCAGCGCAAGATGTGACTTGCTAGGCTATTTGGCAGCCCAGGACGATTAGGACCCTGCTGTTTGCAGTTAATACGGAGCGTGACTTGAGCGCGAGGCCAGGAAGGGAAGGAGGGCTGGTACTGCACCGTCCCTTTGTTTGTGGGAGCCGGACTTCCACGGGACACGGCGCTTAGTTTAAAGGGAAGAGAGGAAGAGTTACTTTACGTCCTATGTACACATTCTATCCTTAATTTCAGTAGTTGATCGCCAAGTGACCACGCTCAGGGGAAGCGCCAGGCTCAGCCCTTCCGGAGGAGGTGGGTAACACACCAGGTTAGCTCCTCTCACACCTTTTCGACTCAGGGAGGGGCTGGCTACCCATCTGGAAGGTTCTCAGGGAGATGGGTCCGGTGAGCCCCCCGCGGAAGCTTTAGCTGCTCAGCTGCGCAGTCTCCGACCTTCGCCCGGCGCTGAGTTCAGCCCGTCGGGCGCTAAACCCACTGGGGCCCGTCCTTCTGTCTCTGAGCCGGCTGCGTCGAGACCATCATCAGGGCGACCCAGGACTCCAGAAGGAGGCTTCACTCCGTGAGACAACGGGCCGTTGGAGCGCAGGACGCTTCTCTGGGGGGACAGTGTGGCGGAAGCAACTAACCCTCAACCACATCTGTCTTGGGGGACCAGGACTGCCGCCTCCTCCGAAGTTTCATGGGAGCTGAGGCGCGTGGCTCTTTGGGACAGTTGTCATCTGATGGGCTCTGCCTCAGTGGGACCCGAGGGCTGTGGAGGAGGTAAGAGCCGTTACAACTCCAGGAGTTTATAAATCAAGGCATCTGAATCAAGAAACTTCTTCCCAGCACTCACTGGGTTTCACAGCAGCTTAGGCGTCCCAGAGGGCGGCCCTGGGCTCTTGCCCGGGCTTCCTGGCCTGGGACCCGCCGGACGCCTCGGATCATAAAAGGTGCCGGAGGTAGCAGAACCGACGGCGGTCCGGCTGGGGGGTCCGCCCGGGTGGGGCAGGCCCTTCACGGTCAGCCAGGCCGCCGGGCTGGTCCCTCTGTGGGCCGGCGTCTTCGCCTCCTCACCCTGCGTGCCCTGTGAGTGCGGATGGTGACAGGGACCCTGATGGCCCCTCTTCACAGCCATCTGTGCGCTGGGAGCGAGCAAGGGTGCGAGCACCCCCATCAGGCCCTGCGTGGAGTGAACCGCAACCTCCCCGCCTGCATGGACAGAATGACACTTTGCGCCCGGGGGTCACAGCCACGTGTGGGAACAAGGGGGCAGAGCTCAGGTCGTTGGCCAGGGTCTGAGAGAGGAAGACTTTGGAGATCTGTGTTTCCAGAAGATGGGAATCTAGAATGTTCCTTTCTCGTGTTCTGGGCTCTCTGCAATATTCTCATTGTCCAGCTCTGCCCTCGGACTCCCCTCGTGAGGGCGTCAAGCCTGGGAGGGACATGTCACCTGCCTGACCGAATATTCTGTTTGTACAGACTTCTAGGGAGGACTGTGAGATACAATCCTTTTTTGATAATTCAGTACTTAAAGGGCTCTCCGTGGAGAGACAAGTGATTCACTCGTGTGGGCCTTTGCATTCGGAAGAAGGCTGGAGACCGGGTTCGGGGCCTCCACTCGGCCAGCCTCCCCGGGGGGCGGCCGCGGTGGGCGGGGTCACAGCGCAGGGTGTGCTCTGCGGGGACCGATGTCTCAGGGGAGAAATGCACATTTCTCTTAGGCCTGAAGGCCTACAAGAACGATATTTTCCATCTTCTCTCCAAATATATTATGTTTCTCAAATATAAGAAATTGGCTTCTGTAAAATCAATGTAAACATGACCCTGAATCAGTTTCTGTCTCGCTTCATTTAACTGAGATTAAACAAGGAGATCAAAGCGTTGAAAAAGTGAGAAGCCCAGAAATTATAAGATCTGCCTCCAACTCATTAATCAGTTCTCAGTGTAACTCAGTTCCTGAGCTCCTGCTGAGGCAAACCAACACCTGGAGTCACTGGAAGGAGAGGCACAGCCCTCCTCGTGGCAGCCGCTCGGTGACAGGGAGCTGTGCCCGCTCCTGGGCTGGCAGGGCCAGAGCGGGCTCCTCCCGGGGTCCCGCCAGCACCTGGGCACCGGACAGAAACAAAGGGGCTGTGTGTTGGGAGGTGGGGGGTCCCCATGAGAACAACGCCCCCTGGCTTTCTTCAACCTCTGCCAAAGGCGAGCAGAGCCGGACACGCACCAAAGTGCTGAGGACAGGTCTGCGCCGGCGGCGTGCCCGGCGGCGGGAGGGCGGTGCGGCACGGCCTGGGTGCCGCTCGGGTCTGCGCAGAGCTGATGGCACCTTTCAAGGGAGGCCGAGCAGTGGAGGCTCGGGGAAGGGAGAGGACGACAGAGGCGGGCGGAGGGGCTCGGTCCACACGCACCCCTCCGCGGTGGCTGACCGGAGCGTGCGCACGCTCAGCCGTGTCCCCCCTAGGACAGAGGGACCCCTGTTCAGGCGGCCGCTGCAGACAGGCGGTTTCTCCGGCCAACCTGAGTGCTCTCAGCGCTCTGTGGGGTGCCGGGTCCCTCGCAGGGGTGCGGCCTTTGCTCTGGTCTCTACATGCCGACGACTCGCACACGCATGCACACACGCACACACATGCACGCACACGCACACACCTTGTTTTCTTTTCAGGCGTTCCTTCCCCACCTTGTCATCCGATGTTCTCTTGTCATCCTCCCGGGTTCCTGAGGTCCGTTCATCAAACGTCCCCTCAGGAGGCTTAGGTCTCTACCCGCAGCTCTGACTCTCCAGCTGGTGTTAGAGGGAGCTCGAGGCAGGGGACCGCAATAGAATATCGTTTTGGAATGGAGAGAAACCCGCTCGTTAAACGACACACGGCACCACCTTTGTCCACAGGGCGCCGTGGACACCCGGGCTCCCGGGACTCTCCAGGGGGGAGGCCGTGTGACCCACCGTTTCATTCTCCAGAGGAAGGAACTGAGAGCGAGAGACACACCGCTTCTCCGGGGACGCTCTCGAGAGCTCCGGGGACACGGCGCATGGGGGGAGACCCCCAGGGCTTCCTCCAGACCCCCGAACCACTTCCTCCCAACCACCTGGTACCAAACCCTCCTGAGACTGGTCTTCACCGGCAGGGACAGCTCCCCAGGCTGCCCTCACAATGGGGCCTGTGCCCCCGTTCGACGGTGGGGGTACACGGGCCCACTCTTGGCCACAGTCACTGAAACCTGAGACAGTCACCTGGCTGCTTCTGGATTTCTCTACGTTGGGAGCTCAGGAGCTAAACCCAGCTCCCACCTTCCTGGTCACGCCCCTCTGCCTCACTCTGCGCCAGGGGCTGGCCAGCAACGCCGGCTCACCCCAGTCCAGGAGAAGAGTGTGCAAGGACAGGGACCGGGCTGCAGCCACACCAAGTGGCTTCGCCCAAAACGAAGGCAGAGCTGGTCTCGGTAGTGACCTGGGGCTCGAGCCACGCACACTGAGCGACCTGAGATGTCCCAGCACCCATTTCTGCGCCTCGGGGACAGTCCCCGGGCCCAGTGAGCACGCAGCATTCAGACGAGAGGTCACAAACACTACATTCAGTCTCCCAACAACCTTCCGCCTTTGTGGGCCAGGAACCTGGAGCTCAGAGAACTGACCGTTTCCCCAGACTGCAGAGCGAGGGAGGGCCACTCCGGGATGGGAACTGAACTCAGCTCTGGTCCTGTAGCTCGGCTGGTTAGAGCATCCCTTTGACACGCCATGGCTACAGGTTCAGTCCCCCATCAGGGCACCCACGGGAGCCCACCACTGAAGGCATGGGTGAGTGGATCAGCAAATCAACGCTTCTCTCTTTCAGTTTCTCTCTCACCTTCTCTCTCTCAAAAATCTATTTAAAAAAAATTAAACTGAATTGAAAGCCTCTTCCCCTTCTTCCCCTTTGCTGTAAAACTCAGTCGCCTCGGTGCCCGCTCTGTGTGTTCCTGGCCAAGCTCCCCCTCCTTCTGCCTGGTCCCAGCGGCCGACCCCCAAGGACGTTTCCGGCTCAAACCTCGTAACACCTGCTAGGAGCCGTCATGAACGTCAGCAGACGAAGACAGAAATCTCAGGTCTGCCATGTAAACTGTGTTTGCCAGAGAACAAGCACTTCTCCGAAAAGGCGTCAGCGGCAGGTGAGGGGACTGTGGCCGCCACGCCCAGCTCTCGCCTTCTGGCAACTTAAACGGAGGGAGTGCTCCTTTTGTGTGGCGTGTTTGCTTCCTTGTTGGATTTCACTGGACTCTTACTTTCACTGGACTCCTTGAAAAGTACCAGATGGAGCGACGAGGCTCACCCAGCGCCGGCTCCCTCCAGACTCGCTGAAACGCCCACCCCCCGGCCCTGCCTCGGAAAAGGCTGTGAAAATCCCCACTAAGGACGACGCCATCTGCCTTCCCCGGCCCGCTCACCTGTCAAGTGGCCGTGATAAGGGGATAGGGTTCCTTTCCTGTCGCTCTGGCCGATACTTCGGGAATCCGAGACCTCGGCGCTTTGGAATATTAAACCGAGACTTAACTCTTCAATGGCCAGAGGCTGCGCCTCGGTCCCTTTACTCTCCTGCCCCCTTTGAGGGGCGGTGTGTCACCTGCCTTAGGTGGCACGAAGCAGCAGACTGCACAGGCGTCTTCGGGAGGGTGTTGGTTGTAGCGGTTTTGTTTAGGAAAAAGAATAAAAAGAGCCCGAGATGGATCAGCTTGGGAAGCAGAGGGACTGTGGGGGGAGGAGGGGGAGCTGAGCTCGCTGTCCGTCGGGAGGCGTGTTTGGTGGGGAAGCGAGTGGCCTGTCTTTCAGGATAAGGATTCACGCTCAGGCCTGGCCCGATGCTGCCACGTCACAGGAGCTGGAGCGGGAGGCCAAGCAGGGGATTCTGTGGGTCTGCCCCCGTGTCCATGAAAACGTCTCCTCTCCTCGTGCGTGAGCGCGGCCTTCTCGGCTCCCCGGCTTCCTCGCAGCACACGGGCAGCCAGTGCCGCCCCGATCGAGCCGTGGTTTCTGAGCCGCCATATAACCGCTTTCACCAGGACCGGCTGCCCCGGTTTACGGTGCCCGGGAGAAAGCTGCCCAGGTTCCCCAGTTTTATAGGCCTTTTCGAGGAGGGAGACCCCACAGTAAAACGGGTGGAGTGCGTGGTCCGAAGTTTTAATATTCACTTGGTTAGTTCTGCCTCGGCCTGCTACAGTCTGGTGGGGGCGCCAGAAGGGCCGTCTAACTCAGCCACGCCACGCCACGCGGTGGGCGTTACTCTGCTTATGTCACAGAGAAAGACCCCGAACTTCGGGACCCCGCCTGCTCTCTGCCGAAGCTGGGTTTGCTTTCTCCCTGACCACTTTATCAAACTTGCGTTTTCCTCTGAGCTGTTCAGCTGACCGTCTGTTTCGGAGCAGCTTTTTCGTGTTGATTCACCAAGTATAGAGCCGCCTCTGGTTTCCCTCTGCACTGATGTCACGAGCAGGGGCCATCGGTTCGGGTACGGGGTTGGGGTTGGGGTTGGGGTAAGCTGGACCGACTTGAACAGCTCTCGGTGGGGCCGCTGTGGCAGGAGGCTGGCTGAGGGGGGGAGGAGGAGGCCGGGACAGGGGTCACAGGCTGGGAGTCTCGGGCTCTCGCCTCGGATGGGAAAGAAATGTGGCAATGAGCTCTGACGCCAGGTGTCCGGGGTGTGGGGGTGCCGCCCCTGCTTCTGCGCGGACCGGAGCAAGCCATCTGAGCCACCACGGTGCCAGCCCCCGATCTCAGGTCCCCAGAGTGCCAGCCCCCCGATCTCAGGCACCCAGAGTGCCAGCCCCCCGATCTCAGGCCCCCAGAGTGCCAGCCCCCGATCAGCAGTGCCTGCCCGGCGGAAGAACACGTGGAAGGGTCCCGGCAGGGACCCGGTGGGCCGCAAGACCTGCTCCTCTGGCCCTCCGTTTGCTCCATGACCTTCGGGCAGTTTGCTCACGTCTGTACTGGCTCCCCTCTGGTCAGACAGGAGCGTCGGTGCCCGTTCATCTACACAGTGGTTTCCCACGGGCCAAATGAGACAACAGACTGAGAAGCACTGGGAACATGTCCAAACGTAAGGAGGCTCCTCTGATTAATGACTTCAGTGGCCGGTCCCGCGGTGTCACCAGGAGAGCACCAAGGACAAACACACTCGGCGATGCTCCACCCCGGGCACGGCGGTGGTTACATCTGCAGCCATAGAGTAGAGACTAGTGTTTCTCTATGGTGTTCGATGTAGGTGTCACACCATAAGAATCGTGCAGACTTTCTTCTAAGTTCAGTGAGCTCGATAATACAATGTAGTCTTTTTCTTTTGCTTTGCTCTACAACTTTGGTAACAAAATTGCATACATTTTACTTTTTAAGCCTGTTGCATTATTTAGCATCATCCTGGACATACATTTATTTATTTATGTAGTGCTCACCCTCCGAAAATGTCAGCGTATACTTTATTTTGACACCTAACATGAAAAATCTAATTTATTTTCCAGCGTGGATTATGCCTAAATGAGTTTATCTTCCCTTAATTTATGTGCACACGTACGCCCCCCGGAAGCGGCTCCCCGCCCCCTCCAGCATTCTTACGGAACAGCAAACCAATGGGGCGCTTGGAAGTTTGGGCACAGATGTCTCTGTCAAAATGAGCTATCCGGACCCTCCGTGGATGAAAGAACGAGTCCCCGAGGAGTCTGCCCCGCCAGCTGTGGGACCGTGATTGCAGCAGGAAGACGGAGAGCTGAGAGCCGGGTGTGGGAAGAAAAGGAATCAGAAATAGCCAGGGAAGCGGCCGCCTAAACGCGGTGAGAGGGAAGGAGACGCCGCATGCAGGCCTCGCTCGGGCTCCGCGGCGTCTCCTCCCATTGGCACACACGGACGCAAATAAACCTCTGCGAGCTGAACCCCAGCAACTGAGAACGATTTTTTTTTTCCGTTTGAAAGTGATCCTGCCATCTCTAAAAATTCCCGAGCCGCTCCACCACCACATCGCCTCGATGCCTCCCCTTCATCGTCCGAGCAGATCAAGCGCCCGGCGGCCTTTCTCCGGGGCTGGAGAGCTCGCGGTGCCCCCTCCAGAGCCGCCCAAGCCCCAGGACGTGGCCTCTTCACGTGGAACTGAAACCGTTCGGCGTGCAAGTTCTTTTGGTCCTGGCCAAACACGACTTCCTGCTTCGGAGGAGGAAAGCTTAGAAAGTCTCATAAAAAGACTCACAGGGCTTCTTGGATATCAAAGGGTCCTTAGAAAACACTGCTTGACGAGTTAAGTGTATGGAATAAGAAACATACGCAATTCATTTCCTTCAAAATGCACATGGGATTAGGAATTATGGAGAAAAGGGCTTAGGAAACTGCATTTGAGTTTTTATCAAACTTAACTTAGAATGTGTAGGACATAACTTGAGTTGTGTTAAATATATAAATCATGGCTACATGTATCTCTTCAAAGGGGCAACTGTTTATACATAAATACACCCGTACAGAAGAGGAATCTTTAAAATGATGTGATAGATTTTTATGACTCATAGTCGGAACTTTACATTCACATGAATATTCATGTGAAAACAGGCAACTTGCAAGACCCCCTCGCATCGCCCAGGCCCTCCCTGCAGCCCTCGCCCCCCGCCCAGCACGCCATCGCCAGCACGCCTGCCCCCGGGGTGCGCGAAACACGGTTTGGAGGGATCCGCCCCAAATCCGGAGGTTTTAAACAGATCCAGCCTTCATTTTATGGCCATATTTGGGAAAAAAAACGTATTGCCTAGAGTCAAGTTTCATGTATAAATTAAGCAATAAATCTGGGGACTCTAATTTAGGCCTGAGAAAACCAGGCGTGATGGCACTGTGGGTCCCTCAAACCGACTCTCTGAAAGTCACCCTGGCGGACGGGCCCCGAGTGCGTTGGAACCAAGAAACCAGCCATTCTTGGAAAAAACATGCAGGCTCTTTCCAAAGATGATCCCTGTTTGCACGGGTATGTTTTGTGATACATGATTTCACTATCTGGTGATTAGTTGTGATGCAGATGTCCAGCTGTGCACTATGGACTGTAGAGACATTTAATGAAGAAGATACAAGATACAAGAAACATTGCACACAGGACAATGACGCCTCAGTCCCCTTCCAAGTAGGCACCCTGGGACCTCACGTAGTTTCCCCAGTTGCCATCAGCTCAAAGTTTATTTTAGTTTTGGGAAAAGCCAGAAGTCGCAGGGCGCCAAATCTGGGTTGTAGCGGAGCTGAGTCAGCTGGGTGATTTGATGTTTCGCCGAAAACTCTGCATGAGACGTGATGCATGAGCGGGTGCATTGTCCTGCTGAGGCTGCCAATCACCAGTTGCCCACAGCTGCAGCTTTCTGAACATCTGAATAGTTTCTGCAGAGGGATGTTCAAGCTTAACGCAAAATTTGATGCAGATTTGTTGCTCTACTCACTCAGTCATTTTGAATGCAACGGCCACACAGTGCACATGCTCACTCAATGGCGTCTACTGCCCCCTCTGACCAGTACAGTGAAGCCGTCATTGTTCACACATGCGCATTCCAGTCCACTCTCCTCGGCTGCCAGGTCACACGGATGTCGTGCAAACTGTTCTCATTATATTAACAATGGCTGGACTTTTTCCAGACAGACTGGCATATGTGTTAACATATAAATGATAAGAGAGAAAACATGGAAATATTGACATGGGAAATCCTCAAATGGTAGAATACTAGATAAATTCTCTTCTTTTTCGTATTTATCCATCACCGATGTTTTTTAAATTGTTATGGGCACTCAGCGTTACGTTGGCAAGGGTTTACCAACTCACTCTCTCAAGAAAAAAACAGCAATTACTTTTCTGCCATGTCTGCCAGTTCCGTGGTGCACGCCCTCCCACGGCGGGTTTACGTGAGCAGCTCAGTGTCTGAGAGCGAGTTGCTGGGAAGAGATGTCCCCCCGCCCCCCCATAGGCCTCTCCCGAGCCTGTGCTGACCACCTTCAGCACCCCACTGAAGCACCCAATCTCTTCATAAACAAGAGGATATTTTGCATAAAAAGAAAATAAGAACATGAGACTTGTCCATAAAGTAAGAACCTAGATTTTGAATATGCTTTTTTAAATGAAAAAGAGTTACATTAAAATGTCAAAGACGGTATCTCCCAGCCAGGATGCCAGAATAAGGGAAGACATAGGGGGCTTTCCATGTTAGTTTGAGCCTTCTCATTAGGATCATCGTCAAACTGATTGTCTAAACTCTGGCCACTAGAAGAGCAAAAAGAGGCACCGTTATTCACTGTGCAGGGAAACGGGCTTCAGTGGGACCTCTCCTAGACACCCAGGACGTGCGCTCGCCTTCCTGGCCCTCGGCGTGATGAGAAACCCTAGCCACAACGACGCAGAACCTGAATTCCTGCCTGGTGATTCCTTGTCTCTTCACTGGGCACCGCACCCCTGCTGTGCGGAGGGCGCGTGACAGGTGATGGGGTGGGGAGCGTGGAGCTCTCTGCTGCAGCCTTGCCTGCTCAGGACAAGGACAGGTGTCCCCGAAGTCACGCATGGTCAGCAGGAGGCCGGAGACTGTGGGCTGGCTGTCCTGCTGTGGTCTCGCCTTCCCACAGCGTGTCAGGACGGAAGGCAGCTGGTGTCCCTCCACCGTCCCCCACTTTACCTTGAGACAGGTGGTTCGTTCCCCACCGCTGAGTATAAAGAAAGAAAGCGCTCTGGATTCCAGGCTCGCACCCTGACTTCCATGAACACATCGAGGCCGGAAGAACAGTACCTTCTCCTCTTCGTCTCTGGAAAACGTACAGAAACCCTATGCTTTACTCCGGGACGGAGTCGACCCCGTGACTTAAGGCTCCCCTCGGCTCCTACTCCCCTGTGGGGCCCTTCCCGATGCGCGGCCCTCGGAATGATCTCTCTCCTCCTCTAGCGGACCCCTGCAGTGTTTGTCGTTGGTGGGGTTCCGCCACCGCGCCTGGTCGAGGCTCGCTCTCCCACCGGAGGGTGTGTGTTGTTGTATATGTTCCCTCTCGTTTAGTTAACTCCTCTCTATGCTCTAATTTTTCAGCTGAACCCCAAACTGAAAGCTCTGTGTAAACGGTACTTAGAATCCGTCTGCCTTCCTTCACAAACGGCCTTGCGTCCTGTTTTGTCCATGGTAACAGCTAAGTCAACCTCTGCTTATCAATGGACTAAAAGTCACTTTAAAATACATGTAAGTAGCACAGTACAGGCTGGTGAATACATACTCAGAATGTCTTAACGTAAGCAAGAAATTGAGCAGGTTCAGATCTAATTCTATGCACGCAGGTGACAGCCCCACCCAGTCAGAGGGCGTTGAGAAGTAGAGTCTCACTCGAAGTGGGCGGAGCCTTGGATTTCGCCTTCTCGGACGTGCTCACCAGAAAGCTGGGAAATGCAGTCACGGTCACGTAGCCGTGCTTTGATGTGGGTGTTGTTTGCGTGTTGACGTGTTATATTAGTATTTCATATGGGCAATGCGCAGTCTCGAGCGCTCAGGGTAAGGAGCCCAGAGTCCCGGGGCCAGCCCCCATCTGTCACTAGCGGGCCAGGTGACCCAGGTCCCAGGACAGGCGAGGGGGCGCTCAGCCTTGTCCTCTGCCCTGAGGGTCTGCGTCTGCTTCGTGGTTTCAGGATGACCTTCAATCACACCATCCGGCTCAGTTCCCCTGGTAACCTGGTGAAGGGGCAATTGTCACTTACGTTACTAAGCAACCTTCCTTAGGATGAAAAGGCTGCTGATTGAGCCTTGTATCTGAACTGGAAGGAAAAACCAACGAATTCCAAAGACCCGATAGACACGAGACTCTGGGCTCTCCTGCATCCCCAGGCTCCTGGAACTGGCCTATCCTTATGCCCGTGAAATCCGGAATTGAAAAAGGCACTGACTTCTTTCAGGGCTCGAAAGGGTTCGTCCAACAGCTTCTACACCAGGGCAGCCGCTGCACCGCCGGATGGGGTCTCCTGCCCTGCCACGCGGGAGCTGCCAGGGCCCGCCGCGGGGGAGGCCCGCCTGCGCAGCACACGGCGTGCGGGTCTCGCCTGCGTCCTTCTGAGCAAGCTGCAGTCGGGTGCGGGGGGGGGGGTCCTCCCGCAGGGGTGAGTGCTCACCCCTCAGGGACCCTTCGCTGGGCACAGTCTTAGCACACAGTGGGGCAGCATGTCAGTGCAGCGGTGATCGCAATGCAGTTTTGAACCAAGGGTTTCTGTGAGTTGAAAAAACTCTCTCCTACATTTTGTGCTGCTGTGTTTCCAAGAGTGTATGCAAGCTCGAGATTTTAAAAGTACATTAAAATGCTGAGGAATTCATTATATCTTGCTGTCATTGCGTGCATACTCAACATCCTATTAGTACTGCACCGTGACTGCGTAAAGAGGCTTGACTTTGAAATAAGTTTTTGCTGTCAATATTTCCTCTAGATTTAACATTCTGGCTTGATGCTTACGGGTACTATCACATCATGACTATTATTAATATTAAATGTGTTGTCGCTAACATTTTTTTAAAGATTTTATTTATTTATCTTTAGAGGGGGAAGGGAAGGAGAGGAGAGAAAGGAGAGAAGGAGAGAAATATCAGTGTGTGGTTGCCTCTCATGGGTCCCCTCCCGGGAACTGGCCTGCAACCCAGGCATGTGCCCTGACTGGGAATCGAACCGCGATTTTTTGGTTCGCAGGCCCGCGCTCAATCCACTGAGCTACACCAGCCAGGGCTGTCGCTAACATTTTTAACCAACTGAAAAATCAACAAGTTCTCAGGTTGCCTGCAAAAAAACACATTTTCCTCACATGTCAGCTTATGAAGTAGGATAAGCAAGAATTGGCTTTAATTGCTTTGAGGGGAAGAGGGGTTGCTTTTGTCTGAATTAACCCAAAGTCTTCAAAAGTATATGTAGTAATTATTAGGCATTATACTTACATGGGATTAGATGACATACATTAATGTGTGAGTGTGAAGATTTTTAAACTCTAGGACAGAGCAGCATTTAAGAAATTCAAAACACTTACATGGTTTTTATGGCTCCTGACCCCTTTCTGCGGAGCCGAGGAGGCGTCTCCGGCTGACCCCGTGGTCCTGAGGAAGGGCACCCTGTGATTAAGGAGGTAACCGGATCTCTAAGTGCCTGCAGTTCTGTTGATGAGAATCCTGTGACTGCACCCAGGAACGTGCAGGGGGGCAGTGCTGGCTGGACTGGGTCCTGGCAACTGGGGTCATGTGACGTGGTCCTGGCTGTCTCTCACCAGAGCAGATTCTAGACCATTATTGCCATCGGTAGCCCAGACGTGTCAAATTGCACCCCATCTGGTAGATGTTCGGTTAAACAGAAATTTGGACAAAGGTGAAGAGCCTCACAAAAGATGAAGAAGTTCGCTGTCCTTGAACCACCTGTCCACTGGGGGATCCGAAGAAATGGTGCCCTCGGAAGTCACGACTTACTTGTGTTCATAGATGGCGTGTTACTGGTGAAACACCACCCCATCCAGCGAAGATGCAGGAGACACGTTTCCTGCTTCCAGCTCAGCCTCCATCCAGATGATTTCGAGCACGTATTACACTTAAAATCCCACAGCGCATCAGGAAACAGAGACCGAGGGCAAATGGGAGGAAGGGGCATGGGAGGAGAGGAAGCTGGGCTGTTACGTACGGTCTGAGACACCGCACGCTCTTCCTCTGCCAGGGCCCGCTTCTCTCCTCCGTTCGCTTTTGCACAGACTTTCCCGGGGACGCAGCTACAGAGAGGCTGAGGGTTTGGAAGCATCTTGAACAGATCAGAGGAAATTCAGATGGAGTGAGAGGAACAAGTGGCCCCAGTCTCTCACTGCGGGGGTAGGGCCTCCGGTGTCAGACAGCCGTGAAAGAGCAGCTGTCCCCCAGAACGCAGGGACAGGGGGAGAAAGGGAAGGAACGGGGGAGTGGGCCAGCGAGACCAGAGTGCGGGAAACGGGTGTGGAGGGGGAGATGACGACAGTGTCAGAAACGGCAGGCCCTGCAGGGGACCAGACAGTAGGGAGGGCGCAAGGAGCAAAGGAAGAAAGGAAGACTTTGAAGGGAGGGGAGAGAAAAACGGGAGCGAAAAATCCAGAGACAGCACCTGTTCTGGACGTTAAACTATCAAAACAAATCTAAGAAGGGCCTGGCCAGATGCTCACGTCCCTGGAGCATCGCCTGGTGCACCCAAACGCGGCGGGTTCCATCCCCGGTCAGGGCGTGCGTGGGAGGTGATTGATGTTTCTTACATCTGTGTATCTCCCTCTCTCCCTCCCTCCCTTCCTCTCTCTCTAGAATCAATAAACATATTCTCAGGTGAGGGTAAAAAGTGTAAAAAGCAAGGCCAAGACGACGCCCCCAGATTGCTGCCGGGCCTTTGGGTGCAGAGATTGCGGCGAATGACTGAGCCATGGCTACCGTTTCGTCAATCAATCGTGATCAACGAAACCCTGAATCAGAGATTTAGTATGACATTTTTGGGGACAAAAAAAAGTCTCACCACATTTTATTAGTGCTCTAAGAAACCGGAATTCGGCTGATTTCCTTCCAGTCCCACATGCTTTCCTTAGCAGGGATCCAGGCTCAGTCTACCCAACGCAGGAGACCACCGTGACCACATAACCAACCTGTTGTCCTTTCTCACAGTGAACTTGAACCTGTTACCTCAGCTCATGGATTTTCTAAGTTTTCTTCTCTGTGTCACTCATAGGTCTGTATTCAATCATGAGTCCTAATGGGTACAACATCACTGAAATGTTTTAGAATGACGTGCCCAAGGCATGTTACCCCAATATCAAAGATCCCAGCCTCTAAGTCCCTGGATTTTTCCCCAAAACAGGAAAGATACATACACAAGTTTGAAAACATGCTGATGAGACCAAAGCCCACAGGTGAGCCCGGGCTGGAGACAGTCCAGGCCACACCCCCGTCACTCCCTCGCTCCCTGGGACGTACAGGCCCAGGGTCGGAGGGGAGGAGAGCGCCTCACAGCAGCGCTGGACAGCGACGGTACGGAACCGCTTCACGGAAGGGCCCTTCAGACCTGCCCGAGTGGCGGAGCATCGTCACCACCCCCCACGCGCACTCTGGGTAATTAGGAGGTCAGACCTCTCTTCACTCCAGCACCGCAGCCTCATCGAAGCCTTTTCCAGAGCAACTGCAGAGCCCCAGCTGAGAGTGCTTCATCACCGGCCATTTGCACAGGCAGATCGGCACCGTCAGCACGGGAGACGCGAAACCAGTGTGAGGGCCGATCCCCATCGCGCCGGGAGGACCCGTATCTAGGCAGCCACTCTGGCGCAGGGACTCAGAGTTCAACAGGCTCCATCGGCTTCCAGGGAGCGGTCACAGCAGTGATTAAACAGTTTGTACTTTTCAAAACGAGCTGTTTACGTGACAAAAATCAGGGCTACAGTCCATCACTTCCATGCGGATGTCTTAAAAACGGAGGAAGTGCAGACGTCAACAGCCTCCTCCGTGGCCCTGAAGGAGATCAGGACGCCGGCCACGGGAAAAGCCGCTCTCCCAGAAATCCTCACTCCCCAGTCTCAGCTCTTAGGGAACAGAGAGCAGATCTGTCGGGTGGTCGGCCAGATGGCGGTCGGGAGACGGACGGCTGCTGAGCTGCGTGCGGGGCTCCCCACGCTCGCAGGCCTCCCAGCCGTCCACGTCTGCTCCGCGCCAAATGGGACGGGGCTGCGGGCCAGCCAAGCGCGACTCCCTTCTCTCCCTCCCCTCTCCCTCCATCTGGCTGGCACGCGCCCTGACACGGGGTTACCTGCTAGCCTTCCCCACAAACGTGCCACCAGCTGGCGGGGGCCAGGGCTGGCGGGAAGCAGGCGATGCCGGATCGCGGCCAGCCCTCCCCATCAACGCACTGTCTTCCTTCCCTTCCTTCTTGTCCTCTCCTGGCTTTCCCTTCCTGTCCTGAGTGTCCTCAACAAAATGAGGCTAAAGAACTAGGCAAAAGTGAGGCTGACAGTAATAGGATAGTTTCCAGGACTTTCCGTGTCTTAGAGACGTCTCGGATGCTTTCTGGAGTTTGGTCCGTTTCTGTGGCGCGCTCTGCCCACTGCAGGCATTCTGGGAGGGCGGAGATGGTGTTGAATTTCTGCAGCAGTTTGTCGCTGTGCTCACAGCACATGGCAGCTTCACTCTTCGCCCCAAACGGCCTCCGAGGGCCCTGCTCCCCCACCTCGTGCATGCTTGTGAGCCAAACCCCCGCATCGCCTGGGTGGGTCCCCGGCAAGCAGTGCAGATCGCTCCCCCTCGGGAGTGTAGGGAGTCGGCGCTGATAAAGCTTGCCAGTCTTGTGGTGCTTCTTCTGCCACTTGGTTTTGTTTTCATGATTGGATTCTCAGCTGCCAGAGAAGCACCCACGGGCTCCGTGCAAAAGGGGCGGTCCCGGCCAGGCCGTCCCTCCAGGTGGGAGAAGAAACCGTGTCGCTGCCCAGAGATGCAGGCACCCGAGGGCGGGTAAGCACAGCACCTCCGCCTCTTGGTTTCCTGGGGTCTGGTCTGCGGCAAATCGGGTGGTGGCATCAATACCGGTTTCCAGTCTGCACAGAGGGAGAAGCAGCACCATCTACCTGATCAGGCACGGCTGCCTTTAAAAATAATCTGCACGAAGTGTTGAGGCAACTGCCTGGAACAGAGCAACTTCTCAGTATCTTTCACTTTTTTTATTTTCTCATCAGTATGTGTCTATGATCTCACGGCCTCTACACGGCTTTGTATCTCTTGTAAGTTACTCAATAAACATAGTTGTTGTTTCTTAATTTCTTTGATTCATGGGTTAATATTCTTTTTATTATGACTTGAGAACACATATATTTAAGTATAAGTACTGAAAAATATAAAGTGTTTACACTGAATATCAGGTCTGCTAATGGACCCTCCACATCTCTCTCCTTCGAAGCAACCACCATTATGGATGATTTATGTGTCTTCCAGAAACATTTCACGTGGGTGAGAGCATGTGTGTGTGAGGGCGTGTCTGTCTCTTTATAAAAATACTGCTGCAACTACTTTATGCCCCTCCTCCAGCCCATATTTTTTTCAATATTTTGTTAATTTATTTTTAGAGCCAGGGGAAGGGAGGGAGACAGAGAAGGAGAGAAATCTCAATGTGTGGTTGCCTCTCACGAGCCCCCAACTGGGGACCTGGCCCACAACCCAGGCACGTGCCCTGACTGGGAATCGAACCTTGGACTTTTCGGTTTGTGGCACATCACCCAACCCGCTGAGTTGCACCAGCCAGGACACCAGCCCATGCTTCTGTCTCCCCACCGGGAGTAGCTCCTATATTAAATCTTATATTGATTCACCTTGTTCTCCTTTTTAATAGTTTTTTACCATACATAACTCTAAACAATACTTTCAGTTACATTTATTTTACGCTTTGTAAAAAGGTTACCTTCCACCACTCTATATTTTTTAACGAATAGGAGGTAGTTATGCATATTTTCAACCCTTTTTTCTCTTAACAATATTTATTGAGGTTTTGGAGTATTTGAGTCCATTGATTAAGAAAACCCCCACAACTGTAAATTATAGTGATGGAAATAAGATTAATTTTTAGAGCCAGTTATGTCTAGAAACTATCATTGTCACGTATTGTCTAAAACACTCTTTCTCTTGTGCTCACTTCGGCAGCGCATACACTAAATTGGAAGGATGCAGAGAAGATTAGTGTGGTCCCTGAGCAAGGGTGACACGCAAAGAAGACATTTTTCCTTCCTAGGTCTCCAGCATCCCTGGGCATCGGGGGGCTAACCACCGACACAACCTCCAAGCCATAAAGGGAGTGCGTGGAAATGGGGGTGGACACTCACGTTCTCGCCCACAGACAGGCCCCCAGCAGAGCGGGAGGGATGGTCCCCTCCCCTCTGTCATGGCTCCTGATGTGTTTATTGTCGGCCACCAGCTTCACAGTGAGTGTCACCGATACGAAGGCCAGGGGATGCCCCTGAAGGGACGGGAACGGTTCTGCGTCTAGTCATTCTAGCTGGCCGTTCGGGTTATTGTTACAGGAGGCGTAATGTGGGTGGTGTGTGTGTGTGTGTGTGTGTGTGTGTGTGTGTGTGTAAAGCTCTGGATACTTTCACGCAGAAGCAATGGCACCGCCGGCTCCGGGTTGGGGAGCACAGCGCGGGCCTTGAGCTGCTCACAGCGGTTCGCACGGAGACCAGTCCCACCTCCGTCAAGCGGTTCGAGGCGAGCCCCTGCAGCCCTCCGAGTTTCCCGGGGGAGCGGTGAGCGAGCAAACCGGGTGCTTCGAGTTGGCACCGAGGGCCCCTTGGGGAACGGAGACTTCTCGGAGCACCCGGGGAGCGGGGGGATGTTGGAGGCCGTGGATGGACCAGCTGTGAAAATACAACCTCGTGTGGCTGCAAGCATGTACTTTACCAGACTGCTGGTATTGAGTCTTTACCTTGCTTCACAGCACCCTAGAAAAGAGAGAAAATGATTCACTTAAGAGCACCACCGTAAACACAACTAAAACAGGGAGGCGAGACTTGTTCGCCTCGATGCGGACGCCGCTGCGAGAGATCGCCAGGCCCCACTGCTCACTGGTGATGGCTCTGCGTGAACCCCGCCTTCCCTCCGCCCTGCTTCCCTCCCCCTCGGTACTCACACGGGCTGACAAGCTGGCTGGGGTCACTTGGATTTGGAGTGACCAGGAAGCAAATAATTTTGGTCGCTTTGAACGGGTGAACTCACTGGGAGGGCGGCTTAGTGGAGAAAGGGGTGATGTCAAAGCCATGTAGCGAATGCCCAGCTCGGGAGTGGGACTAGAACTTGTTTTATCCGCACGCTCGACTCTGCTGCTGCCTCCGTTTACAGCATGTCTTAGGAGACAGGAGGAGGCACGTGAAACAGAAGGACATCCTTTTCACGACGGACAAAGTAAGTCTGTATTTTGTAATAACCGGTAGAAAGGAAAAGGGGAAACAGAAACGCTGGTGAACCAGTAAACAGAACAGAGAGTCTCCGGTCTGAAACATGGCTGACGAGAGATTTTGATTTCTCTCTCCTTCCTCCCCTCTGCCCTGGGGCAACATCCAGGGCGCTGACAGACTCGCTGGAGTCCCACAAGCCAGGGTAGGTCATTCGCCCTGACCTTGCTCCTATATTCTATTTTCAAAGAGGCGAAGGTAATAAAAACTCTTTAAAAAGTGGAGCAAAGTACGAAGCACAAAGTAGGTCAGCAATTATGAGAGAAATGCAATCTGTTCTATGATTAGACTACTTACTAAGAACAGACACTAACGGTTAACCTTGATTAACCTTGAAAAGACTGTGCTAGAGACAGAAGCGGATCACAGGGACCCCAGACTGTGTTACTCTGCAGGTACAGACCAGGCAGGGCAAACCCACAGAAATGCAAAGTGTGTTTGCTGGCCCCCCGGGGCTGGCGGGCAGGGAGCAGGACAGAGGAATGGCTGATAACAGGGGACTTCTCTTTGAGGGATGAGGACACCCTAACACTGCATCGTGGGGATGCCGCAGGACTCGGAGACTCTGGAAAAGCCACTGGACTGCACACGTTACATGGATGTGCTTTACGGTATGCAGATTACATCCCAGGGAAGCTGTGAAAAGAAGACGAGGAGTAACTCTGGGATTAGGGTCTTCTCCACCCCCTAACTGCGCTCACAGCCTCCCACCTTGGGGTCAGAAGAGACCTCTGGTGGGGACCCGGCCAGAGAGCTGCGCCCAGCACTCGGGTCTGCACTCACACCTCCCTCCCGCCGCCTGGGGTGCCTGCGCAGGAGGCAGCGGCACGGAGTCTGTGTCACCCTGTGTCACTGCAGGGACCAGCCGTGAAGGGACAGGTGTCTGTTTAGTCAAAGAAAAGGCCTGAGAACCAGGAGATCACTACAGCCATCCACTTTAACATCCGTGTTTCTTCGGCGAGGGGTCCTCCTCGCCCCCCGGCCGCTTATTGGTCCCTTGGAGTCCGTGGGTTTTTTTGTTTTGTTTTTTTGGGAATCCATACCAGAGGGGTCCCTTCTTCCTTGGAAACAGGGGTCGCTGTGACACAGAACAACGGCATGCAACCCTTAGAGATCGTGTCTGACATTGACCTTGCCTCTCCTCTCGGCTTTGTTTCTTCTCGGTATTTTCAGGGGCAGAGGCTGGGCTCCTGATACTACGGCCACTGATTTGTGCAAGGTCCTTGTGTTGAATCTCATTTTTATCCTCTCCGATCCTCATGATCTGTTCCCCTCTTCCACACTTGCAGGCGTGTAAATGGGGCTCTGGGGCTCGTATGTGCTCTTTCTAAACGAGGGGCTGTACTTCACATCAGTGTGAATTCTGCTTGTTAGGGATGCACTGTTATGATTCAGTCACTTGCCTACTTAGCACCATTAAATTATGTTTGCATTTCCCCCACCGAGTGATTTGAGTGTTTATTTAAAGCAACTATACAAAACATTGTGAATTTTATAAAATCAATCATGTTACGATAATTTAAACTCCCTGAAGGAAAGTGTATGTACTTTGCAAATATCCTTTGAATGTTAAAACAAAGTAAGAATGAAAAGGAAACGAGGAAAAGAAGGAGAAAAGAGAGAGTGCCCGAGACCTTGCACCCCGCCCTCCTCAGTTAAATCCGCCCTCGTGGACGTGGCCGGGACTCGCATCTCCTGCACCCTGGCCGCCTCACGCCGAGCCGGCCATCCTTCCGACCCGAGCGTGCATGCGGGCGGCGGCCAGCGTTTATTGATAGCCCAATCTTTATTGATTCAGCCACACTCAGCATTCCAAACCAGACTGGAGGCTGGCCACGCAGCAGCCAAGTGTCTGCGGACAGCACGTCAGTCCCAGATGCTCCGCTCCGATGGCCAGCCTTCCCACCGGACCCCGCCTCCCACTGCCCCCGCCCGGGCACGTGTGTGCAGACTCGGACCTGCGCAAGGAGCTGTGGCGAGGTTCTGGCACATGCGCGTGGCTCGGTGGGGCACTCACAGAGCCCTGTCTTGGCCTTACCAGCTCTGGGCTGCAGGGTGCGTTGAAATCTGGGGTCTTGAACTGCCGGAGTGATGTGAGTCTTGTTTCCAGGAGCCGGAGCCCCGAGGCAATGGGTCCCCGAAGCCGGAGCCGCAGTTGCTGAGGAGAAGCAGCATTGGACCGTTTCCCTGCTTCTCCAGACCCTCGCCTCGTCTCAGATTGAGACGTGGGCTTCACGTCCCCAGTGCCGCCCCCCCGTCCCTGAGCTCCTGGTGTGGTTCCCCGAGGTGGTATCTGTCTCCGCTCGCTCCCCGCAGGGCCAGCGTTTGAGGCCCCCCGGGGCTCTCAGGAGGCGGCGCTGACTTTCCATAACTCGGCACTTTGATGCTTAAACAGTTCTGACTTCGGTGTGGTTCCCCGGGCCCCCGACTTGGAGGGGAGAGCTCTGATGGGGAGGCGGGGGGCACGCCCTCAGAGGGAGCAGCGTGAAGGGAGGGAAGCAGGACGGTAGAAGGAGCCACGGAGCGGGGTGCCCCTGCCACAGGGACCTCGGCTCCCCACGCAGGCCGCTCTGCCACTGGGGTGGCCAGGGAGCTGCCCTGAGCCAGGGAAGGGGACCGGATGTTGGCACCAGGGGCCGAGTCACCAGACAGCCGACTCCAGTGGGGCAGCTACCACCTGGGACACCGTGCCCTGGGGCGGGGGCCGTTCCTGAGCAGGGGCTCAGCCGCTGGGCAGGAGTCGCCAGTGTCCCCAGCAGCAGCTGGGGGGCTAAGTGCCTTTGTCCTGGAGACCGATGGCGGGCCACGACCTCCTGAGCTTTCCAATACCTTATCAAAGCAGTTAAACGATGCGGACGGTGTGCCCGCCAGGTTGTAAAGGACGGACCCAAGACTACGGGACACACACGTCATCGCCTGTTTGAAGTGAAGACTGTGCCCACACTCCATGCTCATTCAGGCCAGACGCGTTCAGGGTTCATAGTGACCCGGAGCGGGAAGCGTCTTGGTGTCCGCCAGCATGTGATCTGATGAAAACAGTGGGATCATCCGTGAAAGGGAAGCTACTCAGCAATGAAATACCCCTGTTACAACATGTTACGTCTACATGCGGGGATGAAATGTGTGCGCAGGTGTGCGTGTGGCGGGGGGGGGCTCCTTTGCCCACGCACACCTGCACGGGGGCAGATGAATGAAGTTCCCCTCCTGCTAAGGGGCTGGATCCACAGCCATGAGCAGCTCCTGCCCGCAGACGGAACAGCTAATGGGAAATTCACTCAGAATCATTGCATGATTATGTGGAAGAGCTGAAACAATAAAAGGTTGGGAACAGAACAGGGGAGAGAGAGTGTTCAAGACCTTGGGTTCAGCAAAGATCTCTTGTGCTATACAAAGCCTGGGCCATAAAAGAAAAAAACCAACAAATCAGACCTCATCATAATTAATAAAACACCACACAAGCAACGGATTGGGGGAAACTGTTCTTAAGGCCATTAGCAGACTACGTTTTCAGTCTGATGAAAGTGCGGGTGCAAATCCGGCAGGGTAGCCGGGGACAGGTGCTCCGTCCGGTGGTCCCTCCAGCTGCCGTGGATTCTCCCGCTCACGGAGCTCCCCCTTCATCGCTCACACACGCACTCACAGAGAGAAAGGTGCCCGCTCACTGCCTCCTGCTCCGCTTTGCTGCGCCCGGACGTGTGCCCTTCCCACCTCTGAGTCTTCGCGGACGCTTCCCTTCTCACCGGGAACGACTTCCACTCTTCCCATGAGCCAAACCGGCCCGGGACTGGGGGGTCGCTGACACCGGCAGGGTTCAGCTCACAAAGAGCACACGATTGGTGCGCCTGAGCAAGAGCCAGTGGACCTGGGGGTGGAGTCGGGCCCGTGGCACACTGGAGCGGATCCGGCCGCTCACCCTCACAAACGTGGGCTCGGCTCGGGGAGGTGGAGCTGGGAGGCAGCGGGAAGGATGCGAGGTGACGTCTATGGGAGCACCGAGGGCCGCAGCCG
This sequence comes from Trachops cirrhosus, assembly GCA_028533065.1. NCBI lineage: Eukaryota > Metazoa > Chordata > Mammalia > Chiroptera > Phyllostomidae > Trachops > Trachops cirrhosus. The sequence goes on from CM052543.1 coordinate 146,274,923, forward strand.
GAAGGCCTCCCGCCGTGGAGGAGCAGACAACAGCAGGGAGAGAGACAGGAGGAGCTCGAAGGCCTGAGAAGACCCTGGGAGGTGCTCGGGGCGCTCAGGAGAGAAAGAACCTCAAGGAGGGGGACAGATCGTCATGTAGAATCGAGACCCCAAATTAACCTTCGTGCCCAGAGGCGGGTTCCAAGGGGCCATTGTTTCTCTCTGGACGGAGAGGAGGGGGACAGAGGGTCCACGGCGGGGTCTGCTGGTGGGAGGGACTTGGCGGAAGGAAGCTCCGCAACCGTGAGGCCCCAGGGATTCGGACACGTAAAGGCGGCCGTGGAAGATGCAGAAAGGCCAGAGCCCCTCCGGCGTGCGTGGGGGCCTGGTGGGGAGGAAATCTGGACCCACAGAGGCCCGGAGAGCCGAGTGCGCATTAATCGGAGGGACCCCAAACAAAGGCGGCCCCGCGAGGCCAGGCAGGAAGTGTAAGGGTTCGCGGCTGGGGGAGTCCTGGTCCTGCTCCCAGGTGAAAGGCACTTGGGAATGACCCCCAGATGGCAGAGGTCAGGCCTCCTGGCCAGGGACAGACTTAATCAACTCCATCGAACAGGGAAAAGATCAGCCACTGAGAGGAGAGACCGCCTGAAAGCAGCGGCCGAGCCAGCGGGGGCCTCTCCCCACGCAGGCAGGGCGGTGGCTGCCGATGAGGGTGGTCGAGGAAGGAGAGAGTTCTCTTTGAGCGTTGTTGGGTTACTTCAAACTCTGCCTTTACCGACAAAACACGTCTGATGGGGATGCGCCAACCAGACAGAAGGCCACTGTGATCAGTGTGGATGGAGAGAGAGACCAACAGGGACAGAGAAGGTGGAGCAGCCGGTCTGGAGCGCGCAGGTGCCTTCCTGCAGCTCCAAAGACAGGCGCCCACAGAGCGGAAGGGGGGCTCTGGCAGGTCCCTCTGGGCTCGGTGGGCGCCGCACAGCTGTCTCGGGGAGAACACGCGGAGCTGGGGGCGGTGGGAGCGCGCTGGGGTAGGACTGAGGCCAGGGTGCAGAGGGTTCTGCAGGCAGCACCAAGAAGAGCCCGTTCAGTGGACAGTAGTTCTGGAGTGAGGGTGAGCGTGGAGGCAGGTAGCTTCAGTGCCTGCTGTACGAGACATGAAATAACAAGCATGCGATTTAGGGGAACCCGAAGGGCAGACGGGGGAAGGGCCAGGGCTGGGCTGAGCTGGCCAAGCTCGCACAGCAGCTCTGCTGTCCCAGGGACAGTCACCGGGAGGCTGTGGGGTCTCTGTCCAGCCCCCCACCCAGCCCTGCTCACGTCACCTCTTACTGCGCTTGGCTGGAGCGCGGGTGGGGGTGGGAGCTGGGCCTTGCAGCGCCCTCGGAAGCCCTCACATTCAGCAGAAGCAGCCAGGGCTTCTGGGGCCCTATGACCACCTGGGAACAAGGGGCTGCCTTGGTGAATCGGATTTTCCAATCCCCTAACTTCGGAAACACGCCAGTCCCTTTGATTTTCAGAGTTATGCCAAATTCAACAGTCTCTGAGGCCGGAGACGATGATGTCAAGGAAAGCTGCAAGGTGCTGTTTCGATATCTAAGACCGCTGTTTCTGTGGCGTGGGTTCCTGTGAGACGTTCTCGGCTCACACGGTTACAAACCCTAACTGCAGCCTCGCAGTGCGCAGCCAATCAGCTCTCACCGCCCCTGGACGTCTTCAGAGAACTCCGAGGGGCCGGCGTGATGCGTGGTGGTTCCGTGAAAACGGCCTGGTCTCTGTTTGGGAACAGAGCCTGGGGCAGGGACAGAGAAAGCCACCCGATCTTCTTTTACTTTCTTTTTGCTCACACTATCTGCCACCTCTTAGTTTTCTACAGAGTCAGTAAGTCTTCTTGCCTCTGATTCATAAGAGTGCACAAAAAGAATGGCCCAGGGAATTGAGTCTTGAGGATAAAGTTACCTGCCTTCTAGCCCAGAGCGAAGACAATCAAACCCTGGCTGCCATTCAAGCCCCCACCTTTCGGTGAAAGATGACTTCAGATCAAAGACCAGCCCTCGGGAGCAGGGTAAGGCCAATTCCGTGGCTGGGATGCTAGCTGGCAGCTCTCGGGTGGGGGTCCGGCTGGCCAGTGTCGCCCTGGATCCCATCCGTATACAGTTCCCAAGTTGGACACACAGCCAAGAGACCACTCTCTTTCTGTGCCGGACTCTTTACGGAGGGTTTTCGATGTTGTGGGCCTGGGGATCGTGGAGAGTTGTCACCACCGTCTCTGGTCCCCCATTGGTGGAAGTTCCCCTGGGTCTGTCACCACCCCTCACATTCAGGCCCCGTGCGCTTGGGAGGGGTGAGAGGAGGCGGGGGCAGAAGGGTCTGCTTGAGGTAGCTCAGGCTGGACGCTGAGTCTGCACAGAGCTGCCCACCCCCTTGTGGCCCGGGACCACGGCGGGCCTGGGTGCTCTGTAAGGTCCAAGGCGTTCGAGGGAGGGCGTCTGATAACGGGGGTTTGTTTTCACATCACCTCTCAGAACACAACGAACTTTGCTCTCCCCGGGGCGGGGGGGTGCTTCCTTTTTATTTCCTTATGCAAGTTGTTAACTATGCCTTTGACTCCCCTGCCACGTCTTTCTGTTCTAGCTTTTAACCCAAGAACTTCCACTTCCAGACAGCTCTCCAATCTCAGTGTCCAGATCTTGGTTGGGCATCACCTCCCAGCACCTTCCGAGTTCCGTCTTTTTTCTTCATGTCTGAAGGGAGGGCACTCATTGTGTCCTGGACACCAGTGATTCAGTTGTCCCCAGTGCCACTCCACAGAGCCACAGCGAGGCTTTTCGCTCTCGCACTGTGCGCTGGGCGTGCCGACTCACCGCCGTCTTGTGCTCTGTATTTCCGCCCCCCGTCTTTCCCGTCCTTAAGGCTTTGGAATCAGCTTCAGAGGAGAGCTCAGGTTCTGCCTCACGTTGGCAATTACGTGTTCTTTCAAAGCAGAGATTGCTTCCTGCACCAAATTATTTTTATATGTGTGAGCTTCCTCTGAGCCTTTAGGATAATGTTCTTTTTCCTTTTTCTCCTGATTACTTGTTAACAAATAATATCTTTGCAAATTACATGGTTTCGTAGGAAATGTTCGCTGTAGCTCTATTTCAGATGGCAAGAGAACGTTAGAAATAAATTCTAGTCCTACATTATAGGACTGTGTGTGTGCATTACGCGGTTTTAACACAATGAAATAACGCACGCATATCCCAAAATGTGAAGTTTATAAAAACACGAGACCGTTTGCCGCACACTGGGAAGTGGAAATGCAGAGATAAGTGGAGGCACCCCGTTACGCCTGGGAATGTAGGTGCGCAGGAAGTTCCGCTGGCCCGGTGGGGGTGCGGGCACATCGGGATTACTTCTTCCTATTTTTCTCTAATGTCGTTTCTATTTTATTTTCAGTAGTGTTTAGAAGGCACTTTTCTGAAAGCTAAATACCGTGGGTCTCCCTCGGGCAGTCCCAGTCCCAGTGAAGGACCACGGAGGGAGAGTCTGCCTTCGTCAGACGTGGACCGAGCGACTTCTAATCCACCCCGAGAGAGAAACATCAGTGTGTGGTTGCCTCTCATGTGGTCCCCACTGGGGACCTGGCCCACAACCCAGGCATGTGCCCTGACTGGGAATCGAACCTGCGATGCTTTGGTTCGCAGCCCGCGCTCAATCCACTGAGCTACGCCAGCCAGGGGTAGCCATGTTTAAGAGCCACGGTGAGTCTCAGCTCACAATGCAAAAAATAACAAATTCTTGAATTCTACACTAAAAGGCAATATTGATCACTTGGAGGTTCCCCTTTTTGAGAGAAGTCTACTAAGTAGAAAAAGTTGGGACAAGACGGTCCCACAGGGCTGGGACCCTGCGGGAAGTGAGAGGCTGTGAACTGTCCCCAGGGCTAAGAGCCTCCTCTCCCAGAATGCTGCACAGCCGTGTTTGTGTCTCTGCCCGCGCGGGGGAAGGAGACCAGAGCAGGTGACGTGCTGTGGGAGACCCTTAGCCGCACTGGGCAGGAGCTCGGAGAGAGCGGAGTTGAGGAGCGTTTCCAAAACAAAGTCACGGAAGGTCCGTGCCTGAGAGGCGCCCCCAGGCCTTGCCAGCCTGCCCGCCCCCCACCGTGTGAGGAGGGGGCTGCTGGTGCTGGGCCCTGGGACTTACTGAGGACTGACTGAGGCTGACGCCCTCCACAGTGGAATTCAGGGGAAAGACTGTCTGTGACGAGCACATACTTTGTCCGAGTTCTTGAACTTGAGGAAGTGGGTGAGGATGTGGCTAGTCAGTGAATGTTGAACAAAAGCCACTGGATTATCCAAGGCTGTGATTATTCAAGATCGGGAATGATAAGATGTGGCCACGTTAAATTTCAAAGAGCCATCACATAATTGTGATCCAAGGGGGAGTTATGAAGAAGATTTACTTAAACTCCTGATTTTCTTAAAACTCCGCTGGAGCTGGATCTGAAGAACAGTCAGGATTATTTGGTATGGAGTTAACAGAGACTTCGAATTCCTTTTTTAAGCGGCACTGTCTGAGCAAACTTCCCTTAACAAGATCATTTCTGTACATGAAATTTTGCACCTCATTACCCCTAATTACATCTTTGCAAAGGCACCCTTTCAGAATGCACAGCGAACAATGCGGAATCGAAAACACTTCTCCTTCTGTTCTCCTTAATTGTTGAGTCTTATTCTTACGTCTGACTTCAGCGTTTCTCTCTTTCTGTCCCAAATAAGACATTTTTCTTTGTCACCTAAACTTCAGGGACTTTTTTACAGGGAAGAGGGGGAGAAACACACCATTTCGGTGAAGGTACAAGGAAGAGTTTCCCCCCTCGCCCCCGCCTTCAGCCCGGTCTCCTCGTGGTGCCGGCACCACTCAGCCTGCTCCGCCGGCTCCGTTTCCCGTTTTGGCTGCAAGGCTCCACACGTCCTAAGAGCAGAAACACTTTCTCAGGTTTCTTGAATCCTTAGAGCAGCTAACGCGGTGCCAGGGAAGAGAATGCATCCCACGGATCTTTGCTGGGTAGAATGACAACGAACAGGCGTCATATCTTGCAGGGCACCTGCGTTTCCTTGGCTCTTTCCAAATACCAAGCCCTCATCCTACTTGGAGATCATTCTGTTCTCCTTCTGCCTCTTCCAGGTCACATGCCACGTAAGCCAGTCACGGTACCCAGGCAGCCCCCAAAACGTCTGAAGGTAATTAGGTCATGCTTCTGAATTCTTTTCTATACCCTTGTCTTCACCAGCAGTTTCTTCACCTCTTGATTTAAATTGAATTATCCTGGCCACTCTCCTCTGAATGTGCTCTTGTATGTATCTGTTAAATACATGTTAATAAGTGGAAACCAAGGTTGGATATTATCCTTGAGGCTATTGGCTTAGTTAAAATAAACAGAACCCATCACTGCGCTAACACCATTTTCTTCTAGTGCTAATACTACTCTCCACACGTATTTGGCTACTTTTAAATCACATCCCTGTGGAACATGTAAATAATTTTATTTTTAATAGAAACCCTGGCTTTTCTTATCTTGGCCACCATGCTTTTTATTTTTAGCACCTAATGGGGGATTTTCCATGATACACACAGACACGATGACAAATAACTTGGGAACCCTTTTTGCGGTACGGGTTTTACATATCTGACCTTATTATTCAAAGGCTAGCATCACCCTCATCGTGGCAGCGAGGCCACTGAGGCTGGGGACAGGAGAGGAGCAGCTTGCTCTGAATCCAGGCCCCTGACAATTTCTCCCCACTCCTGTCTCTTTCCGATGAAACGTTCTTCGAGTAGGATATGTTCTCCTTTCACCCACCATTCCATGGACCCCGTGGCACCAGGGACGTGGCTGGTTGAGTGAGATCAGCCGGGTAGGACTCGCTCACAGAGGCAGGTGAGTATGGTCGGGGCAAAGCCCCTCCCCTCTGCAGGGAAGGCAGAGGGTCCCCTGGTGATAAGCTCCGCCCTTCCTGAATCGAGTGTGACTCTTAGCGTTTCAGGTCTAAGAGGAGGTCTGAGCTGAGACCCACATCCCGCGAGAGGAGCTGCAGACCAGAGAGACCCCGAGTGTCTTCTCAAAGCCAAGTGTTCGGCAGCTGCTGTCTGCATCCGAAGGCAGTGGAGCCAGGGTTCACGCCACGCCGCGTCCGCTTCTGGCGGAAAGCCCTGCCTACAGCGCATCTCGTCAACAGAGCTGATTCACGCACCTTTACGTTTTTGTGGGGCATCACGGGTGCTCCCCTTGCCCGGTCATTTGCAAAGGGTTAAACGAAACCCTCTGGGCAGAGTGCCTGGGGACACGGTTGGTTGGTTCCCTCTATTTGAAACTGAGGGGCTTTACCGTCAACACGACGTCGGGCGAGACTGAAGGGTGTCACCCTGATGGTCAGACCACGGGAGGGTGGCGGTCAGTTTGCCTCTGCCCCTCAACGTTTGTTATTGGGCTACCGAGACGCATCGGGCTCCGTGTCAAAAGCCCCCAGAGCTCGTGACGTAAATCTTAAATGTCCCCACACCGCCTGCTGCTCAGTAAGGTGGGTTCCACCTAACGCCGTCACTCCCCGGACCCAGTCTACCGGTTACTCTGGGGCATACGATGCGTTTCCCCCTAACCATGGACCTCAGCTCCCCTTCCTGACTGCCAACGCTGAGGATGGCCCTGTAATGTCTCCGCGGAGCATGGAGACCCAGCAAGCCCAGTCCTGATAACCAGCTCGCTCACCCGTCTCCTCACAGCTACACCCTCCCTCTCTGTGGTGGGGAGTGTGTGCGTGTGCGCGTGTGTGTGTGTTTGTGTGTGTTTGGAAATATCAGGGGAAGGAACCCTGATGACCCATAAGCCCAGACACTTAACGTCTGCAAAGGACTCAGGAAGGTCCGGAATGCTGGCTGCCGGAGCCCTGACACCGGTTTCAACTGTTCCCGGGAGGCCGTGCCCAGCACGGCGCCCTGAGCAATGCCCACGCCCTGTCTGTGAACTCACACGGCCCCTACCGAACATGTGGAGAGGGCATCCGAGGCATCATCAGGCACCTGGAGAGCTCCAAGCCCCCACTGCTCGCCCGTGCGGTTTATTACCAGCTCCGCTAATGCAGAGAGAGTGCAACCCCAAATTAGAGCTGGCGGGGTGGCTGTGGCCGTCTGCGCTGTTCACGGCGCGCAGCGTCTGCCCCCGCCCCCTCGCTCGCTCGTTTCGGAGTCATCAGCTCCATCTTTATGTTAAATTAACAATTTAACAGCTGCTTTCATCAGAGTCCTTTTGTGTCTATCAACATGATGCTGTCATTTTTTTTCTTAAATGCGATTTCCAAGATCATTTCTGTGTCTCTTTAGTCTCAGATTACTGATTTGCATGTTCGCTCAATTTGTGTACAAATGTTCAGGCATTCAGATGCCGTCTCGGGAGCCTGAGACGCCCTCCACAGCTCCGGAGAACAATTTGATCCCTCTTGCCACTCACTCTCTTCAATTCCTTTTTCATTAAGGACAGGTGACGAAGGAATGCAACACGATGTGACTGCGTAGCCGCCGACCGCTCCCCAAACAAGGCACACTGGAAAGCGAAAGACCAACCAAGGGGTGTGCTTTCCCACGCTTCTCGTCAGCGGGGACGCGGGAGCCCCGCCCGGGTTGCCCTAGTGGACACGACCCGGTCCGCCTCCAGAGCGGGGCGGGGCAGCACGCTGTGACGGGATTCTACAGTCCCTGGGGCTGGGGACGTCCCGAGCGCCCGACCACTCGGTTCCAGGTGAGGTCCCTTCTGCGGTGGGCTTGGAGATGTCTACGCTGCATCCTCAGATTCCTATCCCCCGTGTGCGTGCCCCCCCAGAGACACGCACACAGAAACGGGAGCAAGCTCTCTGGCATTTCTTTTCTTGAAGACGCTGGTCCCGCATGACCTCATCCACCCTGTATTTCCCACAGGCTCCGCCTTCAAACACCGCCACCCTGTTCTGTTCTTGAGACAGATGCCAGCCTGCGATGAGAAAACTGTACGTGACTGTCGCTGCATTTCAGAAATAACCTTCTTGGAGGTTCTGGCAATTTTAAGAGAGAGGCTACGCCATTCCCAAAGATAATCCATTTGTCTAATTGTCAACATGTTAGGAGCCCAAGATGACCAGCGCCCCAAAGGGCGGCTGCGGACCGGCTGCGGCAGGGTCTTCACGTCCACCCAGACCCCAGACGGACTGGTCAGTCTCAGCCTCACCAGGGTGGGCCCGGGGCCCTGTGTCCAGGCCATTCCCATGCGCGGCCAGGTTCAGAGAAAGCTAGAGCAAGCCCTCGCCTGCGCAGAGACCGAGAGAGCTGTGGTTCTACGAGGTTCTTCGCAGGAGCATCGTCTGGGGCCTGCTCTCTGAACCAATCAGATTCCGACCTGAGAGGTCGGGACCACGGCCGCTGCCTTCACATCCTAGCAGGTGCTCCAACGCACAGGGCGCGTGAGAAGCACGCTCCACTAGGACGCCATGTTCCAGGTGAAGGGGCCGTCCCGGCCGCAGGTGGAGAACCCGGGTAGGAATGTGGTCTCGCAGCTCCGCTCCCAGACACGCCCCCGGGCACAGGTTTGCAACAGCTGGTTTTGCTTACGCCCTTCAGACTGGCAGAAAACCACCTTCGCTCCGAATGCAGAGTATCGCCCTCCGAGGGGAAAGAGCGCCGAGGCGGCAGGAGGCGCTGTGACGCGTGCCAGACGCAGGGTCCAGAGACAGGCCTCTGTGGCTGGTCACCTGGATGGCTCCGGAGCCAGTCACGTGAGGACTCCAAGCCGCAGCCGCCCTCCCTGTCAGCCGGAGGGGGCAGTACCAGCCCAGCCACGTGGCGGAGGCTCTGTCATTCCACTGGAGGGGCTGGCGTGCTCGCCTGTGCAGAGCGCTTCTCCGTGGCCGTGAGGGAGCCGTTTGGCATTCCCTGCTTAGATCTGGAGTCCAGTCTTCACTGATTACCACCTTTGAAAACGCCTTTGTAAGGCCCACGTTGCTAAACACGCTCTTTTGTCTGAGACTGACGTTGGATCCCGAGCTCCTAATTGGCCCACACGTTGGATGGCGTGGGCCCTTGGCTTTTACCGTCGCCGCTGGTTACGGGGAAAAGGAGGGCCTTTGTTGCCTCGATGTCAGATGAAGTCCAGACCCATCTGGAAGCCATTTGGAGTTCATGGGCAAATGCAGTAGGTCATAAAATACTAAGAACTCAAGAGAAAAAAAATAAACTACCAGGGTCGAGTTAGAAGGTAAGGTCTCAGCTCTTATCTTTCTTAATGATGCCTCTGCTGCCTGCCACGGCAGCCACATGTGATGGGGGGCGAGATGGCCCTAGGAGGGAGCAGGGTGCTGCCGCACAGCCCCGTGTGAGAGTGCGCACAGGGGCCAGCGGGCACCCGGGCGCTCGCTGCTGTGACTCGGCAGGTATCCGGACCCTCGGGGCAGCTGCGGTGCCGGAGGCCAGTCCGGAGGTGGGGACGGTGAGGCACCCACCCTGGTGCCCGGCACACAGGGGCCTTCCACGCAGGTTAGCCGAGTGTGAACAGTGTGAATGAGCCGTGGAAAAATACCACTTCAAAAAAAAAAATAAGCAAAGCAAGAATGGAAGGTTTCTCCACCAACAGAGAAACTGAGCGGCTGGAGTGGAGTCCTTTCTCAAGGGCTGGGGGTGAGCCGTCATTCACGGGTGGCCCACTTTCTCCTGGCAATGAACCCTAGGCCCCCCGAGATGACCACAGATACAGAGGGGGCCCCTCTGCAGAGACTAAGGTGAAATTCACCTGTTGTAAATTAAGCAGGGCGTCGAAATTCGGGGCCTTCACGGGACCTGGTGACCGTCCAAGGGCTCACCTTTTGATCACTTGGCTTGAAAACAGGGGCAGCCTCGGCCGGCTGTCCTCCCGGTGGCGAGGAGGTTTCTGACCTGTTTGCAGTTTCTCCGAGGATGGAAGCGGCAGGCTGAGGCCCCTGGGCCAGCGGGGCACGGCAGTCATGGCTTCACGGTGTCATCCACTGGGACTCTGCCCCGTCCCGTCACACTGGGCACGAGGCAGCGTGGCAGTGAGCAGGCAGCCCTGTCTCCCAGGAGCCTAAGTCACACGCATTCTGCTTGTCGCCATCTAAGGAGGGGCCCTCCCAGGACATGCCCCCCGGACCTGAGTTTGGGGGACGAGTCCTAAGGTGTTAACCCCTCGGCAGGGGAGCACTGAGCACCTGCCCAGGATGGGGCGGGGGGCTTCCCGCCTCCAAAGGGCATGGGTCACAGGCCCTCCACATCGGTGTTGAGACAGCAGCAGACTCCGTCTGGGCTGGTGGTTCCCGGGTCCCGTCCCCTGGGTCCTCCCTCCTGCGGGAGGTTGAAGCCACTGCGTCTCCGGGCCGGTCTCAGCTAGGACAGCACTCCCTCGGGGTTCGGCCCCCGGGCGGCCCGATGTAGAGATGAGCCTCCTTTCCACGAACGCCCTGGTTTCGTGGAGTTGAGGGCAGGCCCGCGCACTCACGGGGACCCTGTCTGGCTGCCACGGTGCCCGCGCTCGGTGCCAGGCTTTGCTCTCCTGCCTTTGGTCTGGGGCCGCCAGTGCTCTGGTTTTTACTGGATTTCTGTATCTAGATTTTTTTTGCTGTGAATGGATTTACTTTCAAATGTGCGCGCCACCCTATGAGAGGCTGAACACTGCGGACACCCTGCACACGCTGAGCCCCACCCCACGGACGGGCGCGGATCTGATCGGACACACCAGGGGCTGACTGGGCCCCGCCTCGCTGCCCCTGCGGTGAGGGTGGTCCCTCGGCTGCCTCGGGGTTGGCCTCTGCTGAGGGGCCTCCCCCCCGGTCCTGTCCCCACTGTGACAGCCCACAGCCAATGGTCAAATGCAGTCAGGTGTGAAGACGCAGGCATTTCCACGCAGTGGGGGCCCTGGTCCAGAGCCCCCTGCGTGGCCGACCGGGACTCTGCTGGGCCTGGCAGGGCCACTTCTCGGCCCGGGTCTGCTCCGGCCCCTTCTTCTGCCAGGCGTGGGTCCCTAATGACACCTGTGTTCCAGACGCAGCCTCGGCGTCCAGAGAAGCCAGCCTGTGACAGCATGCTGTTGCTACGAGTCTCTGTCCAGGAGGCCAGGCCTGCTTGTCCTGTTGGAACACTGGACAGGAGACTCAGCTGCGCGGGGACAGACGGGCAGGCGCAGCTTCTCCAGACCCCGTCTCGGGCCCTGGGGCGCCCTCCCCTCTCTGGGCCCAGGGATGGGGTGTCCTTTCCCTCTCCTCCCGACGGGCCCTCCGCCCGCCCAGGCTGTGACTGCCACTCTCCCTGCAGCACGGGGCCGTGCCCGCACTTACCTCCTGACAACGTGCACCTGCCTTTTCACAAAACTGCACCAAAGAGAAAGGTTTATCTTTCACGCACAGAGGAAGCGGCACCGTTTTCTGATGGCTACCCCACGGATTTGGGGGTAGAGAGTACCGGCGCTTGACTGGCGTCCTGGGTCTCACGCCTGCTCCCTGGACATCATTTCTCTGTCTCGGTGTCATCTTCTCTAAAACCGAACCACACCCGAGTCCCCCCTTAGCGGGCTGATGTGGCGACCGCGCCGAAGAAAGCACCGAAGAGAAGCTGCACAAGTGTTCCACCAGCTGGGACGAGGTATGACGATGCTGCTGACGACTTCGTGTTCATTTTGCAGGGGTTGGTTAGGAGCTGTCTGCAACCCGCCTCGTGTCCTGCTCTGGTTCCACTCGGGGCTGGGGGCTGACATTTACAAGATGGCTGTGACAGGGCGCAGCTTTGCCGGCGGACGGAGCTCTGGGCCAGCGCGGCGCGAGCGGCTCATATGGCGATTGATCCCTTGACCTCGAGCTCATTAACTTCATCCTCCGGTGAAACGGACAGACCAGCTATAAGGCACCCTTTGTTAGCTCACTTCTCCTCGCATTTCTGGGGGTCAGAGACCTGGGGGCCCCACTTGCCTGTGTGATCTGAAGTATGTCCCCTTTGCCAGACTGTGGCCGGGGGACACACGGTCACTGTTTCCGTAAAGGGGCAGCGTGAGAGAGATGTGCAGAGAGTGTTGCGGTTCTGCTTAGTTGATAAAAACAGGTGATAAGCAGAATGCTTCCAAAGTCTGAAAGAAGCCGGTAACGCGATACCACACCTAACGCTGGAACCACGTGGTCACAGCACACCCGTGTCAGGGTGGAGGAGACTTCTATCAGGAGGAGTAAACTCTTGCTGCCCTCCATCGAGACAGAATGGGACAAACTTCTGAGGTTCCATCTGGCAGCACAGGCTTCTTCCTGCTCGGCCGAGCCCTCCCGAGGTGCGAGGGACCGCAGGCGGCTGCGGACAGGAGATGCTTGGAACAGACAGCCAGGGAGTGGAACAGACACCCAGGAGCGCCACGCTGCCTGCCCGCACCCTGGGACAGGGACGTGGACTGCTCCTGGGTCTTCCGCCCCCGGCTGCAGCCGGTGTCACTTTTCCAGGGGACGAGGGTGCACAGGGGGGCGGCCGGTAACCTGATCAGCCCGCACATCTGGGCGCTCACTCACTCACTCACAGGGGCAAAGAGCAGTTCAGACTGACGTGTTCGGAAGAGCCAGGGAAGAAAGATCCCGGCTTTTTCCCTGGGCAGACTTGACCGAACACGCCAGAACCCCCGTTTAGAATGCGTCCCCGCACTCGGCAGCCCCGAGAGGGCCTCGTGCCCCTGACCCCTGGCCCTCCGGGGGCCGGGTTCTCTCCGCAGTGCCCTGTCGGGGCCCGGGGCCCCGTCACATGAGCAGGGCTCTGTCACTCGTTTATGTTTTATCTCCAATCTGTGTGGACCGATATTGTTCATAAAATACAATCAAAATGAAACGTACTGAGAATTCAGATTCAAACCCAGTGACGCGGCCCAAGTGCCGTCCTCCTCACCGCGATCACTGTCCGATGTCAAAGGCGATGCATCCCTGGGTCTGTTTCAGCCCTTCCTGCCCGAGGCGCCCTGCGGGTGGGCGGGGCCTGTCCAGTTCCGAGCCGCCCGCTGGTCCAGAGCGCAGGCCTCCGTCCACAGGTCACTCTGACCTGTCCCTTCCTGGCGACGTTTTGTCTTTGCAGGGAGGGAGGCCAGGTGGGGAGGGGAAGGCACGTGGACAGGTGCGGCCCGTGTGAGGCTGGCATTCTCTTTGCTCCGAATTTGGAAGCGGTGGTGAGTTCTAAACACTGTTTTTCTGGGGCCTGATTACGTGCTGGGACAGCGCAGGCGAGCCACCGACGGCGGGAAGCAAAACCCCGGAGAAGACCGCCCGCAAGAGACACCCAGCAGCTGGGGCCCTTCCCGTCGGGCCTGGGGCTCCGGGTCTCACACACGGGGCATCCGCGGCAATACCTATTATTTTTCAGCGTGTTGATTTAAAAGCGTAAAATAAATAATTCCCTGCATTATTGTTAGTGACTTTATAACCGCATTTCAATTAGTACACGCTGTCATCGAGGGTGGGACTAGAAGAGCATTGTCTGAACAGCGCTCCACGGAGCAGAGAGTCTTAAAGCCATTAACAGCTGTGTTGTCACGCGGAATGTGTGCCCATGGAGTTAGGGAGTGACTGACAGGGCGCTCTACCCACTTTTGAGAGAGTCACAGTCACTATTCAGATATCCTGTCTGTAGATAACATTAACCCGTCCTATGCCTCTGATCTAAGTGACAGAGCACGTCAGCCCTCAGTCCCTGTCCGGCCTCACGAGAGCCCCGTGGGGAGACACAGAACTAACTGGTAGCTCCTCCTGCAGTAAGGTTCTGTGGTATTGAGGCACCTCTTCCGTCTCTTTAATCATTTGCTAAATCTACTTTTGGCCTCCCATACCTGGCCCCAAGTTAAGGCAGCCTATGACAAAAGGGCTTGAAATCAGGCTGAACGGCAACAACCGATGTTGCCCTGGCAGAGCGAGGGACTTCTCTCAACACGGATTGGAACCGGCCTCATTTGCCAGTTGCCTAGTTAACGACTCAAGCGCTGGGTGAACAGAGCCCGTTGGGTTTGCAGGGGAAGGCTTCTGTCACCTGCGACGTGTCACTAGGTGTGAGGGTGGGAGGCGGGCTGCTCGCAGGGGGTGGCCGGGACCCTCCGGGTGGGCAGAGAGCCGAGCACCTGCAGGGGCTCTGAAAGGGAGCCAGGCAGGAGGGACAGCCGACTTCCAGCCTCCTGACAACTCCGCTCAGGGCTGGCTTTTGTGTGTGTGTAAATCATTCCAATAATTGCTGTAATTCTGTGCTTAGCTTGGCTGCTGAGACCCTTGGCTCATGAATATTCATAGAGTCTATCCACAATCCGCTATTACTTAGATTTTCCTAGACAGCTTCCACGCCGAGAGTGCCAGCGTGTTTGTGCTAGGGAAGGGGACGGAAATGCTGTCTCGTCGGGGAGGGGGCCCACCCACCCAGGTGAAGGCAGGAAAGCCCCTCTTGCCTGAGCTGCCCCATGTCTCTGTAGGTTTTGGTCATATACACTGGTTATTTCATTTACTGCTCACCGGGCTCTGTGTCGGGTGCTGGGCTGGGGGCGGGGGCTCTGGCACAGGAGACAGGTGGGCACTGATTGCTAACAGGGGTCGCAGCCTGGCCAGCAAGATGGACTCACGGGCAGCCCGCCGGAGAGTGAGCAGAGCGGCGGAGCGGGCGTGCGCTGAGAGGCCTGCGGCTGTGAACAGTGGGGAGAAGGCACCCAGAGTCGGACAGGGGAGGGGGCACCCAGAGGAGGGCTCAGACACCCACACCGAGCTTCGAAATCACCCGTGACTGACGTGCGCCCCCTCAGAGAACACGTACAATACAGGGAAAGAACAGGCACCTGAAAATGTCACCCTCTTTCACGGTCTATACGTGTAACCTTGCCCTGGGTGCATTTATTTTTTATTTAATTTAACCTTCATTGTGCTTTTCCGTTACCATTTAGTCCCCTCATCCCCCTGCCCCCAGCAATCCCCACACTGTAGTCCATGTCGATGAGCCCTTTGCCCTTCTAGCTGCACCCCTCCACCCCGTCCCGCCCCCCTGCTGTCCTCCTGCTCTCCGTCTGTGAGTCTGTTCCCACGTCCCTTGTTGGTTCAGTGTGCTCATTAGACAACATCCAGAACTCAGGAACTGTGTAGAGTTTTACAAGAACGAGCTGCCAGATCTTAGGTAAACGAGGCCAGGACGGAGGCTGAGGCTGCAGAAGCAGCAGGTGGCGTGGAGGTGCGGGCATGGGCCTGGGGGCACAGCTGGGGCCAGGGCAGCGCTCTGCACCCGTGTCTGAGGGCGGAGATGTTGGGGCTCCATCCCGCAGGTGGGGGAAGCCACTGAGGGCTAAGGGCAAGCCCAGCCACTTAGAAAGTCGTTCTAAGGATGGAGAGAAGCTGAGGCAGCTACGGGAGGCTTTTGCGTGAGGCTGCAGCAGGTCCCTCGCAGCCGAGATCCCAGCCAGGCTGGACCAGGGCCAAAGGCACCCAGAACTCGCTCGGCTCCTCGGACGGCGGTCGTACCTGGACCTTCGAGGTGCAGCTTCTCCTCCTCCTCCCCCAGCAGAGGAGACCGTAGCCATCTCGGCGCCTCGCTGAGAAGGCAGAGCGTGTCTTCACCTGGACTCCAGGAGGAAGGTGGCATTGGCGATTTAAGTGCAGGGGTCGCGGACTGTCGTGAAGTTCTGGGGGAGGGAGCGGTCATGCCCACGGCCAAGAGCGCCCGGTGTTGAGACTCAGGAAAACCAACGTTGACCGAGCGACTACAGAGCAATGAACTGGGCCAACAGCAGGGGGCGGGCTGGGCCAAAGGAGCCACACGTCAGACACAGAAGTGTCCCAAGAAGAATGAGTGACCAGCCACAGGAGCTCCGGATACTCATGCACTGCCAACGCCAGCCCGGGGGTCAAGCTGGCCCACTGCCTGTTTCTGTAGATAAAGTTTTATTGAGACAGAGCCCCCCAGGCAGTGTGGGTGTCGTCTGTGATGGCCTTCAAGCCGCGAATAAGAGGTTGTGGTGTAGACTCCACGGCCTCGACGCCCAACAGAGTCACTCTCCAGCCCTTCACAGATTTCTTTATTGTGAAGATAAAAATTACCCCTTAATGTGTTTTCTTGTTCAGTGTTTGTTTACAAATCAGCAGCTTTGTCTTGAAGAAAGGGCAGGCAAGCCCTGATGCACGGGAAGCAGCTGTCTTCCCAGAGCCCCACACGCTCTGAGCCCCACACGCACGGCACCCCTGCGGCGTGCATCTGCCCCTGTGATGAGGAGTGCGCCCCAGTCCCGCGGCCCCCGACCCGCGCGCCGAGGAAGCACGAAATCCAGGACGCGGTTCCCATCAGAGCCACGCACTGCCAAGGCGAACGCGGAGTCTTCGGAAGGCTCTCGGTCCAACACAGACGCCCCGGACACAGTCGGTTTCATGCGGTGATCTTCCAAGGCCCACGTCCCCCCCGTGACTGCGCCTCCCCACGGGGCATCGGGTTGCACAAAGTCCACCCCGCGAGAGGGGAGTCAGTGGGAAAAACAGCAGTGCTTGTCACAAGGCAGTTTTGGGGGCCCCACCCCAGGTCTGTTGAACGTTTTGGAGTGAGCCAGCAATTCTGGCGGGAGGGACCCCAAAACCTCGGATTCCGATGGAGCTCTGTAACCCATATTTAAGAAACACTGATCTGTGGAGCTATTTTCATCCGTGAACTTCATAGCTCTGGGGACACATCTCAAACTGTTCCCTATGCTTTTTCAAAGCCAGAGAGGGTTCAGCAGTGTGAGGCTCAGTGTTGAAAGGGTTTATAACAGTTGAAATTTGTGTTATTCTACTTGTTTCATGCACTTAATTCCTGTTGAGACTTTAAGTATGGGCAGCTGCGTTCCTACCCCAGGTGCTACGCCTCACGAACTGTCGACGTCTTTCTTCTCTGTTAGATCCCAGAGCCCAGCTGCACCAGGACTAACAAACGCCCCACCTGCACTGGCCTCTCGTTCCGCCGGGCAGCCACCCCTGAGAGCCCAGGGCACCACACTGCAGGGGAGGGGAGCTGGCTGTCCTGGGTTCCGGGCGAGCAAACTTCGTAGCTCGGCTGCCTGTGTCATATGAGTAGTGGTTTCTCCTGGATGACGTGCCTTGAGGTTTTGAAAACTGTTTCTCGGGAGAGAGAAGAGGCAACACAAAAGTTTCGTGATTTATACAATGCCCTGTCAGAAAGCCCTTGAGGTTTCACATGCACTCCGAGACTCCACCCATCATAGCCTTGCCAGGCGGGACCTCCCACGAGTCCGGTGTGTAGAGCACAGCTCAGGGACCGCTGGCCCCGGAAAGTGGTCTGCAGTACCTGCCCCACCTGATTAAATGCTCCAAATCCCATTGCCTTGGCACCTTTAACACGCGCGTGACCAATGTCAGCCGACTGCGGTTTAGGTACAGACTAACGGAGTCGGCACTCGGGGGTCAGAAGCCGAGGCCTCCCTGCTTTCCGGGAGCTTGTGAGATAAACACGCACTTCAAGGCCCAGTCGCTGGTCCATCTGTGTCCAGGGGGCCGGGGACGCGCATTTTAGTCCCCCCCGAGCTGAGAATCGGAGGTGAGGAAGCACGGCATCTCGGCACTGCTGTCTGCGCCCTGGCCCGTCACCCCCGGGCGAGCTGCGTTGGCGTGAATTTAGCCTGTTCCTGGACGTCCAAGCTCCCCCCGGGAAAATGCGCTGTTCCCGGTACGTCTTGTTGTCCACGGTTCTCGGTGCCGACAGTGGGTTCTGCCGCCTTGGCACGCAGGCCCGGCTCCGGGTGACAGAGAGGGGTTTCGGCGGGCTCCCTCAACCACAGCAACACGCTCAAGCTTCCATCCTGGACGCGAGGACACTTGCACCCCACGTGCTCTGCCCCCCGGAAGTTTTCTTCTCCCTCCAACTCCATCTTCAATAGGCAGCGGGCCTGGACCAGTTGTTCTAAACCTCCCTCAGTGCGTGGTCGGGGGTATGACAGATTGGTGGCAGGAGAATCTAATGTGAAGAGTGTCCTCCTTCTCACACAACAGATTTGCATTTTGACAGGGACCTTTAAAAACAAGAGGCCTTTAGCAAACAAACAGTGAAAGAAAAAATAACACCTGTCGCTTTGTATCTTGAAGAGCTTCCTTGTCCACAGAAATAATATTATAACCTTTACTAAAAATAAGGTAGTGTCTCCACGGAGTCTAAGTTAAACTTTCATGAATCAGATCATGTTTTTCTATTATTTTGTTATTCGGGATTAGAAGTACATTTCCTCTGACATGAATCTTGCTCCAGATACACAGTACTTAAAAATGGCGTACACAGTGCACATTAATTAACAGAAAACATAATACACAGTGGGAAGGTGACATGCAACAGATACAACAGAAAACATCTCAGTCTCCTTCTCATCGCCTTGGCACGCCTGGTCGACGCCTTGGACGCACTCGATCGCAGCGCCGGGAGAGCCTCGTTGAAGTTCGGGTGGCGTTAGATTTCCGAGGGTGGGCAGCCCCACGTGCTCAGCTGTGAGGAGGTTTCCCAAGGAAGCGCCGAGGTAGCCTCCCGGTCTCCCGGCTCACGACGCGATCTTCGAGCTTCCAGGAGGGCAAGAAAATACTCAGAGTTGGTGGATTCCGGCCTGAGCCGGGCACGGTGCAGAGTGAAAATCCATGTGTGGGGTGTAGACTTCTGAGGCACCGGGGTGGGCTGCACGCGCTGCCTCCATCACCGAAGGAAAGACAGAGACCCCGGTCTCGGTGCGGTCGGCACGTGCCTATACGGTGCCTTTGGAACCGACTGCAGCAGCGGGCAGGGACCGCTAACCCTCTTGCTGTTCTCACGATGACGCAGATTTCACGTTACCAGCCGGCGTTGCGCACCCACTCTCAGCGGCAGTGCTCCCCGCCGACACCATCCTGCGTGGCTCACGCATCCTTTCAGGAGCCACACCGGCGGCCACGACGACCACTCTCATCCCACGATGCAGGGGCCAGCGCTGCGCTTCTCCCCGGGCTGTCACCATGGGGTCCCGCCACGTGCTTTCAATCCCAGCGCGCCGGGATCCCGGGCGCCCCACACCCGCCGTGCCGTTTTTTACCACCACCGTGGAATTTCTGCAGACGCGATGCTGAATTCAGCGAGGACAGAGGGATTCGTGTTTCTCTATCATATATCAAATAGCGATGGACTTTGGAGGAATAATACACCAAATCCTGGTCAAAGCACAGGGTCCCATGGACTAGGGGACAGTGAGTGACACGTCCCTTAAAGAGCAAGGCAATGCGATTCGGAGAGCCCGGGAGCCTTGTTGAGAGCGAGCCTGTGTCCACCCAGGGGCGGATTCCAGCCCAAGGCGGCGCTGACGCCCGTGTGCCCAGCAGCTGTGTTTGCAGCATGAATCCCGATGTTCGCCGTGCTGCCTTCACTCAGCCCATCGTGCGCACACGGACCACCCCCACCCCTGGGAGCCCTGTTTGGCCTGCCGGCCGTGAGACCCGGGTCCTTGGGTACATGAAAGGGCAGAGAGCTGGGTGGCCGGGTCTTCCCCGGGGCCCCGCGCCTCCTTCGTGTCCAGCCAGACGTGCTGCTCTCCCCACTCCGAGCTCGTGATTTCCCCGCAGGCTCTGCGGCTCAGATGCTGCTCAGCCCCCACACGAGGCCCGGGAGGGCCCCTGAGCCTGTGTGACGTCTGGGTCACCTGGCACCACCCTGAAGTGGCCGTCTTGCCACCAGCCCCCGGGAGCCCAGGTCTGCCGGGTCCCCAGTCTGCCTGCTCGGCGGGCACTCCGAGCAGCGGGGGTGGCCGCTGGCCTTTTCAGGCTGTGTGGTGCAGCCGTGGTAATCTAGACTGGAAGGACACGCCGGGGCTTTGGCTAGTCCCAGGTGGGCGCTTTCCCACCGCAAAGGCTGGGCACACCCGTCACAAACGCCTGGCCGTGCCGCTGTCTGCGGGGGAGCCAGGCAGCGCCTTCCGGGGGCCGCATAATCCCGGCCCATTAGCTGAGGCCGTCCCCGCCTCAGAGGCGAGGCCCCCGTGGACCCTGTACGACCCCGTACGAGGGTCGCTGGGGGCCTCTGCACAGACAGCCGGTCTCGAGTGCGCCGGGGCTGAGGGGCGGAGCCCTGGTCTCTTCCGTTGTCACGGACCCCGGCTGTCCGGACGGAAGGGCACCCAGCAGAGAGCATGAGGCTCCGCGCCTCTGGATTCTGGCGGGGAGACATATTTCTGTTCGACACATGCTGTGTTCCGTCTTCATTTCTATTTCCTTGTTTCCAAGAAATACTCAGTTTGAGACTTGTCAACGTGATAAAACGCGAAGAGACAGCCAGGTTCAAGTCTGAGGGGACAGAGAAAAGACTGATGACCGGGAAGACCCCGAGGTTGCACTTGGCTGCCTTTGTAAGTCCCCAGACCGGGAAGAAGCCTTTTCTCTCCAATGACAAGGCGGCGTGCCTCCGGGATGGTGAGATCATGCCTCCTTCTGTGCTCCTCTGACAAGGTGGGTCTCCTCTCCTCTCACGTGGAGGGCACAGCCATCCCTTGGGGAAGCCATGTTCCCTGATTCCTCCTGGCAAGAGACGCACCAGCCACGTCTCGGGGCTGCACCGCCAGGTGACGGAGGGAGAGCCACGGGCTCACACAGCCTGGCTGCCGTCCCGTGGCCCCCCGCCTCCTGGGGCCCAGGCCCGTGGGCGCCATGCACTGAGGCAGGCGTGGGCCACAGCTCCCACGTGCCTGCTCTTCAGTCACCTCGCTGTTCAAATGGACGCTGAGGAGCACCCCGAAACCTTCAGAGTCACACACCTCACCCTCCCTGCTTTGAAGACGCCCCAGCAGGAGGGCCCCCGGGGCCCCCACGCAGCCGAGCCGGCAGGAGGGGCCGCCACCCCTGGCTCTGCAGACGGCTCCCAGCTGCACAGCTAATTATGGTTCTCTCCCTGTGTCTCTGAAATCTCAGCTTTAGGAAGAAAAGATAAGAAATTCTTTAGAGTAATTAGAGACTGCTGAGCGCTTCTGGTAATAATGAGGGAGCCGTTCTGGCTGATTTACAGCAGGAAGAGGCCAGGAGAGGGGCTGTGCAGGTTGGAGAAAATAATGAAAATCAGCCGCACCACCATCCCGGCTGAGCTGCCAGTCAGCCTCCCAGAGAAAAGAAATGCTAATGAAGCATTCCCGTGCTGGGGCGCACGGTGTGGACCGGCCTTTGTTCCCAGGTGCCTTTCCAGCCCCGGGTCAAGGGGTCAGGTGTGCGGGCCAGGAGGCAGGGCAGCCGGAGGGAAGGGAGACCCTCAGGGAGGGGACCGGCCGGGCGCCCCCTCGGCCAGCCCTCCCTGCGGCAAGGCCTCCGCCCGTCCCTGGAGAAATCCTCGGGGCAGAGCCTGCTCTCTCCTTCTCTGTCCTTCTTCCCGAGGCGGCCAGACACCAAGTGTCGGACTGGCCGGTAATCTCCGTGCGTGGTTTCCAGTCCGAGGGCTGACAGTTTCAAAGCTCAGGGAAACGGTGACTCTCGGTGGATTTCAGACACGACGGGGCTCCCGCCCGACTTCTGTTTCCTCAGATCAGTCACCCAGAGCTGGCCGCAGAGTAGACGGCACGGCTCAGAAGCAATGTGTATGTGTGTGTGCATGTGTGGTTGCATGTGCATATGCATGTGCTGAGTGAACTGCATGCCTGCAGTGTGCAATCTGTGTAGGTGTGTGTGTATGTGTGAGCATGTGTGAGCTGTGTAGACTGTGTGCATGTATGAGCTGTGTGTGGTTGTATGAGCATGTGTGTGTGAGAGCTGTGTGGTTGCATGTGCGTATGTATGTGCTCAGTGAACTGCATGTGTGCACTGTGATCTGTGTGTGGGTGTTTTTGCACGTGTGAGCTATATGTGAGTTATGTGGGTGTGTGTGTATGTATATGTGAGCTGTGTGTTTATGCATGTGTATGTACTGAGTTATATACATGTGTGCACTGTGCAATCTGTGTGGGTGTGTGTTTGTACATGTTCCAGCTGTGTGTATGTATGAGCTGTGTGGTTGTGTGTACATGTGTGAGTTTTGTGGAAGAGTGTGTGTGTCCATGCATGTGTGAGCTGTATGGGTGAGTGATGATGTGTGCATGTGTGAGCTGTGTGTTTGTGTGTAAGCAAGGTATGTGCATGTGTGAATGCTGCATGAACTATGTGCACTTGGTGTGTGGGTAAGCACATGTGTGTGCATGTGTGAGCTGTGTGTGAGTTCTGTGTGTGTGTGTGCATACCTGTGTGTGCACTCTGTGAGTTGCGAGTGTGTCTGTGTGAGCTGCGTGTGCTCGTGGTCATTTTGCACGTGCGTGTCTGAAATCACCGAAAATCACAAGATGCCCAGGTCACCAGCACCAAACCCCAGACGGGACAGTTTGGGGACACTCTCCCGTGCCCAGCAGCCCCAGATCCTAATTGTCCGAGTAGACACAGAAGAGGTGCTGGGAAGCCCCAAGGCCATGGTCAAGGGGTGCCCACCGGGGCCCCTAGCAGAGGACTGGCTTGAAGCCACACACCGTGACTCCATGTACCACTTTTTGCACAAACTCATTGCGAGTCTGGGTTCTCAGAAGGACAAACACTGGTGAGTGGATGATGCAGGTCCAGAAGGCGGCGATGAGAGGGAGCCGAGGCCGAGAGGAGAGGCCTCTGAAGGAAGTGCCCCGGGGCCCAGGGTCAGTCCTGACACTGGTGGGAACCTGCGTGGCTCTGGGCCAGACCTGTGGCCCTCTGACCTCGTTTCCCACGACTGAGCAATGGGAAGGGCAGAGTCTCCAAGGTCCCCCTAGGGCCTGTGCCTTGGAGAGACGGCAATCAGAATGGGGCACGGGCGAGCGGCCACGGTCCTCTCCAGCCTGGGTGTGGCTTCTGGCTTTCGTGAGACGCTCACTCGTCCTCCACTGCTCAAACCTTAAAAACTGCAGCCGGCTCAGCAGGGCTCGTCTTGACTTCCGGCAAACAAACAAACGAAAGCCAGGTACAGCAGCATCACGGCTATTTCCTGCGTCAGCGGTCCACCTCGAGGGAGGAACTGGCGCGGCTGCGGCTGGCCCGGGCTCTCTGGTCTGGTGTCTGCTGCCTCGTGGACGCTAACAGGCGGTGCTGTGGAAACGCTCCTTCCAGTTCTCAGCGAGACGCCTGGTTTCTTGTTTCCGCCTGGCCCCTGAGCCAGGAGCGATGCCTTTGGGGAGCCCCTTAGCTACTAAAAAGACTTACGTGGGCTGGCCAGCACAGGCATCTCACTTAAATTAGAAGGTGATTGTAGAGAAACTGCAGCTAATGCCCGTGAAAGCCCCTGTGAAGGCACGTGGGTAGAACCACCGTGCCTGCTGAGTTCGCGGGCGACACCGGCCTCAAACGCAGAGTATGGCGTGCTGGCTGGCACCTGACACCTAGGCCTAGGCCACCAGGTCCCTGCTGCGCCCTTAGCACCGAGGAAAACACGAGAGGGAAAGGAGGTGAACGCTTTGCCTTTGACGTAAATTATATTCACATTACAGCAACATGTATTTTCTCTGGGAAAGACAAAATACAACCCCAACATGACTTAATAACGGTATTCTTCGGTATGAAAAACCCACGTGAAAACACGATTTCCGTGGAGAGAAGAAAGCAAGGACGTCATGGAACCCCATGCCGTGTGCTGTTCTGATTTAATCACGCCCTGGAGAGGAGGCCTGCGGGCCCAGCACCACACGGCCACGCGAGAACCCCGGGGGGGCGGGGCAGAAGTCACGCTCCCGCCCTGCTGCCCCTTCCTCTGCGGCCCCCCGAGGACCACGGGCGGTCCACACCGTGCCTTCGGTAGACGACTGTCCCCCCCAGCACGTTGCCGAGGGACACCTGAAACCACTCAACCCAGGGCTGTGGTTTCTCTGCACTTGTAACCGGTCGGAGCGTGGCAGGGGGACAGGTGACAACTGTGCCCAAGAAGAGGGAGAGCCCTCGCTCACCCGCGGCGCTCGGGAGACACGGGAGCCATTGTGACAGGGGCGGGGAGAGCGTGCGGAAAGTACACTGAGCAGAAAATGCAGGGGGAGCGTAATTGGGGGTTTATCTGCGACAAATTGTGTAATGATAGCGTGTTCCTGCGTCTCCGCCGCGGCTCGACAGCGGGATCAGATGGGCGGTGCCCGGGTGCTCGTTTTGCGGGCGACTCTCTGATCCTCCAGCCGCACTTAGCAATCACGGAGCCGGGCGTGCCTCGGGGTTGCACGGAACTCGGTGCTTCATCGGCTGCATTGGCTGTGTTAGCTGTGGACAGTCTGTCGGAGAGAACGGACCTCCTTCTCTGTGCACCCACGGTTGCCTCCGCGACAGGACTTAGGAAGGAAGCACGCATGCACCCATGCGCCCATCACTGCCGGTGACGTCAGCGGACATCAGCAGGCCACACCTTCCGCGCAGAGATTGCTGCGTCCCGCCCAGGCGGGGGACGCTGAGGCAGAGGATGGGGGTAAGACCACAGTGTGCTCCAGCGGTGCAAACATAAGCAGGTCACCAAACGCTTCAGCTGCAGCGTAACTCCACCTGCTGTTGCTGAGGTCCAGGCTGCCAGGATGTCTTGGCCCTGGCCTTATTATGGTCTGTATGAGACTGCGAGGTGTTCTCCACGTATAACACCTCCAACTAGATACACTCGTTATACTGGTTATTTTCTGTATACCTAGCTCTTGAATCGCACATGCTTTTCAATGGACTACGGGACTTATAGCGAATCATTAGTAGTTCTACTGCTTCCCTCCCTTCCCCCTGGGGAAAACGGACCCAGGAAATGTAGACCCTCTATTGGGGGAAGCCTGAGCAAACTGGGGCGCAGGCTGCACGGAAGGCGAGTGCCAGCGTCGGAGCCAGGCCGGTGGCCGGCCACGGGGCAGGAGACGGAGAGGCGTGTCCCACCCGGGAGTCTCCCGTTGGGTTAGGGACCCCAGAAGCAGGCTAAAGCGACCTCTAGTCAGCAGCACCTTCCCGTGTTCGGGTGGGAGGGGGGATGGAATGAGGGGCCCCGCCGGGCCACTGGCAGGTGCACCAGGCAAGCTCTCCTTGGCTCTTGGGGGGCAGCTGCCGCACGGGGACGGGGTCCACCTGATGGGGTTGTGGGTGGGTGGTGCCCAGTCCATGTGGGAGCAGAACCCTGCATCCAGAACATCACAGCCTGAGGCCCCTTCTTCCTGGGCATCTGGTCAACCAGATGGTTCCCTGACCATCTCTTGGGCTTTGGCCAAATATGCTGTTTGTAATATTAAGTGTGCGCGGATGCAATTTGAAACTTTTCATTCTCCCTTAGTATTGTCTTGTTTGATGCATTTTTTTAGGAGTCTTAAGGTCTCTCAGTCCACATAGCTCTCAGCCCATTTTCACTCATCTTCTCGCTGGGGAAGTAAGCTGCCTTCGAAAATAGCCACTTCCCAGTACTCCTGAGTACGTTTTGGCCTGTGTTTCATGGATCTCCATATCTCTGCACGCACCATATAGCCTGTGCTTTGGGAAATGCCTCCTTTATTTTTACGGGGTCAGTTCTCTGTAAATCAAATATCTGGTGAACATTCATGTGCATTCTCGATGCGTCTCTGAGACGGTTTGACGTCCCCAGTGGATGGGGTTGCTGCTACTTTTCCGTTTTTATTTTCTAACTACAGTGGCGCTTTCTCAGTTTGGAGACTTTTCAACCGATCTTTAAGTGTGTTGGTTGTTTCATCTTAAGTTAGTATGCGTTTGGTTTCTTTCTTCTTCAAAAGTTTTAACATAAATATTTAATTCAGCTGCATCCATCAGTTTCTTTGAGATTCCTTTGATTCGACTTCCAGCAGGCCTGGAGCGTTGATTATATCTGTGTGTAAGTTCCCTCGGCCCGCGCTTCTCCACAACAGGCGCCCAAACTCTCGGCTGTCTCGAGGACCCACCGGAGACTCAGTCAGACTTTCTGCAGAGCGTAGAGCACTGTCCTCAGCATCATGCCTCCCTTCGCTCCGCTTTCTCGTGAAAGCCAACCCAGACTTCCCAGAACCCTGGACTGTCTCTCCGAAGCACCTGTCAGTGTCATCTGGAAGGATCCAAATGATAAAAGTATAAAATGTCAGCTACTTGTGTTCAGTCACCAGATTACAGAAATGAGCAAGGGACATTGCCCTTGCCTTCAGGAACTCACAACTGCCGAGGGTGAGCCAGAAGGCAACGTTGTAAACACACCTGAACCAGTGCCAGCCATTCACCCCCACTCCCATCGTCCCTCTCTGCCGACGCCTGTCTGTCTGTCTGTCTGTCTGTCCGTCCGTCTGCTGTGTGCTTGTTGGCTATGCCGGACACGTGGAACACGGACTCTCTCAGCCACCTCAATGCAGCGGTGTTTCCAGCGGGAAGTGCCCTGTCCATCGCTGCGTCCGTGTGTCCAGGTGAGTCAGAGGCTCTCAGGGTCCGAGGGCATGCGGGGCTGGCTGACCTCGCGCCAAGCCTTCTTTCCTGGCGGTGGAGGAAACCCGCCTCCAGGACGGCGCCAGGGGACTGTCAGCTGTTGGGGCTCACGCCCCTGACTGTGCCCGCCCTGCACTGAATAGGCAGGCCCCCCCCTGTGGAACCGCAGGGACACCGTGGACGTGACAGGGCACGACTGCCCAGGGAAATCACAGAGAAAATGATGGCTCCCGCCTTGTTCTCTAGATCGCTCTCTGGGGAAGCCAGGCGCCATCCACTAAGGGTGCTCAGGAAGTCCCGGAGAGAAGTCCAGAGAGGAGCCCAGAGAGGAGCCCGGAGAGAAGTCCCGGAGAGAAGCCCGGAGAGGAGCCCGCAGGGTGCAGGGCTGGAGCTCCCTGCTGGCTGTCGGCACCGGCTTGCAGTCATGTGACT
>CM052543.1:146302238-146336736 GCA_028533065.1 Trachops cirrhosus
ATGTAAAATCCTGTGAGACCTGCTTGCTAGGATGCTCTTGATGTGTAGGCTCTGGCAGGAAACTAGATTAATCATGTACCTGTTAGGTGATACCAGTCCCAAAACCCAAGGTGAGACTTTTGAACCCTATGTAAATTATCTACCTGTTTTGATCTTCCCTGCTAGACAATGAATCCACATTCTGTATCTTTACCCAATACTACCTAATAAAAGGCCTATTGAGGCGGCGACTCGGGGAGCTCTCCTTTGAGAGAGTGGCCAGGCCACTCGGAGGCACCCTCCCCTTGAGACGGTAGCCGTGCCGTCCCTATTCCTCCACAGGACTCGGTAGTCCGTGTGTATGTTTTTCTCGTGACTTGCGAGCATCTACATTTGCGATCACCGCAGGCCAGTGGTTTGCAACAGCTGCGGCTCCCGGGCAGAGGACTGCAGCCACCACGCTGCGCCTCCTGAGGCCTCGGGCCGTGTGGCTAGCCCGGGCGCTCTCCACGGCTGTGGCCTTGCACCCACCAGGCCCGGGACCCTAACTTTGCTGGTTCATGTCAGCACTGCTAAGAGCGTGGATGACCTCCCCCGAATTCTGCCTCAGCAGAAGGTTTAGCACGAAGGCCGTCAAGGAAAACCGATCTCCCCCTAGAACACAAACCAGAAGTTTGACCTCAGAAAAGCCCCTGAGAACTACGAACCCTGTTATAATGACTGTGCTATTAGTTAGGGACAGAGGTTGCTGGTGTGGAAGAGGCACTGGGGGCAGAGCAGGAGAACCCACAGCTTGGACACGCCGAGCTCAGCTCTGCAGGGGCACCGGTGTCTTAGGCCCGGGGGAGGCCCCACACTGGTCTCTGCGTGAGGGGAGAGCGGGAGTTGCGTGTTCTTCACTGGTACCAGCTCAGTGCCCGCTGCAGACAGGACGCGGTAAGTATAATGAGTAATAATATAATCATGTAACTCGTGTGACATTATATAATTAATATAATTATGTATAACACGCTATAATGAACATTCACTCCATGAATCCGAACAACGAATTATCTGAACTAATTCGTGTAATCCCAGTATTATTGCATTACTGTACTCCCTGTTCGCCAATAGGGAAAATGATTTCAGTAGGTTTTTTAAAAATAAACCTAGTAAATGTTGGAGCTGGGTCCCGCTCTCCCCAGTGATCCCACAGCTCTGCTCTGGGCAGCTGTTCCGACCTGTCCTGGATGCGAGGTGACCCACAGAGACACGTCCCAGCACAGGAAGGGGGTGCCTGTCCCAGGCCTGGAGGACACAGGTTAAGGGGCCTTGCTGTCCAGGTGACCGCTGGCCGGAGCCCTGAGGACAGGGGAGTGGACCTCCCAGGAAGGAGGGCGAGGCCCAGATGGCTGGGCCCTGGGGGAGGCAGGTAGTGACTGTTCTGGAAGTGTGCGTTGTTCTAGGGGCTGCTGCCTGTGTGTGCGTCTGTGTGTGTGTTCCCTTTTCGATGTTCAAAGACGTTTCCGACCCTGGTGCTGTAGCCAGTGTCATCAGTGTCATTCTGAGAGTCACTCTGTGCGTCACAGAGGAGACATCCGCAGCCACGTTTGGGAACGCAGCCTTCCACAGCTCCCCTTCCTGCCTGTCCCACCTTGGCCTCCTCAGGTGCAGCTGCGATGACATCCCGAGGGTGTTTTACGGAGCCCCCTGGGCACGCGCGTGCGCCCTCCCCTACGTCATCCTGTCCGGGAGGGTCAGGAGGGATGGTTGCGAACAGAACGCAGCTGACCCCGGAGTCGAAACTCTGGCCACGGCCCTGTCTGCAGGAGGGGGGTGATGCCTGGGAAGCTGACGCTCGGTCAGGGGGCTGCCCCAGCTTGCAGGGGAAGAGTGGAAACTCAGCGCAGCAAGCAAAGGAGGCTGTCACTGGGGACACACGCCCCCCCACCGCCGGGACAGGGAAGGACGGCGAGTGCCCAAAGCAGCTCCAGCTGTCCTGTGGCCCTGGACGTCTTCCTCTGAGAAACGTGGACGGCCGAGGGGCGTGAAGACGAGAGATCTGAACACTGTCGTGATCTTCAAAGATCAGTCTCATTGCGTCACATCACTCAGATCAACGTGACTTTGACCAAGTGTGTCTCTTCGGATTTCTGGCTAATGGCGTGTCACTGAAGAGTGCTGACGATGCGTTTGTGCCACCGCGCGCTGCGTGACCAGCATCGGTCAGCGCTCTCCGTGTCGCACCGGACGACTGCTGAGTTCTCCGAATAGAAAAGCTCCGATAAGCAAAAAAAGAAACAGCTGGAGAACAGCACAGCCGAGGGGACCTGTTGAGACTCTTCTCTCTGCCATAAATTCTCTGGTGCTGGACCTTCTGCGTTGTGCTGTGTGGCAGGCACCGCCAGCCTCCTTTCGGAATGATGGTGTCAGTACGGTGCAATGTTTGAGCGCCTGGGCCCCACCGCCGGCAGCCGTGTGGTCGGGTGCATCCCCCAGCCGCTGGGTCCCGCCGGCTCCCTCTGCCTCACGAGCCTGCCAGGCCCCTGTGTGGCCTGAGGAGCTAAAGGAGGACAGGTAAGGCGGCTTTGCACAGAGCACAGTGTGAGCCTCGGCCCTAACCACAGGTACTGGGTGGCGACGGCGTCCCTCGGCCTGGATGACACCCAGGGTCTGGGCTGCAGTGCGGCCTCACCTGAGGCCCGGCATCCAGACACGTGGACAGAGAGGGAGGAGGTGAAAGCCAGCTGGGCTTCTGCTTCCCGGGGACCGGCTGACGGGGAACAGTGAAGCTCCAACACCTGGGACAAGGAGCATGGAGGGGCGCTCTCCATGGGGCGGAGGGCGGAGGGCGGAGGGCAGGGCCCCGGGACAGGATGCACCAGTGCAGGGCTCTCGTGCTGGTGAAGAGCCAGAGGTCCCCGTCTGCCTATGACCAGGTCCCGTGACAGGACGGGGCCCGCAGCACCGTGTCCCCGGCCCTGGGTGGGGCTGTGCAGGACGGACCACTGGCTGTGTGCGCAGACGGCTGCTCTCACGCACGGCGCACAGAAGGAAGCCGGGGATCACATTCCGGAAAGAGCTTGAGTGGAAGATGGGGAAAGAGTGCCACCTTCTACTGCTGTGGGGGGAGCTTTTGACTAGTTTCCCCTAGGTGTGAAAAGGGATTTCTCTTCCTGAGAATAAAAGTCAACGTGGCCAAAAGACGATCTTAAATACTGAAGTGCAAACCATGCAACCCTGACTCGGTTTCCTTTTGGTCACTCACTCACACACACACGTGCACACACACTGACAGCCGCACGCACACACTGGTACACACATGCACCTGGCGTGCACGCGAGCCTCACATGCACACGCAGGAGTGAAGAGCTCTGAGAGCCAAGCCAAGAAGTATCACCAGGAGGCTAATTTTTGGTTAATTGCAGGCTGGAAGGTCAGGAGGGCCGAAAACAAAATGCAGCGGAAGCTCCGGCGAAACAAGTGCCCGCCCGCCCGCCTGCGCGGTGAGCGCCGGAGGCCCCGCGTCTGCCCGTGAACGGGAACGCGAACAACGCGGGGCCTTGGGGAGGCAG
This sequence comes from Trachops cirrhosus, assembly GCA_028533065.1. Lineage (NCBI taxonomy): Eukaryota > Metazoa > Chordata > Mammalia > Chiroptera > Phyllostomidae > Trachops > Trachops cirrhosus. The sequence continues at coordinate 146,305,772 of CM052543.1, forward strand.
GCGAACAAAGCCGCCGGGCCCGACGGAGCGTCTTGCTCCCGAAAGCTTCAAAGGCAAACGTCAGGCCCTTGGAAAGCGCCTTTGTTCTCTTCTGAGAAAGTAATTGCGGCACAATTTGTCCTAATTCAGATCTGAAGCCTTGATCGGAGATGTGCAATCTCACCTTCACAGAAAGTCGGTAATTTTCTGCAGCGCATGCATGTGCTCCCCCATTCTTCTTTCTAAATTAAAGCAAATTGCTCCAATTTCAGTCCCTCCCAGCGTGTGTTTAGGCCACTCGGAAGCCTGCCTGCCACTTTACCTAGGGCCCCACAGTCCCTGAAAGAGAGTCACTTCCGTCACGGGCAGTGGCTCTGCTTTGGGCAGGACCCTTGCACAGCTGCCAGCTCGGCCACCCGCCCTCTGGCCCTCGGGCCTTTCCCAGGGAGGCGACGGCCTCAAGGGTCTTCCTGGCTGGCCGTTGGAGACGTCTGAGTTTGGATCCCAGAGGGTTTCCTTGTTTTACTCTGCTCCGAGAAAGCTTTTGGTCCCATAATGCCGTAGTGACTTTGACTTCAAGTCCACCGATGCCGGGGTACCTCTGGAGAACAGGGTGCTGCTCGGCGTGTGGCGAGGACTCGGGTGGGAGGGTGGGCAGTGAGACAGGTGAGGTGGGGGAGAGAGGCGGCTGACTGCAGAGCATCCTGTCCTGGAGCCACGGCAAGGAGGTGCGTGCGTCCCCTACGGGTCCTACCCCACTCCAGTGCCAGGCCCTGGGCCTGCTGTGTGTCTACCTTCGGGACGAGGCCACGGGCCCGGGGAATCGCCGTGGCAGCCCTGGGTCGGGGCGCTGAGCTCAGAGCCCACGGATGGAACAGCAGACGGTACTGAAGGAGGCGAGACGATGCACGGGAGCGATCGGTGCTCGCGGAGACCGCGCCCAGGCTTTCCTGACTCAGAGCGGCGGAGGGCCCGGCTGGTGGGGCTCAGTGGACTGAGTGCCGGCCTGCGAACCAAAGGGTCGCCGGTTTGGTTCCCAGTCAGGGCACATGCCCGGGGTGCGGGCCAGGTCCCCAGTGGGGGGGGTGTGAGAGGCAACCACACACTGACGTTTCTCTCTTTCTCTCTCTCTCTTCCCCTCTCTAAAAATAAATAAAATCTTAAAAATAAAACAAAAAACCACAGTTTTCTTGGCGGGTGGGCTTCCTGCAACAGACTTCCATCAATTTACTTTGAAAGTTATTATTTCTCTGTTATTGTTGTTTCTGTAGATGGAAGATTTCACTCAGGGATAAACACTATCCAGTTTTATGAGAATAATTACCGAATGGATCCTTCTAAACCTTATGATGCTAATTAACTTACGTATCGATTTACTACACGAATAATGGGATGGCAGGGTTCAAAAGCACGAAATGGTCAGGGATGCAGGGTCTCCGTCTCGCCCCAGCTCAGCGGGGGACCCTTTGCTTCCAGGCCCCTGGGGGTGCCGGGTCCCTGCTCAACACAGGGCACTAAATCTTCTTTCTCGCCCTCAGGGACGTCACCTCACTGACCCTTCCCGCTGAGACTTCTGTTGCACGAACCTTCTATCACTCCGTGTCCCTCAGCTCCTGCAGCGGTCCTCAGACACAGTAGCGACGAGGCCCACGTGGCTATTTACACTTAGTGTTACAGGAACGGGATTAGAAATGCAGTTAGTTCTTCTGCTGAACCGTCCACTGATGAGGGGTCAGTGGTCACAGGGGCTGGGAGGGGCCCGGGACGACGCAGCCGCAGGACATCGGAGCGCAGAGAGCTCCAGGGCCGTGCTAGGAGCCTCCGCGAGTTATTCGACGCCTACCGTTTATTTCTCTCACTTCAGTGTGTCTGCCCTACATGCCCATCTTTGTTTTCACAGAGTGAATTACATATCCAGAAACTTGTTATCTAAGTAAAGTAGACATTGAGAATGAGAATGAGAAGCTCAGCCTGGTTGCACTGAACGTAACTGCTCCTGCGTGTACGGCGGCCAGTCTTGCTCTCTACCTTTGGGGTCCTGTCCTTTCTGGAAGCACGGGCCCCCCGTCTCAGAGGAGGGCACACAACAGCTTGGGTGAGTGTCCGCGGCCCTCAGCTCCTCGTTCTGTGTGCTTTGGCTCACGTTGTACGTGGTTCTTTCGCTTCCCACTGCCTCTCCTTTCTAATTTCCTCTTGTTGAAAGGTTAGGGATTTACCTCTGCTTCTCAATGTGAGGGGGCGTGAAATATTTTTATTCTAAACCCTTCCATGCACATGTCGCCTTGACCGGAACCCGGGACGGCCAGGTACCCGAGCAAACATCGCCTGGGGGCGTGCCTGTGGAGGTGTTTCTAGAAGAAATTCGCGTTGGTGTTGATGAAGCAAGCGCAGCAGACGCCCCCCACTCGGTCCCCCGAGTGAGGGCCCTCAGGATGCTGAGGGCCCGAGCCGGACACAACGCGGAGGGGGCTGAATTCACCGTCGGCTGGAACACTGAGCTGAGACACCCTCTCCAGCCCTCAGTGCTCCTGCCTCTCCCGCCTCCGGGCTCAGGCCGGAGCCCGCACCTGCGCCCAGGCCTTCCAGGTGCACCACCACCGCGGGCCTCCCGGGCCCTGGCTGGCACACGCAGATCCACGGATTTTCACCTGTGCCTGATCTACGCACCTCCTCCTGGCTCTGCTCCTCCTGGGGACCCCGGCTGGGGCACACGGAACACAAAACGACCTGCCTCGATGAGTGAAGGAGGAAGGGGGGCAGGGTGAAGGTTGCCCGTACGGCCAGGCCCCCGCTCAGTGGTCATACAACCACAGACACGTGGAACTGTGGGTGACAAGCGGGACATGGCGCCTGGGGGAGAGTGCAGGGATGCCATGCAGTCCGAGATGTCACCCCACAAGGGAGGAGACACGAGCCCGTCCAGGTGAGCTCGGCTGGGCAGACACGCGCGGGCTGTCCTGCTGGGCCAGGCAGCTCGAGGGGGAGAGTGGCTGAGGCTGTCTGTGCTTGACGTGTCTGCACACCGCTGTTCAGGGAAGCCAGCAGCTTGTGTGGGAATTCGCTCCTAAGGCTCTTTGCGTGTGTGGGCGACGGTCCGTCTGCACCCACGCAGCTTGGTCTCCGAGGCTTACAGAGCGACGGAGACTTCCTCGTCTCTGCGTTCACCGTGGACCCTGATGTTCTGGAGCCTTTCCTACCCCCTTACAACCCTCCAAAAGGGTCATGAAATCGTGGCTTCTTGTCCCTGTTGTAGCTGATTTATATTATAGCTGATATATTGAAACTAATCCTTCACATGAACCTCTGATTTCCTGGAAAATTTGCGGCTGCATTTCAAGGAGTGACCAGATTTCCTGGAGAGAGCACGTGCTCCGTGTTTCTGGGAAGCGGTCAGGTGCGTAAATCAACCGCAGGAGAAATCCCGGCCTGGGGCGGGCTTTATAACCGGAGCTGCGCGCTTCTCCTGAGTGATTAAACACCGCGCGTGTATTAACAATCCCCGCCCCCACTTACCGAGTGCACAAGGAACGGCTGTAACTCACTTTACAGACGCACTTTCAGGCACCCTGTCATATATATTTTCTAAGTCTTGGGGAAGTGTAATAATAGGTCAGCAAAGTCTCACAGTTTGCATTTAAACCGCCTCTGTTTGCAAACCACGTCCTTTTATCCCCACTCTGGGACACTCCGATGTCGCCAAGGAAGCTCTGGGGTCCCCGGCTTCTCCGTGTGGCCTCTCTAAAAAGAGCAGATGGAGAGTGGGAGGGCAGAGTGTCTCCCACCTCCCTGCAGGCGCCTCGCCCGGGCTCGAACACCTGGTGCAGGAAACAGCAGTTACCGGCATTCCCGGGTTCGATCGCTCCTCTGCGGCTCTCCGAGAGGGCTCCTGTGGCTTTGTCACAGAGCATCCACCGGTCCCTTTGTCTGTGAGGCGAGGACACAGGGCCCACAAGCTCCTATGACCCTCAAAGCTCTGGGCATCTCTACGTCGGGACTTCTGCCTGTGTGGCTTCCTCCATGGGCCACGCTCTGAGACAGGGGCACCTCTGCAAAGGGCCCTCCGAGGGGTGAGCCTCCCCCGGGCACCTGCCGGAGCTTCCTGCTGGCCTACGGAGCTGGGACCTACCAGGCAGCCAGAGAGGTGTCTGTGGGCAGCGCTCATCTGGGGGCCCCCAGTCACGTGCCGGGGCTCTGGGGACACCCGCTCCGAGTCCTGTGACGTCTCCGGGGCAGCTATTTGTCTGTCTGTCCTCTAGCTGGCATTGTGTGCGTGCTGGCTTTCTGAATGCATGGAAACACGTACCTTTGCTCCCCCAGGGGGGAGAGCACCCCGCCCACCCCTGGGCAGATCCCCCCTCTCAGACCCACGCTGTGTAAAGAGGGGGTCACGCGACTTGGTCAATCAAAAGAAGTCACCTTACAGAAGGGCCTCTGTGTCCCTGGGTTGCCATGCTCACAGCAGGGACGGCTCCCCAAGGCTCCGGCTAGACTCCTTCCTTGTTTTTTGAAAGTTTGCTGGGTCGTTGCTGCAGTTCTGGTTCTGCTCAGAACCCGCACCTTCCTCGTCCTCTCCCCGCTGGCAGTCGGCCTCTGCGGCACGGCTGATGGCGTGCATGCGACTTCAACGGGTCCCGGACGGAGAGAAGCCTCTCTCAGCAGCTGCCTCGGGTCATGGTCGTTTCCCAGGAGAAAGCCCGCACCCGGCTGCTCGGCCCAGGCGGTCTCTGCTCTCAGCCCGGAGGGGCCTGGACGCTTCTGCTGTGAGAGTCCCGGCTGTGCCCGCAGGACAGAGGCGCAGCGTGTGTGTGGGAAAGATGACAGGACAGGGACCCAGGTGCCGCTTACTGCGCCCTCGCTGGAGTCCAGGCGCCGCGGGGGGCGCGGGCCGGCCGGTCTTATTTCACGCTCCATCGGGCTGTGAGAGCCACATGGAAAAGGCCGTGACCGTGCGGCCCGCGGTCCCGATGCTGCCGACCCCCGACGCTCACCAGAAGGCTGGTGCTCAGGTGTTCGAACGAGCACATGATTGAATAAATAAATAAGCAGCCTTTCAGGATACAGATTCTGATCCCCAGGCTGCCAAGCACTGAAGGACAACTGCTTTATGCTCAGAATAAATGCCAGGTTGGGGGCCCGCTTGCAGGCGCAGGTCCGCTCCAGCCCCGAGGGGCACGCAGGCACTGCTCCCCGACCCCGGTCCATGCCGGGCATGGGACCTTCACATCCGTCTCTCTCCCTGCCTCGTGGGGGCGTCATGTCAGGTGTGCAGGTTTCTCTGCCTGAACACTTCCTCCCGGGTTTCAGGTGTGGGTTCCTCCTCCTCCCTCCCCAGCAACACCTGCTCCATCCTTTTATCTCCTCCAGGCAGAGGCGAGAGGACTGAATAAACATTCACAGTGCCTCATTCATGTAATTAAATTAGGCCGTGTCCTGAGCTGCTTTAGTGGCGTTTCCGGAGACTGTGAGTGTCCACGTTCCATGGGCCTTTGTCTCTCGTGGAGCCCTGTGATGCTGGTTGCATCATCCAGCAGAACTAGCCTGGACCCCCCAAAAGCCTTCAGAATCAGGGGCTCCGGGGCCTAGTGACTCTGAGAACCACTTCACAGACGTTTCAGAGAAGGGGACAGAATTTGCAAAGGTGCAGCATGGTTCAGAGAAGGCTGGAAGGCACTTTGTCTTGGGCACTTGAGAGGTGGGGGAGGAGGCGGAGGCCACTGCTTGGTGAGTGGAGAACCACGAAAACCCATGACTCTGGAGGGGTGGCTTGGAGTCCCACTGTGATGTATCTAAAGCACAATCAAACAGGATTTTATGCAAACATTTTTTTCTAGGGACATAAAAAAGAAGAGAAAAACAAACATGGGAAGACGGAACAGAACATTACTGCAAACGGCTGTCAGAGCCCGTCAGATGCTGAGAGCAAACCCTGGGGGACCGGGCATCAGTGTCGCCTCCGGCCCTGCCCAGCGCTCGGCACCCGTGTCCATTGCTAGCACACCTCACTTCCGGTCACGGCCCTTTGCTCAGCCCGGGGTGTCCCTGCCTTCACGGGTGTGGGCGATGCGGGGAGACATGGGACCGGGAGACAAGGAAGGAATCCACCGGAGAAAATGGAGACTCCGACAAGATCATAAGGCCTTTGTCCTGAAAGACAGATACTTCCGAAAGACGTTCTTTGCGTTGTGGTTTTAGACGGGGCTGTTTCACAAACTGGCTTTATTTTCCATCGCGGGCACCGTCACGTGACAAAGAGCACGCCGGCCCCTGGTGAGCGGGGCCGGTCCCCGTCAACCCCGGCACCCGTCCAGCCATTCCTGTCTCAGACTCCGTCGTTCCAAGAAGAGCGCTATGAACGTCACACCGGTTTTCCTAATACACAGATACCTTTCGCCGTGAAAATTTTAGACGGTTTCAATGGCAAAATTATAGAAATCACCTGCCGTGCTTAACGCATTTGCCAAACCATCGAAAATAAACGCAGATTCAGAATGTAGGGATCTGGAGAGTTTGTTCGGCAGGAAAGGCCCTGCAGGTAGCAGCCTGCTTCAGTGAGACGCCAGGTGACGCCAGGCGCCAGGGCTGGGGTGGAGCGGCACGGACTGGACTTCCAGGGTCTGGGTGTAAAGGCTTTTCCCCTCTAACTCTGGGGAATTGAATTGATCTCTTCGACATTTAGTCTGTTCACTTACGAGTTCACGTTATGTGTCTACCTCATCCTTTAGACGCGCGATTGAATATTATGACCCACACGTTGCTAACCAGAGCCATAACTGGCCTGTGCTGACCTACTCTGTGAGATTCATCTCGGAAGGCCCTTCTCACGTGCTTCTTTGGGTAACACTCCCAACACCCCCGTGTGGACCATCTTCTGTTCCCAGTTGAGGAAACAGAGACTCCGAGAGTTTGAGTTTTTGCTGAGGGTCCCATGGCTTAGAGCCGGCAGATCTGAGATCCCGTCCAAACGCTGTGTTCTTCCCACTGCGCGACGTCTCTCCTGGTCTGTAGGGAACCTTCACCATAATGTAGGGGTCACGCTGGGGGAAACTAATCAGCCTAGCATTAATTAACCATTTTAATACTATTTTTAAAATGGATAACGCCCTCAGAATATTACGAATAATACAAAGACCCATTGCTTGTCCTCAAAATTCTAATCAGTCACCCCTTGAAGCAAATATCACCTTTCTGGAGCTAAGCATCAACAAGCCTTAAGATCGTTTTTTTTGATTCATGAGAGCTTTCACCCCTTCGCCGCAATTAAGCGGCTCTGGGTTACAAAAGGAACTCTCCAGAAGACCAGCTGGAAGACAAAGGTGGGTGCTCCACTGTTTTGAGCCCTTAGGGAAACAGCACTGCTGGCTGCGGGAAAGAGTGCCCCCTTTCCTGAGAGCCCTGAGCCGTAGGCCCCGTGAGGAAACGGAGGCAGAGCAGGTAGCAGCGGAGGCGGCTCCACGCTGGCTGGTTTCCAGTTCACAGCTCCTCTGAAGCTGGGGTGTCCTGCTGGGGACCTAGGCCTGCGGCCCCCTCGCTGCCTGCAGCCCCCCTCACTGCCTGAAGCCCCCCACGCCGCCTGCAGCCCCAGACTCCTGCATTCTGATGGTAATGCCGCAATCTGTTCTGTGCCGGCTCAGGGCCAGACGACATGCACGTTGTGACGAGGCCATCTTCTCACGAAACAGGGACTTCTCAGCACCTGAAGACTGTCACAATCCCCCAGAGAGCCCCCACTCCCCCAAAATAGAGGAAGACGCGAGAATAAAACAGCGACTGCCGAGCGAAGCCAAGTTCATTCCCGCCCAGCTGAGCCGTGCTCCCAGACCTTTCTCAGCAGGGGTGGAGCTGGCCCATTCCAACGCCGAGGGCTCCGGAGCGTGTCCCTCCTCCCTGGGGGCAGTTCTGGAGGAAATCAGTGTTGGAAGCCTGTGTCTGGAAGACCCACGAGAACGCTCTGTCTGCGGGGCTGGCTCTAAGCCCCGTGTCTGGGGGCGAAGAGGGACAGGGACAGGGGCAGGCGGCTTGGTTTCCAGCCCAGCGGTGAGAAATCCAAGCTCTTCATTCACTGTTCCTCCCTGCCTGCCCCCGGTCCGCCTTGATTCCCTGAGACAGGACTGAGCTCTCCTTCCAGTCCCAGGCTTCCGGGCTGTCCTCGGAACTCGGACGTCAGGGGCACGTGACAGTAGGGCCCAGATCTGCAGGTTCCAGTGGTCGGCGTGTCTTCCCCGCTCACCTGGGCCGCTCCCCGAGAGGGCCGCTCGGAGAGACCCACGCGCTTCTTCTGCTTCCCGCTTCTTTCCGCGGGCCTTCCCCATGAGGTCACTGTCACACTGCAGTGGGCCAGCTCCCTGGTGGCTTCTGTGCTCCCGTAGGGAGAGGAAGCTTGACTTTCCTCGGATGCCACTCAGTTTTCTATATGATACTACTTATCTCTGTATTATACGTCTATTATGATCCACATATGGATCTATAACCAGGTTCTGGCTTTAAAATAGAAATATTCCATAAAAAACATTCTTACCACCTGTGAAGCCTGATGATACTAATTTCCGTGTTTTCCAGTCTTGCCTGACACTCTCGCAACCAGTTGCTAATTGAACGGCCGTCACAGACCGTCTCAGGACCTGGTCCTGCCCCGTGTTCCGTCGGAGTCACGGCTCCCTGCAGAACGTCCCTCGTTTGCCATGAGAGGCCTCCTGCAGCGATGCTGTGTTTGCGGGATCGCTGTGTGTTGGGACCGGACTGGAGCTCTCTCCGCGCTCTGGCTGGAGCCTGTCCTCAGCCACGCCCAAATGCGCCGCAACCCCTCCCGGCGCTGGCTCCCGCGCTCCCGAGCCGACCTGGGTCTGGCCCTCCGGGGGGCTGCAGTTGTTTCTGTCCGGTCGGTGTCCCCTGCTGCTCACTGCGTTCGCAGTGTGAGGGTGGAGGCCCTCTCCGTGTTCACTCCCACGCAGAATGCAGCGGTGCTCAGCCCGGCAGACGCGTCGGATCAATGCGCGCCGAAGGGCGGGGCGGGGGGAGAGAAGGCACGTGGCCAGGGGCGCACCTGAACCTGGTCAGGACCAGGCTGCTGGCAGGGAAGCTTGATTGCCAAGGTCGTGGGGGTGGAGATCCCTGAGGTCTTGGACAGGTCTCCGGTTTCTTCTGTTGCCTGGACACTGGGCAGCCTGTTCAGCCTCAGGGCGTCCAGGTTCCCTCCTCTGGAGAGCAGACACAATCATAGGGGCTTCTCCTCGGGCCAGTGAGTCCCGACTCTGTGCCAACGCCTGTCCTCGGGGCCAGAGGGAGGGCGGCGAGCAAACGCACGCAGGTGGCGCGGTTCCTGACGGGGGAGCAAGGGAGTCACATGCATGGGCGTGTGTGTATGGATGTGCATGTGTCTGCATGCATGTATGTGTGTGCATCCATGTGTACATACAGGGATGTGCGCGCGCGCATGCATGTGTAGGGATGTGTGTGCACGTATGTATATGATGTGTGTTTATGTGTAGTTGTGTGTGCATGTGTGTAAATATGTGTGGGTGCTTTGTGTAGATGTGTGTATGTGTAGATGTAGGTGTGTTTGCATGTAGGTGTTGTAGATGTGTGCCTGTGTGTATGTGCGCACACACGTGTGTTTACATGCATGTGTGTGCATGTATATTCATATACATATATGCCTAAAGGTGGAGGAGGCTCTGAGGACACGCCACGCAGAGGAGGGGGCGCTGCGTAGCCGGACAGTGGGAAGGGCGCCGGTGCCCGTCGGGCTGGCTGGTGAGGGAGGCCTTCCTTCGGGTCTGACTGCGGGGATGGCATCCACGCAGACACCGGAGGAGGGACACGCCGCGGACGTGGCCGGCAGAAGACAGAGCCAGTGAACAGATGAGCAAATGCGTGTAAAACCCTAAGGTGCCTGGAGACTGAGCCGCACAAGCAGGCGCCGGGCGGTGTTCCTTCTGTCTCTGCGTGAAGAGCAGCTGTTTGAGCAGAAAAGCGGATGGAGTGCGCAGAGCGCCTCGCACACACGGGGGCAATCAGACGGGCCTGCCGCCTGGGGGCTGACGGCGTGCGCTCCGAGAGCCTGCGTGGCGGGTGTCCCGTCCTGAGGACCTGTCTCTGGTTGTGCGCCTTCGTCGGAGGAACCAATGAGAGAGGGCGGACACTCCGGCGGCGGCGTAGTTGAGACGCTGGCCTCCTGATCGATTTCTCGCCTCTTTAACTTTACATTCGTGTCACACCTTCCTAGGAGCCGCTGTCAGAACAGCTCGCGTGGCATTTTAAAGACTGTGGCGATTCAGTTCCGTGAATCCTGGAAACAAGCGCACTTTGAGCGTGCAGATCATTTGCAGGGCTGAACCCTTGCTTAGGGAGCTGTGTGTCCAGGAGATAAAAACACACCCCGTGGGTTCTGGGAAATAAGAGCCCAATCCCCGGACCAGCTGCTAATGAGCCACCTCCCCGCCTCCCCTTCTGCCCGTGGCCTCAGGAGAAGGGAGAGATGAGCTGCGGCCTTCCTTCCCTCGGGGAGAGGGCTTGCTGAACAACAGAGCAGGGAGGGTAGACCAGCTGGCTGGGGACAGACCTTTTCCACGGTGACCTCCCTCTCGGGAGCCGGGCTCAAATAGAAATGCGGAGGAGAGCTCAGGGTCTGCCCAGAAGCAGTGAGCCATGCAAGGAGCTGAGAAAGGCAGGCAGTGTGCCCCGGGGAGGGGGCACAGGCGGGGGGAGCACCTTGAACTCTGGCACGGGCTGTGGGACGAGAGCAAAGCACTTCCGCCCTCTCTCCGTCCTCCCATCCATAAACTTGAGATCATCGCCCACCCCCCCCCACCCAGTTCCTCCTGGCTCTGAAAAGCGTGCCTCCCTGACCTGTGTGGGAAGTAAAGAGGTGGACGTGGCTGTGACGAGGGAGAAATGCTGCTCGAACCCAGGGCCCCCCTGGCAGGAGCGGCTTCCCCGGCCCCGCGCTGCTCACTGCCCGCACACCCTCGGCTGCCTCCCTGCTCACACACGTCCCCCTGGCCATTCGGGGGGGTGTGCGATGTGTGATGGCTGCGGTTTTCACCCGAGTGCTGTTGGATAAGGAAGACTCGGCCGCGGTTCTGCGCTGGAGCCTCGGGGTCACTTCCATCAGACGGTGCGATCGGTCACGTCTCGGCGAGCGCCGCCCTGTGGGGTCGCCGTCTGCTGCCGCTTTCCCGACGGGGCCGCTGTCAAAGCCACCGCCGCGGGCAGGCGTGTGGGCCCCAGCACAGCCCCTCTGCTGCGGCCCCGCCTGTCCTAACGCGGCCCCACGTGTGCGTGGGCGCGGGACACCCCACGCTCTCCTCCTGTGTTCCGTGCACGGTCCGCCTCACGGCTGTTCAGGCCCAGCTGAATCTGAGATGGGCGCCTTTCTTGTTTGTGTGGAAACAGAGTCAGAGGCTTTGCGGGGCGTCGCCAGGGAGAAGGGGACAGGGCTGTGCAGTACCTTCTAATTTTTTTTAAAGTAAAATTTAAAAAAATTTGTTTTCTTAATCTCACACATGTGATCAGTTCAAAATCATAATGGCACAATGTGTTGCATTAAGTATGTGTACATGTGACACACACACGCACATATATACGAATACACACAGGGTTGTGGATGCTGATATGGGGGAAGCCAGGGACAGCAATGGCACAAGGGAGGAAAGGGAGAAGTTAGAAGTGTTTTGTTAATGTAGGACCTGCATTGCCCGTGGGGCAGTACAGGGTTATTTCAAATGGCTTAGGCTACTGATAAGTGTTCTTTGCAACTCCAGGAAAGGAGACTTGACTTTGGGTGGTGAACACACAATACAATACACAGATGACGTGTTATAGGATTGCACACCTGACACCTATATAATTGTATTAGCCAACGTCACCCCAATAACGTCAATCTAAAAAATAAAACTGTTTAGTGGTTTCCCTAGAGTACCTTCTATTTTTTTGGCCAGCAAATTAATTCCCAGAAAATGTCTGAGCTCAGGTACTGCCCAGCTCAGAAGGAACATGCTTGAGTGGTTTCTTTTGACAGAATGGGGGAGCAGGCCAGGTGGGCCTCCTGGCAGCAGCCCCAGGAGGGAGGGACTTCAGAGAACCACGGGCCAAAATCGTGCCTCCTGGGGATTAACCACGGGGCAAGGTGCTTCAGCGACTTTTCAGAGAGCTCCTTTTGCACAGAGATTTTTCTAAGGGTAATAATACTGCATTACTTTAAATAGTCTATATTTCTTTTGACAAAATAATAGCCATCTAGAGATAATCATATAGCCATCCTTTCAGGATGAAAGGATCTCGGAGTAAGTGCATGACAACCCTTAGCACTGGAGGACCACTCACAGTGTTGTCTAATTCTGTGGCAGCCAAGTGTCTGTTAAAAACCTTATTTTTCCCCCCCAAATACACTCATTTAATTGTTGTAAGTATAACATGTCCTCCCCGCAGACCTCACACGTGCCTGCCATTGGGCCCGGGGGAGGCCGATAGCCACTTCGGCAGCTAATCGCCGCTCCGCATTCGAGATTCAGGAGAGAGGGGCGCCCTTCCCCCTCCAGAGATGGGTGCGGCTGAGTCCTCAGGGTTTGTGACGCCGCGCCTGGCGCTCCACACGGGGAAGGGGTCCGGAATCCAGGCCGGGCGGCCTCAAGCACTGCCCAAGGGAGAAGGACCACCTGGGGCTCCTCTAGGCCAGCAGCGGCCGGACCTGTCTGAGGAGAGTCCCGTCCCAGGAGAAAGGAGAGCCGGGACTCTCGGGCCGTGTCCGGGCCCCTCTGACCTGCCTGCCAGCAGTTCAGTGGAGGGAGGCGGGGCGCTGCACTGCTCTCCCACTCGGAAAACAAAACCCCGTAAGCTCTCCAGCTCGAAAAGAACGTGTTCTTTCACGTTAACTCAATGGTGATGTTCTATCCTTAAATCGGTTTCGTTCCGCTGCGGGTCACCCCGGTGGGACACTGGACGTGAAAGCCCACGGAAGTGCTCTAGACCGGTGGCCATTGTCATCCACCGGGTTCGTGCTTTCCGGACGGAGGAAAGGGAAAATTATTGATCATAATGAACAAATCTTATCCTGCATCTGGTGTTAAGTTTTTCAAAATATTGACAACAGCAGCAGACTTCGTGTGGGGGGGAAGGGCAGAGATCCGCATTGCAGATAAGTGGGGAAAGGACGCTCAGAGAGGCTGTGACTTTCCTGAGATCACGCAGCTCTGGGGGGACAGGGGCCGAGACAGGGCTCGTCTCCTCGGTCTCTCCGCTTCACTAGGTGCACGGACAGACGCCGATGGTCGTGGCCGTGAAGAGCAAGAGCAAGCGTGTTTCTGTTCTGGGCGTGACCCCCTGGGAGGCTGAGAGACACACCAGGTGACTTTTACTCCCAGATACCCCCTCCCACTCCTTACCGTACATTTTCTGTAATCGAGATCACTCTGGAGAGCTTCTACCATTGAAATGCATGACTTTCAGCTCTACCCAGTGTGAAAAGGAATACAGTAAAAAGGCCGGTGGTATCGCCACTGACACCCACGCTCAGGCCGCTGTGCCTGGAGAAGACAGCGGGGCGCGCCTCCCAGTGGGCCCTGTCCCAGGCGCCGGGGTGGGACAGGAGGACTGGAAAGGTCCCCATCCACATGCTTCGGTGGAGAAGAGCCCCCAGGGGCCACAGTCAGCTCTCAGCCTCCGGCAGCCAGAGCTCAGATGGTGTCCGTGAGCATCCGGGCTTTTCCTCCATCGGTTCTGTGCCTTTGTGAGCAGCAGCTGTCTTCGGAGAGGGCCACCTCGTCACAGGGGGAACACGGCCCTTTATTCGCCTGCGGTCAGCAGTAGAGAGTCTCAGCGCCCACACGGGGGGACACGTGTCTCCTCGGTCCTCTGCAGATGGAGTCTGACCACCCTTCCTTGCCCTGGTTTGTGATCTCGTTTAGGCAGGGGCAGAGCTGTGGCCACCAGTCTGAGAGTTCGATGTGGGCCTCAGAAAGCCGGTCCTCTGTAAGACAGAGCGGCTTTTACGCAGTCTATTTGTGGACGGTAGGGACACTTCCAAGGGCTTGACAGCTGTTGATGATGAAAACTCTTGCAACCCACGCTGGAGGTTGTTGGATCCCGCAGAACTGGCTGGGTGAGGTGGTGGGGGGGGTTGCTGGGCGGGGGGGGGGGCGTTTTCTAAGTGGAATATCTCCAAAGCCCCCGGGGTAGAATGATGCCTAGAACATTTGCAGCCTCCATATGCCCCGGAAGCGAGAGAAGGCAATCCGTCACACCGCTGAACTGCTCCCGCTCCCAGTGCGAGAACCGTGTCCATCTCTCCGTGCACGGCGGGTGTTGGGCCCGGGCTCAGTCAGTGGGGAAGGAAACACAGCCTTTAACCGGTCACCTGTCCCTCTGGGAGCAACCGCCCACCCACTCTACAGTGTGGGAGGCAGTGGGGGAGGGGAGAGTGGGTGGAACTCCAAGTCATCAGACCTTTGTTCAAACCCTTGCGAACGTTTTCACCTGGAGAGGCTGCTTATTATTTTTAACATGCGTTTCCTGTGAAATGCAGGTCGTGATTCTACAGCAAAAGTCCTGAGAATGTGAGTCGGAAGCTATATTTAAAGCTCATAGAGACCATTTTAAATGTAAACTATATTAAAGTGTGAGCACATTACCTATCAGCTCCATAGGGATTTCCCTCTCTGTCCCCAGGAATCTAGGCCCCTGTCTCAAGGGGGACTTTGCATGCCCACGGCACCACCCCGAACCCGGCTCAGGGCCCACAGGGTGGGCGCCCTGCGGCCCGGTCCTTGCACACACCTGGGGGAGGGGGTGCAAGCTGAAACGCACCCTCGTACCTGCTCGTGTTCAATGACTCATATGTACGCAGAAGGGGCGGTATGCCGACACACCCCCGAGCAGGGCCAGGAAAGCGGTGACAGTTTGCTGAGCACAGGGAGGGGAAGGGGGGACACATGAGTCAGGGAAACACCCGAGGAGAGGGCCCCACATACACCCTGCTCTGTCCCAGTGGCCTGGACCGAACCCCTGGCCCAAGTAGCTGATGGGGTCTGTGGTGGCGGCCCTGTGATTTTCTCTTCTCGGAGAACATCACCAGCACCTGTTTCTGCTCCTACTCGAACGGTAGTGGGTCTGGCTGTGTCTCCAAAGTCACCTGCTACCGTTGTGATGGATTTATTTCTCCGAGGGGACAGTCGTTTGCTCAACAACCCTTTACGAGCTGTGCGCCCCGTGCCAGGCTCTGTGCTGAGCTGCAGTCATGTGCAATGCATGCGCCACCATCCTGCCTCCGCATCTGGAGGGGCCGCAGACCTGCGGTCAGTTCGGGTCACTGCCACGTGCTGCCGAGGCCGGGCAGGGCAGGAGGAAGCTCCAGGAGAGCTGGCAGGCTGCAGAAAAGTCTTTCGGGGACTCGGGAGTGGAGACAACACGGACCGGAGACGCAAAGCGCTTCGGCTGAGAAAGCAGGGAGCCCCCCAGCAGACTGGGCCCCTGGGGGACCCAGGCTGCACCCGCCCTGAGGTGCCGAGTCCTCCGAGCTGTGGGGGCCAGCGGTGGCTGTCCCTCAGTTCCTCTACTGCAGATCAGACCGGGCTCCCCGTCTCTGCAGCTCATCCCCGCACAGTCTGGCCTCTTTTCTGAGCCTCCATGCCTTGAAGATGTGCCTCCTTGGAGGGGGAGCGTGGCCAGGAAGTCGATTATAAATGATGGCTTCCCTGCGGGGCGCGGTTCCCGTAAGTGAGAACGCCTCCGCTGGAACTCCGGACAGTAATAAAATTACAGCCTTATTTACGGCGACAGCGGCAGTGAGCTGTCACCCGGCCGATGACGCACGAGCGCAGTTCATCACAGGCTGAGAGCCCTCCTGATGTATCGTCAGAGGGCAGAAGCTGCTCCGATTAATCGAGGGGGAGAAGTCAGGGAGGGGTGGGAGGGGTTCAAGGCGAAGACGCGGACGGGCGGGGCGTTCTGCTGTCTTTGTTCACCTGTGGTTCGTTCGGGGCAGCTCCAAAAGCGTTCAAAAGTAAGTATACGCCGCTGCCTTCTCCGGGAGTCCGCTTACCCGCCGTTTTTCATTAAACAATAAGGATGACTGTGCTGGGTGTGTGCTGGTGTTTGGCCTACAGACGGTGCTTTCAAATTATTCAGTTAAAACTGTGTCACTCGTCCCGGGGTGTTAATGAGGTCGGCGAGTCCGTTAGGAACGTGAACTTGGGAGAGCGGCCCGTCTGAGTTCCGTTTCTGGCTCTGGCACCGTGGGGCTGAACGCGTTATTCACCTTCTCTCGCCTCCCGCAGCCTCTGCTGTGAGTGGAGAGAGAAGCCCCTCCCGCACCGAGTTGCAGAGCTCACGGGAGATAAAATGAGTACAACGGTCCGGCATGTAGGGGGCGCTCGTTAAAACTCAGCTCTTCTTCATGCCACATCGAATGAAAGACGCAGATTCGCGACAGAAACCGAGGCGACCCGTGCAGACATTCCTTCCTCGGGCCTCAGGATCCGTTAGCGTCAGTCCACTCTTTCTACTTATAAAAAGAAAAATAAAATAAAATATAGTTGTCCAAAACCAAATGGTTATGGGTTAATGTTCAGGTAAAAGTGTGAGGTCGGTCCAGAAAAAGTCCAGCCGTTGTTGATGTAACGAGAACGGTTTGTACGACATCCCTGTGACCCGGCAGACACGGAGCGTGGACTGGAAGATGCGTGTGTGAACAGTGACGACTTCGCTGTGCCCTCAGTGGGGGCGGTAGATGCCACTGAGCGAGCACGTGTCCTGTGTGGCCGCGGCATTCAAAACGACTGAGCAAATAGAGCAACGAATCTGCGTCCAGTTTTGAGTTAATCTCGAGCATCCCTCCACAGAAACTGTTCAGATGACTCAGGAGGCTGCAGCTGTGGGTGACTGGGGACTGGCAGCTTCATCACAACAACGTGCCCGCTCATGCATCACGTCTCACTGAGAGTTTTTTGTCAAAATATCCAATCGCCCAGGTGACTCAGCACCCCCACAGCCCAGATTTGGTGCCCTGTGACTTCCGGCTTTTCTCAAAACTGAAATCACCTTTGAAAGGGAAGAGATTTCAGACCCTCCATGAGGTTCAGGGAAATATGACGGGGCAGCTGATGGCGACTGGGGGAACTGTGGGAGGTCCCAAGGGGCCTGCTGTGGAGGGGACTGAGGCGTCCTTGTCCCGTGTGCAGTGTTTCCTGTATCTTGTGTCTCCTTCAGTCAAAGCCTTTTTTTCACAGTGCACAGCCACACTCCTTCTGCGCAGCCCTGGTATATCAGCGAAGAACTCATAACACCTTAGAGGGACCTGTGCCACTCTCGGAAGCCGTTACCGGTGCCAGGGCAGTTTCGCAGACGTGGAAGGAGGCTTGGCGCAGAGCTCCGGTCGGACCCACTGCCATCACTTCTGGGCTCTGCGACGTTGGGCCAGTCGTCCAGCGGTCGGACTGTGCACCCAGCCTCGTCTGCGGCCCGAAGGGAGAAGAATATTTCCCCCACGGCGGCATTTCGGTGGCTCAGTCAGGCACTGGCGACATTGCTGATGAGTAAACGTACACAGTCACCCCTTCTCCGGTGGAGCTGTGTGAGAGGTCAGGGAGGTGCGGCTGTGAGTCGGGCCAGGAGGAGCTGCGTGAGCCTGGGGAAGGCGGGACGGGCAGAACCAGACAGAACCAGCCGGGGTCTGGGCCCCAGGAGCGGTGGGAACCCGAGGACCCTCGGAGGGTCGCTCGGCTAACCTTGGACGACAGAGCACACGGAGACGCCGGACAGAGCAGGAAGAGAAAATCAAGCCCACGCTCGAGCCCGGGCTCCAGGGTTCAAGGCCGAGCCGGGGACAGACGCACCGCCAGCCAGGAGGGAGAAGCAGAGGGGAGGGCCGGCGCAGGGGACTGGCTGTGTGAGCGCCCAGCTGCCGTCCCCAAGGTGGCCCGAGCCTGGGTGCTCGCGTCCCTACCTCATTTATCTCATCAACGCGCACCCGTGGCCCTGGCATCACGGGGCTGCCTGCGTCCTCAGAACCCACGCCACACGCCACAGGGGCCACATTTGGTCTGTGATAACGAAGCACGACTTCATGCCCACGGAGACGGTCCTGGGCATCGTGGGGAAGTCGGCTTCCAGGTCTCACAAAAATCAGGCTTGGCTGTCTCTGGGCCTCCGGCGAGCAGTGAGCCATCTCCCAAATCGTCAGGAAGCCACCGAGAAGTCTCTCTCTCTCCACGCCGTGCGCCCACGCCAGGGGCTGGGGCTACTACCTCCATCCCAGCTGAGGGCTGACATCCGCCTTCTGTCTACCAGCCCCGGGGCACGGTGACAGCGGCCGCTCCCGCGAAGACACTCAGAGCCCGTGTCCTCTGTCACGTTCGATGATAGGGTTTCCCTTGCCTTCACTAGGTTTACCTCATTCAGATTCTGCATAAAGAACCATTGTTTGGTGAGGTCGAAAAGTAAATGAAGTCTTTGAGCGGTGGGTGACTTTGATAAGCTTTCTGTGCCCGCAGAGGAAGCTGATATTTTCCCTGTCGGCTGAACCGAAGGCGTTTATCGGGCGCTCCAGCCGGCCGCAGCTCGGGTGACGGCGCGGGCGGCCGCGGGCTCTCCCGCTCCGCTCGCGACACGGGTGTTAGCTTGCAGAGCACCTGTCTGAAGGCTGCGCCCCTCACCGAGGCCCCTCACGTGCACGGTGAGGGCTCAGCTTGGGTTTCTGTGCCGGTGAAAAATCAAACCCCTCTTTTGTGGAAAGTGAATCACTAGCACTTTGGGACGGTGCGGACGAGGTCACCCCGGAGCGAGCTGCCAGGGCCCCTCCAAGTTCATCGGTCGGGCGTTCGCCTTGGCGGCGAATCCACCTCCGTTGAGGAACTGGAGACCATAAAATCAACAATAGATTTTAAAAACCCGAAATTAGCATTTATGGCATGTCTAGTTCAGATTAGTTTCCGTTCTAAGGCTCTTGCAGGGATAGTCACTTAATCCTCTCAGTAAGCTCTCATTTATGGAAGAGGAAGTCGAGGCTCAGGCGGATCAAGTCACTCGCCCCGAGTCGGCGTCCCAGAAAGCCACAGAGCCGTGGTGAGTGTACCTTCCACCGGCCCTGTCTGACTTCACGGCTTCACGCTCCCCATCACGTGCGTGTGATGCTGGTACACGCCGATATTTAACCGTGGGGCTGCCGTTTGTCCGTGTCTTCAATGGTTGAGCGATTCAGGTACACGAGGGTTACTTTAAAAAAACAACGCGCACACTAAAAACAAGAAATATATGCCTGTATCATGTTTCAGGGTGTTTTTTATGTTTTAATTAAGGAACGTAACTCTGGACATGAGTGCAGTTTGTAAGATTAAAGGCAAAAGAAGCTAAACGTAAGCACTTCAGTCTCTCTGATGATGCTGCTTTTCAGGGGGTGCAAGCGAGTCACCCCGTGACGACGCGTGTGTTCACTGGACTCAGGCCGTGGAGTGAGCGGGCGGGCGGGGGCAGCGGGTCGAGCCCGCTCCCCTGCGGGCGGGGAACGGAGCGGTGAGCTGGGAGAGGAAGCCAGAACGGTGCGCAGGCGGCAGGTGACAGTCTGAGGCGTCAAAGGTTCCGTGATTATCTTACTGCAGACGCAGAGGTTGCAGGGAGAAGCCCATACAGACACGAGTACACTCGGGTTAGTGTGCACACGTTTGCACACTCACCTTCCCTTGTCCAGCAGCCCAGACGACCCAGAAACAGCGACACTGCCCCTCTCCCAGCAGTGAGCACAGCCGGCACCCAGCTCTTGGTTCCCGGTGCTGTTCTGCCGTCAGAGCGCCCGGGGCCCCTTGGAGGGTCCTTGTGCTAAGACTCACACAGAAATTGGAGGAGACGGTCCTTCAGCACGAGAAAAGAAAATGGTGTTCACGTACACGCATGCACACGCACACACACACAACATGCAACACAACGATGGACTATAGAATCAACCGAAAGTTTCCAACAGCCAGAGATGGAAAAACGGAAAAACAATAACAAAATGGTAGGGGGTCGTAACACAAATTCTAAAAAGTGAGCCCATGCTGGTGGAAATAAAAGACTGAGCAAATGAATGGAGAGGGGGCAGGGGTCTTAGGCAGCAGGCACTCAGCCCTAGGAAGAGGGAGCACAGCCCCCTCCTCGGTGGGGCTCAGAGTCACTGGTGCCCACAGAGGCCAGTGTGGGCGGGTGGGGGTGACTTCAGAGCAGAGAAACTGACCGATACCACTCTGCAGGGGTCAAGGTCAGCATCAAGTCCATAGCACGTGTCCGTCAGACAGTGTGATGAGAATGGCATTTTACCTCACGGTCTTCTTCTCCGAAACTGAGAGAAACACCAGAAAAAACAAACTGAGGGGCATTCTATGAAATATCTCACTAATGGTCTTCAAAATCATCGAGGTCATCAAAACCAAGAACCTCAGGACTCAGCCAGCAGGCCCCAGCGAGACGCCACCCCCAGATGTGAGGGGGCGCTCAGAGCAGAGACAGTGCATTCGGTGGAAACTAGAGAGACCTGAACGGTGGAGAGAGGTCGTTACTAACAAAGTATCGATGCTGGTTCACCAGTTGAATGCTCTGTGCCGACGGCAGGCGAGAGTGGGAGAGACCCAGCCTGACGCTGGTTAACACACCCACACCTGTTCCAAGGTAAAGTTTATCACAAGCATCGATGGAACTGTGAAACGCCGGGCAGCTCAAGTGATGACACACTTTTCTGAACTCTGAATAACTGCTCCTTTTCAATGGCACAACCAGACTTACAGGAAAGGCCAGGCGGAGATCAGGCCGGAGTGGAGGCCGGAGAGGAAGGCCGGGCTGTCCAGGGTCTCCAGGGAGCTCTCCACGCCGACCGCTGTCCTGGACGGTGGCCACGCCCCGTCCGTGCTGGCCCGCCGGAGGGCCTCTGCTTCCCTCCAGCCTCTCCGCCTGAGTCCCAGAAGCCCAGTCTGCGCCCGACACCCTTCCAAGCCAAGCCCAGGAGGGGCTGTGGCGTGTGGGTGTGGCTTCTCCCACGTGGCTCGGCCCAGGGGCCCACGGCACCTGTCGCAGGTCACCAGGAGGGGCGTTTAGGCAGGGGGCGGTCCAGGCTGCGTGTTTCTGTCACCTGAAGGGTCCGCGCAGTCCCAGAGCCCCTCATCTTCCCGCTTCTCTTTTAAATGAATCCGGGTCCACACCGATTGGATGAAACCTCACTGAGCGAGGGACACAATATCGTCACATTTTATTTTTACGTACTGATACATTGAGACGTTCTCTGTGGCTTACCTCGTTACATTCTTACAAAGCTATATATGTCCATAGGAGTGTTTTGTTTTACTGTCTCTCGGTGGAAAAAACCATGATGTCAATTTCTTTTCAATCCCCTTGCAGAAAAACTCCAATCTCCTTTGAACCAAAGCCTCATCCTTCATCCTGTCTTGTCGCTGCTATCTGCTGAATCCCGGTCACTGCTGTTCACCCACTGGCTGTGGCCCCGGTCCCTCGCCTCTGTCCGCTGGCACACGGACAGCGATGACCGGCTCAGTCGTTCAGAGTCTCGCAGTTTCACTGCCTTTCCCCTGACGGCCTCTCTTCCCGGGCTGGGCTCAGCGGCCCGCTGTCAGAGCCAGGCCCGGACGCCGCCAAAGGGACCACCAGCGTGGCGGCCTCCACGGCCACCATCTCCCCTGGCCCTGCTCCTCCCCTCGTCACGCACCCTGCTTGGTTGAGCCCCCACTGTCTTTGGAAGAAGTGGAAGTCCCCAGTCTGGGGACAGGGAGAAGAAGGGGTGCACTTGGGGTGCAGACAGGGAAGCGGGTGTGTGTGTGAGGGTCTCCCACGTCCCCGTGTGCCACCGGGCCAGAGGTTCTGGCAGAAGGGGCCACTGTGGGACACTGCCACCTGGCTTTTCCCTCAAAAACATGTTGTCCAGTTTGCAGCCTTTTCTAATCACTTGTCGAATTTAAATCTATGCTACCTGCTACACATTTGCATATCACTGTATGTGGAAAACGTGTGCATGAGTATATGATACATAATTCTAAGGTAGAGCCTTTTCTAATCCATGACCTATGTTATTATTTTTGGACTCTATTTAAACCTGGCTTCCTCAGAAGCGACTGGAAATAAAAATTAGGCACAAAATTATCATCGAAGCCTTGTCAGCTGCAAAATCCCCACGATTCTGGGCGTACCTGAGGCTGGCTGACTGCCCCTCCGTCCCCAGAGTCACACCTGGAGGTCGGAGCCCTGCCCTGCACCCGCAGGCTGGCCCACACCCCCAAGTTAGCTGCCTGGGGTTCGCCGGGGGTTTTCCCTAGAGGAAGTGTGAAGGTTCGGGGAGAAGGACAAGAAGACCGGAAGGCACCCACCGTTCTACAGAAAAGCCACCGGAGACGCTGGCGTCTGCCGCAGGCACTGAAGCTGAAAGCCACCCGCCACTCTGAGCCTGGGCGCCGAAGCTGGCCCGCCTCCCGCAGCACGCAGGCAGAAAGCAGTCCTGCCCGCCCGGCCATCCGTCCCTCCCAGCCCTCTGTCCCCGGAGCCAGAGCTGGCTCCCTGATGCCCCATCTAAAGGACAGATAGCAGGAGGGTCAGGTTCAGGGAGAGGGGATATAATTTTAGAAGCACTTCCTGCCATGAGTCTGACTTTCGATCTCCGGTGATCGCTGAGCCCAGCGGGCGGAAGCAAATGTCCGCCTGACTCAGGTTCAGGGTGGGCCCGGGCGGGCGTGCGGTCAGGCGCTCGGGCTCTGGCTTGCCCCCCCCGCCCCGCTCTCCAGCGTGTAGTCTGGGAAGAATTCAGAGCAGACCCACACCCGTTTGAAGGAAGATTTCCGGCGCACACCAGCAGGCCCCAGAACGGCTCTCTGCTCCACCAGAGCAGCACGGCTCACGGGGGCCCGCCCCTCCCAGCTCTGCTTGAGCCCGGGGGGGCCATGGCCTGGGAGGGGGAAGACAGGTTCCTAACCACGTCGCTAATTAACGACCCGGAGGAGACAAGAGCCCCGTCTGCAGGACTTTCAAAGTCCACGCTTTGAGTGTGTGTCCACTGCATCGGTCCTTCACCATCGCCCGTCCGCAGGGCCTTCCCCGAACAGTGAAGGAAACCACGAGGAAGGCGGACAGAGGCCCGCTGGAGCAGAGGCAGCCGCCAGGCAGGCAGGACGGTCTCACTGTCCCCGTTCATTCTCCTTGGATGTGAAATGAGAGACGGCGGCTTATGCGGCAACTCCCAAACGTTTGTTTGGGGTTTTTTTCCCCCGAGCGGCCAGAGAATGTTTTAAAACTTCAGATTTCTGGGTCCCGGCCTAGATCTTTCAGATAACACCTTTGGGAATAACTCCAGGAACCTGTCTGTTCTGTATCACGCAGCGTGCTCATGAGCAGCCAGACCGGAAGACCACTCTGAGACCCCTTCGGAGATCTCACGGGTGCGGACGCTCCACGCCCGGCACCCGGTGTCCCCGAGTTCGCTCCCGTGGGGGTGAGCGTGAGTCCAAGGGGAAGAGCAGAGTGAAAGATCCGGAACCGCTCTGGGGGTGAGAGACTTTGCAGACGAACACATCTGAGGCTTCCGAGGTCTCTGTTAGATTGAGACTTTCCGTTCACACTTCCCAAACGCAAGTAACAGCTGCCGACGGCTGGGGAAGCACTCATCCCCAGAATGCCCTTTGCAAAAACGCGTCACCGAGACGTTTATGTCTATTTGCACAGATATAGACATCTTACAGCCAAAAACAGAAAGCACTGTTGAACAGGTGAGTAACGGAGATGGGCCTCGGGCCCGTGTGTTTAAGCAGCCACCGATGGGTGCTGGGGGGGCAGGGCTCCTTGTGGGAATTCACAGCAGCACCTCCTGGGCCCACCCGGAGCGGTCCTGCTCTGGGCCGCGGTCCCACGGAGGCCAGGCTCCTCCGGGCAGTCCAGGGCTGCGCACAAGCCGCCTTCCCAGCCCTCCCTCCCGCTGGGGGCCCGCTTCCCCCGGCGCTCACCTCCCTGGGCTTTAAATGCTTCCTGTGACTCAGACGAAAAATTAGCCTGAAAGAAATATCCCTGGACAGCCACAAAGGCCTTCTGTGCAGGGCTAGGGCCGCCCCATCCCGGCGGGGGCCAGGCGGGGGGCCGGGCCTCCGGGGTCAGGCGCAGCGTGACCCCGCTCTGCTCTCGCTGACGCTCCGGTTTCTCCGAGGAGACAAGGCAACCCCCAGATCCGGTTACTGACTTGGTGAAGGGGGCTCGTTTGTCTGGCGTGATGCTTAACCTTTGAAAATGTTATAGTCTTAACTTTTCCCCTGTATCTTTAAAAACATACAGCTCTTCAAAATGGCCTTTTACCAGGGAAGGTAAGCATCCTGAAATCTGGTAAAAAAAAAAAGTAGAGATCCTAAATGGTCAGATTCCTGAAGATTTGATCAAAAGAACTGTTTACAAGAAAGCTGAGCCGAACGAACAGGCGGAGGACCGCCCTCTGCTGTGGGCCCCATCCGCTCCCACTGAGTCCTGAGGACCCCCGCCCCCTCCACAGCCACCCCCTCCCCGCCCACGTCTCTCCAATCATGGCTGTAAAGGTCCACGGTGAGGACCCGAAAGGAGTGGAGCCTCTTCCCCACTCGCCTTCTCCCTCTTTTCTTCCCTCCTTTCTTCGTCTTCTTTCCCCCAACGAGCCACAGTGAATTCTTACCGCGCCCCCAGTCCCTGTCGGGGTCAGTCCCTGTCGGGGTCAGTCCCCGTGCTAAGGGCTCCAGGAGGAGAGAGTGCGTGCTCCCGCCCTGAAAAGGCTGTGGACTCCAGTTACAGAGGGAAGGACACCACCACCGATGACCCAGTCGGGCAGGCGAGCCGGGAGAGGCTTCCCGTAGAGGCTGCACCACACGGAAAGGGGCTGGGGCTTCACGGACGGCCAGCAACTGCCCGGATTCCACAGGATGAAGGGGGGCCCCCGGGGGCACAGATGGGGGGTGCCACTCCACCCTGCGAAGCACCCACATGGGCCAATGCAGAGACACAAAGCAAGCCTAGCGACCCGGGTGAGTCCACGGGGACTGAGCCCACGGGGACTGAGCCCACGGGGACCGAGGACAGTGAGCTTGCAGGACGGGGTGGCACTGTTGGATCCCAGCCGGCCACCCACGGCCTGGGCGCCGGGCTGCGGGCTGGAAGCACAGAGGCAGGAAGGAATCACAAACTGTTCACATTTCACATCAGTCTGGACAATCATCACACCAGAAAAAGGGACGTCCAACTATGTGAAGATCCGAGCTGTAAATGCATTATTAAATTGCTATATACTTTATACCCCGTGTACTCTAATGACTTAGGACAATACACGTCGTATTTGTAAGAACACAGAGATGCTGAATTTGTCAGTGTGTGGGTACGGACCCCGAATCAGCCACACTGTGTCCGCACCGGTGCGCGCGCGCGCACACACACACACACACGAGTGGCGGACGCAAAATCACCTAAACGGGGCCCCTTCTATCTTCCCGTGGCTGTTCCGTCCCACGTTTTCACTGTCATTCATTCGCCTTCACGATGTCTCCGGTCTAATGCTCCACGCCCTCCCTCCGCACGGTCCCTTCTTTCCTTTTAGGAAGAAACGCCTTTCTTGACAACACCGAAGTCCTTCAGAAACTTCCGTTTTTCATGCTCTTCGCCTTCTCTCCCTGTGGCATTGAATCCGGTCGTCGAGGTGCTGTTTGCTTGTTTTTGTTTCTAATTAAGTGAATTTTCTGGTCCAGGGCTTTTGACAGTGCCAAAGAAACGTAATTAAAATCACACTGGTCACAGAGGGAACTTTTGGCAAAAGCACATTTTTATTCCGTTTCTGGAAAAAAATAAAAACATACCCAGGAACTCGGCCAGCCTGAGCTGCGTCTCAGCGGCTCCGTGCCCCGGAGCTGCGGGCTGCCCGCCCCACCCGCCTACTGGCCGGGCCTCCGCCCCAGACGCCTCCGTCACGTCCTCGGCGAAGCTGCTTCTGAGTCTGCCCGAGGGAAGCACTTGGAGGTTAATCCCGTGGACTGAGTCCAAGTAACAGGCAAATGGAAGAAGGCTCACCCCAGTGTCGCCTCAGACGGGAGTCTTGGGGACTAGCGACCCTTGGCCGCTGGGATGATGGCCTGCTCGTCCCCCCAGGGGGACGGCGGAGATGGACCATTTAAAAGAGAAACAGAAGGAGGAGAAGCTGGGCCCGTTGCCCTTCTGAAGACCCACAGCAGGCCGACGAGGCTGCAGACTCTCCCGGTTGCATTGCTGCCCCATGCGGAAAAGGAGGCACCACCCTCTGCGGTTCCCACCCTAAGGCCTCCCGGGGTGGGGGAACTTCGCTGAAACGGGCAGCAGAAGTGGTGGGGCTCGGGCTCGGCCTCCCTCCGCGAGGATTGCTGAGAGCAGAAGTAAAGGTGGAGGGATGCTCACAGTGACACGGTGCTTCCCACAAAGTCGGCATCGTGTGTGTCTGAAGAAAGAATCGTGACGAATAATTAACTCTTAGGAAGGAAGGATGGGAGGGAGGGCAGGAAGGAGAAGGGCGGGGAGGGGCAGGGTGGAGGGCTGAGGGGAGGGACACAAAAGGCGGGGAGGAGGGGGGCAGGGAGGACAGGCGAAGGTCCGAGGCAATACCAGGGCACCATCCTGGGACCCAGGAGGCCCCCGCTGCTGACCTGGATCTTGCTCTCACTTGCTGGTGAACCCAAAATAGTGACTCTCTCTGCCTGCGTGTCAATTTCTTTCTCAGCACAAAGAGAAGAACTGGGTGAGTTCTCCCATCTTTATTGAGACACAATCGTCACATGGCATTGTGTAAGTTTAAAAGGTTTAGGACGATGATTGGATCGATGTACGTACGTATCACACGCCCGTCATTTCATGTCACCACCATTGTGTGTGTGCGCGCGTGCGCACGCGATGAGAACCTTTCGGACACGCGGTACAGCGTGGGTGTCGCAGCTGTCCATCACCGCCGTGCTCACACCCACCCGGCAGGCGAGTTTCCATGCCCCGTGGCTCTCGGAGACACGCCCTGTGCTCAGAGTCTGGCGTCTGGAGGCTCCTTCCAGTCTCCCGGAACGCACTCGGCATCTCCACACAGACGCCGTCGCTCAGCTGACAGACTGGAACCCTTGCTAAATGAACGTTGTAACACTTGGTGAAGCCCGGGCGTTGGCGTCACAGCGCCATCCTCCGCCTCCCGTGCCTGCTGGAGTGCGTAGCCGCAGAGGGAGGAGGAGC
This sequence comes from Trachops cirrhosus, assembly GCA_028533065.1. NCBI lineage: Eukaryota > Metazoa > Chordata > Mammalia > Chiroptera > Phyllostomidae > Trachops > Trachops cirrhosus. Next base: position 146,332,946 of record CM052543.1, read on the forward strand.
GATCGAGTCCGTGGGTCAGGGGCTGGTGCATCTATGGGCTTAGGAAGCCCTACGTCCGTATCCCAACGCCACTGTGTACAAAGCCGATGAACAGCTTCCTGATGAAAATGTTTGCCAGCAGGAGGGACACAGGGGAACAGTCACACCATGTCCTTTCCCGTGGCTCTTCTTCAAACCCTCTCCCAACACGCACACAGACATGCACACACGTGTACACATCGGCACACACTCCTGGGTTCACACTCACTCCATCGTTTTCTAAGCAAACACGTCCCTTGGTCGTGATGTTCGCTTTGACGGATCGCTCCGTCTCACCATCCTCAAGTGGCTGCGCTATTACTTACACGCCAAGACCCAGCTCATGCGTGCCTCCTCTTTCAGGAAGTCCTCCCTGCATTCTCCCCTCTCCTGAGCTCCTATTCATAGTGCTCCTTGCACCCTTTTACACAGGAAGCCGTGACATTTGTTTACGGTCCCAAGAGGCCTGTGTTACTTGTCTGATCTTCCGGGTCCTAATCCCTGAGTAGGTACCCCATGAATGTCAGCATTTTGGGGGTCCAAGGAGCCCTTTTGCACTGAGAAGCACACAGAACATAATAAGTGAGTGAGGAAGCAATAAATAGCTCCCTAACTAGAGGAATGGTGTGCGCATCGTGGCCCAGGGCTGAACGGAGTGTCAACAGTTCTCTTCTGAAATTGACGTTGCTATGGATACTTCTGGGATGCGGACTCCAGGGTCCACGGGGACTAGAGCATTGTTTGCGCTGAAGTCCCTCGTTTCATGAGGTTGTTTCATGAGAAAATTACTCAAAACCCTCAGCAGCTTGAGGGTTAACAGCGCCCGAGTCCCGACGCACTGGTTTACTCCTGGGGAGAGGCTTGCAACAGGCCCTAAAGACGGGCTGCAACCTCGGGTCACAAGTGGAAGGCTGTGTTAAGCAAGGAGGAATTAGAATTGAACATAAATTAACAAGGTTATGACCCAGTAAAAGCCTTCCCACAGTTAAAGCTCTCTGAAATTACATTTCGCCTTACTATGTAGTTTTGAAAATCAATGAAAATTAATACTAATGCTTCTGGGCTGCCTGAGAGGGGAGAAGGCTACATTTTAATTCCGCGGCACGGTGCTGAGTGTGCAGCTCTGGAGGCGAGCTGGGCGGCTGCGGCCCCGCGCACCCTGCGGCCTGCGCTTCTGAGCTCCCGTCCGGGCGCAGCCGGGGACCGCCATCGTGGCGGGCCTTTCCCCCGCCATGTCGCCAGCGACCACCACGCTCTGCAGACCACCGTTTTCGAGCCTCTCTTTTAGCAGAGACTTCGTGGGAATTGCTTTGAAAAGGGTTTAGATGACCTTCGAAAAGAAGGACATCAGGTGACCGTTCAAAGTGGTGTTCAACGGGGAACAATGACATCAACGCCATGCCCGCCAAGGACTCTCTCCCTGGGCCGCGTGTCGGCAGCCAGGTGGCTCTGGGGGGCAGAGGGCACTGCACGCAGAGGGGACACTGCCCAGGCAGCGCTTCCGTTCGCACGAAGGTGCTTTCCTTTGTGTCACAGGCCCTCGCCTTCCCAGGCCCGCCACCAGCGCACCCACCCGCAGGTAAATTCTCTTTCCTACACACCTACCTGATTCACACATATGTAGCGTCGTGCGCACACACGGGCCTCGTTTTGAAAACCTACTCATACGCACAGCTAAGTCACACATCCAGCAGGAAAGCTGGGGTCCTAGACTTTATTTATGGGTGGACATCTCAACGTGAGTTAGACACTTTTGCCTTATGGCCTGTCGGACAGTGACACTGATTCGGTTCGTCTCAGATGTGCAGCAGGACCTCGTGGGGCCAGTATTCGGAAGCGGCGTGGGACTGACCCCACCGCCTTGTGGACTCGCTCTGTGGGGTCACCCTCGGGGGAGCGTAGCCTGCCCTTCAGGACCCACACCTGCCTGCGTGCCGTTACTCCTCGTCACCACGGCGCTCCAGCACGTCTATCTGAAAGACCCTCCAAGCGACTGTGATGGCTTGCACCCTGCAGTCGTCTCAATGCCTTCTCGTTGCAGGGAGGTCATTCGCCCATCCTTTCAACAAACGCTTGTCACAGCCCCACCGGGAGCCCGGCGCGTGCCGGCTGCAGTTCCTCCTGACCCCACGCACGGCGAGCAGCCTGCGTTCTCAGGGACCTGGACAGTCGTCCGCGTAAGCAGAGCCCTGGGGTTCCAGGCGGCAGGGGCGGCCGGCGCAGGAAGCAAGGCTCTGTGCACACAGGGGAAAGGTGTCCACCCCGACAGAGGAAACCACAGGGGCTGCCAGAGGAGGTGTGCTGGGCCCCCCCTTAGGAGGACTGGGGCACCCAGAGCGGGGGACAGCCGAGGCAGGAGAGGACACGGGACAAGGACAGACTGGCAGCGGTGTGTGCTGTCTCCTCCTTGTCACTTTTCACCGGGGCATGCCTTATTTCTGCACTCAGCCCCCACCCTTCGAGAACCTCTGCGGCTTAGAGGTTAGGCTCACAAATTCGAGGTGCCGAGCCTTTGGTCTAATTCCTGCCCCTCGCTTTCTAGGTGGGTGGGTGACCTTCAGCGAAGCCTTTGACCGCCCTGCGCCTCACTTCCCGGGTCTGTAAGTGAGGACGCTAGAAACGCTACCTGCCCCCAGGTGACTGTCAGCCAAGGCGCTCAGGGTCCTACAGCCCCTGTGGCAGGGCCGGGCCCACAGCGAGCCAGGGGAAGGGCCGGGCCGCTGGGCGAGAGCTGAACAGGTTACAGCCGTTCACCAGCGTCGAGCGTGCAGAAGCAAGGGACGCTCTGGCCCGGGGAGGAAGTAAGTTATTTGACGGAGTCAGAAATTTATTTATACCATTTGCACTGAATTAACAAGAATGTTCCTTCATCCTTTTTTCTCATGACACGGAAATCACCACCCGTCTGCCCCAAACCTCCCAATAAACCCGATCACCCATTAACCTGCCAGCCCAGGGGCACGACTTTCTGGCTGTGCTTCATTCTGCCGGGCAGTGAATGGGTGATCTTGTTACGCTCCTGTCCCTCGAGGACGTCGTCCACCTCCGGGCAGCGGTGCTGCTGTTCTGTTCGAATAACCGAGGGGGTCAGCGCAACCCCCGAGGCCGGCCCCCTGGGGACACGCGTGCTCTGCGCTCTTTGCTTGCTCAGTGAAAATTAATCTTTTCCAGAAATAAGCCAGGGCGTAAGCTCTGTCCAAGCAAACACCAGAAACGTTGGCCCCGTCTGATAAAGGGTGCCCCACCACGTCTCTTAGAGGAATATTTTACTGGGTTGAAAATTTGATTGGGAAAGGAAATCCTAAGAGGGAAAAAACAAAACCCAGAACCGCCGTTTGCTGCGCAGGCTCCCGGTGCTGCCCCGAGAGGTGGGCACAGCGGGGATCGGCAGCCCCACAGACACACCGCGTGTCCACAAGCTTCATGAGAGGCGCACGGGAACAATGCATGAGCGGCTGAGTCCGCTGTGGATTGTCTAAAACGAGAGGTGCGAACGTCTGGACACAAAAGGGCCCAATAGTAGGAGATTCTGACTTCCCACGATGTAGGGCCTTTGTCCCCACTACTCAGTAGCCTCTGAAAGTGGCCACAGAGACACAAACCCACGTGCCCACAGCTCTTAGTCTCGGACAGCTGGTCGACCTCTCCCTAGAGCAGGCTCTCCAGGCGCATCCCCCTCCCACATCCCTTTCTTTGAAACAGTTCTGATCACTGATGAACAATATGTGTATTTTCATGTTTTTTCAGCAGCAATTTACTGATGGCTGTCTACG